>NC_069453.1:3878810-4187012 GCF_026875155.1 Cherax quadricarinatus | reverse complement strand
CCCCAGCGACAGTACCAGTCGAGAAGTGTTCTCCTGAGTCGCTTGCCAGAAGTCCTGTCCAGTTGCCGAGTTTTGTCGACGCCTCACTCCAGGGCACCAGCATGTCGTGCCCCAGGTTGAGTGAAAACCTGCAGCGACTCCTACGATGACTGCTTCACCGTTCCAGAGGAGACCGTAACCCGTTACGTCACAGCTCAGCCGCAACGATGTCTCCTGTGTTGCAGTATCTGTCCAGACGCAGGAAGGCGTGCAGTGATGCCCATCGACGCTCACTGCCTATGCCCACAATGTTTAGCACACCCCACGTGTTTTTTCTTCCCTCTCTGTAGGAAGTTTTTTCTCCATGTCCATATGTATATACATGTTTTTATTTTGTGTTCTGTGCCCTGTTCCTAGGAGAGAGAGACGGAGTTTCTTTTACCACCAGTATTGTCGCGTCGGGACGACGCGAGGTAGGTGGCCGAGCGTATGTAGACAGCCTGTACTCTCTGCACAGACAGCCCATGCTGTCTGCCAGCTAAGTTCATATTTCGCGCCATGCTGGTGCTGCCACCTATAGGCGTTGCCACTTCCAGCCTGCCTTCCCTTGCCTCACTGAGCCAGCGACTACATCGAGCAGTCGGTCCTGAGTCGATTGACAGAAGGCCTATCCATTTGGACGCCTCATCCGTGGCACCGCATGTCCTGCCCGGGTATGAGGACAAACCCACACTCCTATGATACGCTTCCACGTCAGAGACCGTAACATAATAGTAAGAAGCCACTGAAGAGATTTTATTCAGTCTACTGTCCAGTCACGCAGAAGCGTGCAGTATCACGCCATCTAGCAAAGTACAACAGTGTATGCCAGCAGTTTTTTTCATGGTCAAACGTATACATTTATTGGTTCATTGCAGTAATCTAGCAGGAAGACGAGAGTCTAACATAGCAGCGCGCAGCGAGGTAGGGCAGCATAAGACAGCCAGTACCCGCACAGAAGCACATGCTCATGCAGCTAGTCAACGCGCAGGTAGGACAGCAACCTATAGGCAGTGCATAGACAGTGCCACACTCACAAGCGCAGCGGAAGACAAGGCTACAGCTTATCGTGGGAAGAGCAGGAGGAAACAGGGCAAACAAGCAGCCAGACACAGAAGAAGGCAATCAAGCAGCAGCCTGCTGAAGAGATATATCATTCAACTACCTGCTTACAGTCTACCAAACAAACCCATTAAAAACAACAAACAGCAGCAGCAGCAGGAAGACAGGCAACAAGCAGCAGAAGCAGCAGGAAGACAGGCAACAAGCAGCAGCAGCAGCAGGAAGACAGGCATCAACAGCAGCAACAGCGGAAGACAGGGCAACAAGCAGCAGAACAGCAGGAAGACAGGCAACAAGCAGCAGCAGGAAGACAGGCAACAAGCAGCAGCAGCAGGAAGACAGGCAACAAGCAGCAGAAGCAGCAGAAACAGGCAACAACAGCAGCAGCAGTGAAGACAGGCATCAACAGCAGCAGCAGCAGAAGACAGGCAACAAGCAGCACACAGCAGGAAGACAGGCAACAAGCAGTAGCAGCAGGAAGACAGGCAACAAGCAGACAGCAGCAGCTGGAAGACAGGCAAACAGCAGCAGCAGCAGCAGGAAGACAGGCAACAACAGCAACGCAGCGGCAAGACAAACTGCGCAGCAACAGCAGGAAGACAGCAACAAGCAGCAGCAGCACAGGAAGACAGGCAACAACAGCAGCAGCAGCAGCAGAGACAGGCAACAAACAGCAGCAGGAAGACAGGCAACAAAGCAGCAAGTAGACAGGCAACAAGCAGCAGCAGCAGGAAGCAGGCAACAAGAGCAACACAGAAGCAGAAGACAGGCAACGAGCAGCAGTCAACAGCAGGAAGACAGGCAACAAAACAGCAGCAGCTGGAAGACAGGAACAGAGCAGCAGCAGGAAGCATGCAACAAACAGCAGCAGGCAAACACGCAAACAGCAGCAGCAGGAAACAGGCAACAAGCAGCAGCAGTCAGGAAGACAGGCAACAAGCAGCAGCAGCAGCGAGGAGACAGGCACAAACAGCAGGAGCAGCAGCAGAGTAGAGCATCAGCAGCAGCAGCGCAGCAGCAGAAAGACAGGCAGAGCAGCAGGCAGGAAGACAGGCAACAAGCACAGCACAGCAGGAAGACAGGCAACAAGCAGCAGCAGCAGCAGGAAGACAGGCAACAAGCAGCAGCAACCAGCAGGAAAACAGGCAACAGCAGCAGCAGCAGAAAACAGGCAAAGCAGCAGCAGCAGGAAGACAGGCAACAAGCAGCAGCAGCAGCAGGAAGACAGGCACAAACAGCAGCAGCAGCAGGAAGTAGCAGCAGCAAAGAACAAGCAGCAGCAGGAAGACAGGCAACAAGCACAGCAGCAGCAGGAAGACAGGCAAACAGCAGCAGCAGCAGGTGCAGCAACAAACAGCGGGAGCAGACAGAGGTAGCAGGCAACAGGACAGCAGAAAGACAGCAAGCAGAGAAAGGAAACAGGCAACAAGCAGCAGCAAGCAGGAAACAGGAACAAACAGCAGCAGCAGCAGGAAGACAGGCAAAAAACAGCAGCAGCAAAGAAACAAGCAGGCAGCAGCAGAACAGCAAACAGCAGCAGCAGCAGCAGACAGGAATACAAGCAGCAGGAGCACAGCAGCAGGAAGACAGGCAGCAGCAGAGCAGGAACAAGGCAACAGCAGAGCAGCAGGAAGACAGGCAACAAGCAGCAGCAGCAGCAGGAAGACAGCATCAACAGCGCAGCAGCAGCAGGAAGAAGGCAGCACAGGAAGACAGCAAGCAGCAGCAGCAGGAAGACAGGCAAAAGAACGAGCAGCAGCAGAGAAGACAGGCAACAAGCAGCAGCAGCAGGAAACAGGCAACAGCAGCAGCAGCAGGAAGACAGGCAAACAACAGCAGCAGCAGAGAAGACAGGCAAAAAAACAGCAGCAGCGCAGCAGGAAGACAGGCAACAAGCAGCAGCAGCAGCAGCAGCCGGAGGAGACAGGCTAAACATCAGCAGCAGCAGGAAAGGACAGGCAGCAGCAGGAAGACAGGCAAAGGCAGCAGCAGCAGGAAGACAGGCCAAACAGCAGCACAGCAGGAATAGGCAGCAGCGAAGACAGCAAGCAGCAGGAAGACAGGCAAAGCAGAGCAGGGAAGACAGGCAACAAGCAGCAGAAGCCGAAGGAACAGCTGCAGAGCGAGGAGACAGGCACGCAGCAGCAGCAGGAAGACAGGCATCAAGCAGCAGCAGCAGCAGCAGGAAGACAGGCAACAAGCAGCAGCATCAGGAGGAAGACAGGCAACAAGCAGCAGCAGCAGCAGGAAGACAGGCAACAAACAGCAGCAGCTGTAAGACAGGCAACAAGCAGCAGCAGCAGGAAGACATGTAACAAACATCAGCAGCAGGAAGACAGTCAACAAACAGCAGCAGCAGCAGGAAGACAGTCAACAGCAGCAGCAGGAAGACAGGCAACAAACAGCAGCAGCAGCAAGAAGACAGGCATTAAGCAGCAGCAGCAGCAGGAAGACAGGCAACAAGCAGCAGAAGCAGCAGGAAGACAGGCAACAAGCAGCAGCAGCAGCAGGAAAACAGGCAACAAGCAGCAGCAGCAGGAAGACAGGCAACAAGCAGCAGAAGCAGCAGGAAAACAGGCAACAAGCAGCAGGAGCAGCAGGAAGACAGGCATCAAGCAGCAGCAGCAGCAGCAGCAGCAAGAAGACAGGCAACAAGCAGCAGCAGCAGCAGGAAGACAGGCAACAGCAGGAAGACAGGCAACAAGCAGCAGCAGCAGCAGGAAGATAGGCAAAAAACAGCAGCAGCAGCAGCAGGAAGATAGGCAACAGCAGCAGCAGGAAGACAGGCAACAAGCAGCAGCAGCAGCAGCAGCAGCAGGAAGACAGGCAACAAGCAGCAACAGCAAGACGGGCAACAAACTGCGGCAGCAACAGCAGGAAGACAGTCAAAAAGCAGCAGCAGCAGGAAGACAGGCAACAAGCAGCAGCAGCAGCAGGAAGACAGGCAACAAACAGCAGCAGCAGCAGCAAGACAGACAACAAACAGCAGCAGCAGCAAGACAGGCAACAAACAGCAGCAGCAGTAGGAAGGCAGTCAACAAGCAGCAACATCAGCAGGAAGACAGGCAACGAGCAGCAGTAGCAGCAGGAAGACAGGCAACAAACAGCAGCAGCTGGAAGACAGGCAACAAGCAGCAGCAGCAGGAAGACATGCAACAAACAGCAGCAGCAGCAAGACACGAAACAGCAGCAGCAGGAAGACAGGCAACAAGCAGCAGCAGCAGGAAGACAGGCAACAAACAGCAGCAGCAGCAGCAAGACAGGCAACAAACAGCAGCAGCAGCAAGACAGGCAACAAACAGCAGCAGCAGTAGGAAGGCAGTCAACAAGCAGCAACATCAGCAGGAAGACAGGCAACGAGCAGCAGTAGCAGCAGGAAGACAGGCAACAAACAGCAGCAGCTGGAAGACAGTCAACAAGCAGCAGCAGCAGGAAGACAGGCAACAAACAGCAGCAGCTGGAAGACAGTCAACAAGCAGCAGCAGCAGGAAGACAGGCAACAAGCAGCAGCAGCATCAGGAAGACAGGCAACAAGCAGCAGCAGCAGCAGGTAGACAGGCAACAAACAGCAGGAGCAGCACCAGCAGGTAGACAGGCAACAGCAGCAGCAGCAGCAGCAGCAGAAAGACAGGCAAGCAGCAGAAGCAGGAAGACAGGCAACAAGCAGCAGCAACAGCAGGAAGACAGGCAACAAACAGCAGCAGCAGCAGGAAGACAGGCAAAAAACAGCAGCAGCAGCAGCAGGAAGACAGGCAACAAGCAGCAGCAGCAGCAGCAGGAAAACAGGCAACAGCAGCAGGAATACAAGCAACAGGAGCAGCAGCAGCAGGAAGACAGGAAACAGCAGCAGCAGCAGGAAAACAGGCAACAGCAGCAGCAGCAGGAAGACAGGCAACAAGCAGCAGCAGCAGCAGGAAGACAGGCATCAAACAGCAGCAGCAGCAGGAAGATAGGCAGCAGCAGGAAGACAGGCAAGAGCAGCAGCAGGAAGACAGGCAACAAGCAACAGCAGCAGCAGGAAGACAGGCAACAAGCAGCAGCAGCAGCAGGTAGACAGGCAACAAACAGCAGGAGCAGCACCAGCAGGTAGACAGGCAACAGCAGCAGCAGCAGAAAGACAGGCAAGCAGCAGAAGCAGGAAGACAGGCAACAAGCAGCAGCAACAGAAGGAAGACAGGCAACAAACAGCAGCAGCAGCAGGAAGACAGGCAAAAAACAGCAGCAGCAGGAAGACAGGCAACAAGCAGCAGCAGCAGCAGGAAGACAGGCAAAAAACAGCAGCAGCAGGAAGACAGGCAACAGCAGCAGCAGCAGCGCAGCAGGAATACAAGGAACAGGAGCAGCAGCAGCAGGAAGACAGGCAACAGCAGCAGCAGCAGCAGGAAGACAGGCAAAAAGCAGCAGCAGCAGCAGGAAGACAGGCATCAAACAGCAGCAGCAGCAGGAAGATAGGCAGCAGCAGGAAGACAGGCAAGAGCAGCAGCAGCAGCAGGAAGACAGGCAAAAAACAGCAGCAGCAGCAGCAGGAAGACAGGCAACAAGCAGCAGCAGCAGCAACAGCAGCAGGAAGACAGACAACAGCAGCAGCAGCAGGAAAACAGGCAACAGCAGCAGCAGCAGGAAGACAGGCAACAAGCAGCAGCAGCAGCCGGAAGACAGGCATCAAACAGCAGCAGCAGCAGGAAGATAGGCAGCAGCAGGAAGACAGGCAAGATCAGCAGCAGGAAGACAGGCAACAAGCAACAGCAGCAGCAGGAAGACAGGCAACAAGCAGCAGCAGCAGCAGGAAGACAGGCAACAGCTGCAGCAGCAGCAGGAAGACAGGCAACAGCAGCAGCAGCAGGAAGACAGGCATCAAGCAGCAGCAGCAGCAGCAGGAAGACAGGCAACAAGCAGCAGCATCAGCAGGAAGACAGGCAACAAGCAGCAGCAGGAGGAAAAGAAGCAACAAACAGCAACAGCAGCAGCAGTAGGAAGACAGGCAACAAGCAGCAGCAGCAGCAGCAGGAAGACAGGCAACAAGCAGCAGCATCAGGAGGAAGACAGGCAACAAGCAGCAGCAGCAGCAGGAAGACAGGCAACAAACAGCAGCAGCTGTAAGACAGGCAACAAGCAGCAGCAGCAGGAAGACATGCAACAAACATCAGCAGCAGGAAGACAGGCAACAAACAGCAGCAGCAGCAGGAAGACAGTCAACAGCAGCAGCAGGAAGACAGGCAACAAACAGCAGCAGCAGCAAGAAGACAGGCATCAAGCAGCAGCAGGAAGACAGGCAACAAGCAGCAGAAGCAGCAGGAAGACAGGCAACAAGCAGCAGCAGCAGCAGGAAGACAGGCAACAAGCAGCAGCAGCAGCAGGAAGACAGGCAACAAGCAGCAGCAGCAGAAGACAGGCAACAAGCACCAGCAGCAGCAGGAATACAGGCATCAAGCAGCAGCAGCAGCAGGAAGACAGGCAACAAGCAGCAGAAGCAGCAGGAAGACAGGCAACATGCAGCAGCAGCAGCAGGAAGACAGGCAACAAGCAGCAGCAGCAGCAGGAAGACAGGCAACAAGCAGCAGAAGCAGCAGGAAGACAGGCAACAAGCAGCAGCAGGAAGACAGGCATCAAGCAGCAGCAGCAGCATGAAGACAGGCAGCAAACATCAGCAGCAGCAAGAAGACAGGCAACAAGCAGCAGCAGCAGCAGGAAGACAGGCAACAAGCAGCAGCAGGAAGACAGGCAACAAGCAGCAGCAGCAGCAGGAAGACAGGCAAAAAACAGCAGCAGCAGCAGCAGGAAGACAGGCAAAAAACAGCAGCAGCAGCAGCAGCAGGAAGACAGGCAACAAGCAGCAGCAGGAAGACGGGCAACAAACTGCGGCAGCAGCAGCAGGAAGACAGTCAACAAGAAGCAGCAGCAGCAGGAAGACAGGCAACAAGCAGCAGCAGGAAGACGGGCAACAAACTGCGGCAGCAGCAGCAGGAAGACAGTCAACAAGCAGCAGCAGCAGTAGGAATACAGGCAACAAGCAGCAGCAGCAGGAAGACAGGCAACAAGCAGCAGCAGCAGTAGGAATACAGGCAACAAGCAGCAGCAGCAGGAAGACAGGCAACAAGCAGCAACATCAGCAGGAAGACAGGCAACGAGCAGCAGTAGCAGCAGGAAGACAGGCAACAAACAGCAGCAGCTGGAAGACAGGCAACAAGCAGCGGCAGCAGGAAGACATGCAACAAACAGCAGCAGCAGGAAGACACGCAACAGCAGCAGCAGGAAGACAAGCAACAGCAGCAGCAGGAAGACAGGCAACAAACAGCAGCAGCAGCAGGAAGACAGGCAACAAGCAGCAGCAGCATCAGGAAGACAGGCAACAAGCAGCAGCAGCAGCAGCAGGTTGACAGGCAACAAACAGCAGGAGCAGCACCAGCAGGTAGACAGGCAACAGCAGCAGCAGCAGCAGCAGAAAAACAGGCAAGCAGCAGCAGCAGGAAGACAGGCAACAAAGAGCAGCAGCAGGAAGACAGGCAAAAAACAGCAGCAGCAGCAGCAGGAAGACAGGCAACAAGCAGCAGCAGCAGCAGCAGGAAAACAGGCAACAGCAGCAGCAGCAGCAACAGGAATACAGGCAACAGGAGCAGCAGCAGCCGGAAGACAGGCAGCAGCAGCTGGAAAACAGGCAACAGCAGCAGCAGCAGGAAGACAGGCAACAAGCAGCAGCAGCGGCAGGAAGACAGGCATCAAACAGTAGCAGCAGCAGGAAGATAGGCAACAGCAGGAAGACAGGCAACAGCAGCAGCAGGAAGACAGGCAACAAGCAACAGCAGCAGCAGGAAGACAGGCAACAAGCAGCAGAAGCAGTAGGAAGACAGGCAACAGCTGCAGCAGCAGCAGGAAGACAGGCAACAAGCAGCAGCAGCAGGAAGACAGGCATCAAACAGCAGCAGCAGCAAGAAGACAGGCAACAGCAGCAGCAGCAGCAGGAAGACAGGCAACAGCAGCAGCAGCAGGAAGACAGGCATCAAGCAGCAGCAGCAGCAGGAAGACAGGCAACAAGCAGCAGTAGCAGCAGGAAGACAGGCAACAAGCAACAGCAGCAGCAGGAAAACAGGCAACAAGCAGCAGCAGCAGCAGGAAGACAAGCAACAAACAGCAGCAGCACAGCAGCAGGAAGACAGGCAACAAACAGCAGCAGCAGCAGGAAGACAGGCAAGAAACAGCAGCAGCAGCAGGAAGACAGGCAAGAAGCAGCAGCAGCAGCAGTAGGAAGACAGGCAACAAGCAGCAGCAGCAAGACAGGCAACAAATAGCAGCAGCAGCAGGAAGACAGGCAACAAATAGCAGCAGCAGCAGGAAGACAGGCAACTAGCAGCAGCAGCAGCAGGAAGACAGGCAACAAGCAGCAGCAGGAAGACAGGCAACAAGCAGCAGCAGGAAGACAGGTAACAAACAGCAGATCCAGCAGGAAGACAGGAATCAAACAGCAGCAGCAGCAGGAAGACAGGCAACAAACAGCAGAACCAGCAGTAAGACAGGCAACAAACAGCAGCAGCAGCAGCAGCAGCAGCAGGAAGACAGGCAAGAAGCAGAAGCAGCAGAAGCAGCAGCAGCAGCAGCAACAGCAGCTGCTGGTACTGTCTGCTTCAGCAGCTGCTGGTACTCTCTGCTTCAGCAGCTGCTGGTACTGTCTGCTTCAGCAGCTGCTGGTTCTGTCTGCTTCAGCAGCTGCTGGTACTGTCTGCTTCAGCAGCTGCTGGTACTGTCTGCTTCAGCAGCTGCTGGTACTGTCTGCTTCAGCAGCTGCTGGTACTCTCTGCTTCAGCAGCTGCTGGTACTGTCTGCTTCAGCAGCTGCTGGTACTGTCTGCTTCAGCATCTGCTGGTACTGTCTGCTTCAGCATCTGCTGGTACTGTCTGCTTCAGCAGCTGCTGGTACTGTCTGCTTCAGCAGCTGCTGGTACTGTCTGCTTCAGCAGCTGCTGGTACTGTCTGCTTCAGCATCTGCTGGTACTGTCTGCTTCAGCATCTGCTGGTACTGTCTGCTTCAGCAGCTGCTGGTACTGTCTGCTTCAGCATCTGCTGGTACTGTCTGCTTCAGCATCTGCTGGTACTGTCTGCTTCAGCAGCTGCTGGTACTGTCTGCTTCAGCATCTGCTGGTACTGTCTGCTTCAGCAGCTGGGTACTTTTCAAAGGTATCCTTCCAGCAAGATGTTAGGAAGTACATTTACAGCGCTCAGTATATCTAGCAGACGTGACGTCCTACATCAGAAGGTATGCAAGCACATTGAGCTTGCACAGTTGACCCCGTACATCAGAGGTTGTCAAGCACTTGACAGCTTGTCATCAAGGAACCCCGTAAATCAGAAGGTTGCATCAGCTACATATAAGCTTGCACAGGAACCCCGTACATCAGAAGGTTGCAAGCAACATATGAAGCTTGCACAAGTGAACCCCGTACATCAGAAGGTTGCAAGCAACATATGAAGCTTGCACAAGTGAACCCCGTACATCAGAAGGTTGCATGCAACATATGAAGCTTGCACAAGTGAACCCCGTACATCAGAAGGTTGCAAGCAACATATGAAGCTTGCACAAGTGAACCCCGTACATCAGAAGGTTGCAAGCAACATATGAAGCTTGCACAAGTGAACCCCGTACATCAGAAGGTTGCAAGCAACATATGAAGCTTGCACAAGTGAACCCCGTACATCAGAAGGTTGCAAGCAACATATGAAGCTTGCACAAGTGAACCCGTACATCAGAAGGTTGCAAGCAACATATGAAGCTTGCACAAGTGAACCCCGTACATCAGAAGGTTGCAAGCAACATATGAAGCTTGCACAAGTGAACCCCGTACATCAGAAGGTTGCAAGCAACATATGAAGCTTGCACAAGTGAACCCCGTACATCAGAAGGTTGCAAGCAACATATGAAGCTTGCACAAGTGAACCCCGTACATCAGAAGGTTGCAAGCAACATATGAAGCTTGCACAAGTGAACCCCGTACATCAGAAGGTTGCAAGCAACATATGAAGCTTGCACAAGTGAACCCGTACATCAGAAGGTTGCAAGCAACATATGAAGCTTGCACAGTGAACCCCGTACATCAGAAGGTTGCAAGCAACATATGAAGCTTGCACAAGTGAACCCCGTACATCAGAAGGTTGCAAGCAACATATGAAGCTTGCACAAGTGAACCCCGTACATCAGAAGGTTGCAAGCAACATATGAAGCTTGCACAAGTGAACCCCGTACATCAGAAGGTTGCAAGCAACATATGAAGCTTGCACAAGTGAACCCCGTACATCAGAAGGTTGCAAGCAACATATGAAGCTTGCACAAGTGAACCCCGTACATCAGAAGGTTGCAAGCAACATATGAAGCTTGCACAAGTGAACCCCGTACATCAGAAGGTTGCAAGCAACATATGAAGCTTGCACAAGTAAACCCCGTACATCAGAAGGTTGCAAGCAACATATGAAGCTTGCACAAGTGAACCCCGTACATCAGAAGGTTGCAAGCAACATATGAAGCTTGCACAAGTGAACCCCGTACATCAGAAGGTTGCAAGCAACATATGAAGCTTGCACAAGTGAACCCCGTACATCAGAAGGTTGCAAGAAACATATGAAGCTTGCACAAGTGAACCCCGTACATCAGAAGGTTGCAAGCAACATATGAAGCTTGCACAAGTGAACCCCGTACACACAAAAGCTCACTGGTACACACACAAGCTCACTGGTACACACACAAGCTCACTGGTACACACACAAGCTCACTGACGAAGCAAGCTCACTAGTGCACACACAAGCTCACTGGTACACACACAAGCTCACTGGTACACACACAAGCTCACTGGTACACACACAAGCTCACTGACGAAGCAAGCTCACTAGTGCACACACAAGCTCACTTGTGCATACACAAGCTCACTTACCCAACACAAGCTCACTGGTGCGCACACAAGGTCACTTACCCAACACAAGCTCACTGGTACACGCACACACTCACTGGTACGCATACTCACTTGTACATACACAAGCTCACTTACCCAACACAAGCTCACTGGTGCACACACACTCACTGGTACACACACACCCTCACTGGTACGCACACTCACTAGTACACACACAAGCTCACTTACCCAACACAAGCTCACTGGTGCACACACACTCACTGGTACACTCACTCACTGGTACACACACACACACACTCACTGGCACACACACTCACTGGCACACACACTCACTGGCACACACACTCACTGGCACACACACTGGTACGCACACACACACACACACACACACACACTGGTACACACACAAGCTCACTTACCCAACACAAGCTCACTGGTACACACACACACTCACTGGTACACACACACATTCACTGGTACACACACTCATTGGTACACACACACTCACTGGCACACACACTCACTGGCACACACACTCACTGGTACACACACTCACTGGTACACACACTCACTGGTACACACACACTCACTGGTACACACACTCTCTGGTACACACACACACTCACTGGTACACACACACACACGCACACATCCTGGCACACACACTCACTGGCACACACACTCACTGGTACACACACACTCACTGGTACACACACTCTCTGGTACACACACTCTCTGGTACACACACACACTCACTGGTACACACACACACTGGTACACACACTCACTGGTACACACACTCACTGGTACACACACTCACTGGCACACACACTCACTGGTACACACACTCACTGGTACATACACTCACTGGTACACACACACACTCACTGGTACACATACACACTCACTAGTACACACACACACTCACTGGTACACACACACACACTCACTGGTACACTAGAGAAAGTGCAAAGGTTTGCAACAAGACTAGTCCCAGAGCTAAGAGGTATGTCCTACGAGGAGAGGTTAAGGGAAATCAACCTGACGACACTGGAGGACAGGAGAGATAGGGGGGACATGATAACGATATACAAAATACTGAGAGGAATTGACAAGGTGGACAAAGACAGGATGTTCCAGAGATTGGACACAGTAACAAGGGGGCACAGTTGGAAGCTGAAGACACAGATGAATCACAGGGATGTTAGGAAGTATTTCTTCAGCCACAGAGTAGTCAGTAAGTGGAATAGTTTGGGAAGCGATGTAGTGGAGGCAGGATCCATACATAGCTTTAAGCAGAGGTATGATAAAGCTCACGGCTCAGGGAGAGTGACCTAGTAGCGATCAGTGAAGAGGCGGGGCCAGGAGCTCGGACTCGACCCCCGCAACCTCAACTAGGTGAGTACAACTAGGTGAGTACACACACACACTCACTGGTACACACACACACTCACTGGTACACACTCACTGGCACACACACTCACTGGTACACACACTCACTGGTACACACACACATTCACTGGTACACACACTCATTGGTACACACACACTCACTGGCACACACACTCACTGGTACACACACTCACTGGTACACACACACACTCACTGGCACACATACTCACTGGTACACACATACACTCACTGGTACACACACTCTGGTACACACACACACTGGTACACACACTCACTGGTACACACACACACTCACTGGTACACACACTCACTGGTACAAACACTCTCTGGTACACACACACTCTGGCACACTCACTGGCACACACACTCACTGGTACACACACACTCACTGGTACACACACACTCACTGGTACACACACTCTCTGGTACACACACACACTCACTGGTACACACACACACTCACTGGCACACACACTCACTGGTACACACACACACTCACTGGTACACACACTCACCGGTACACACACTCTCTGGTACACACACACACACTCACTGGCTCACACACTCACTTGTACACACACTCACTGGTACACTCACTCACCCACACACACTTACTGGCACACACACTCACTGGCACACACACTCACTGGCACACACACTTACTGGTACACACACTCACTGGCACACACACTCACTGGCACACACACTCACTGGCACACACACTCACTGGTACACACACACACTCACTGGCACACACACTCACTGGTACACACACACACTCACTGGCACACACACTCACTGGCACGCACACTCACTGGTACACACACTCACTGGCACACACACTCACTGGTACACACACTCACTGGCACACACTCACTGGCACACACACTCACTGGTACGCACACTCACTGGTACACACACTCACTGGCACACACACTCACTGGCACACACACTCACTGGTACACACACTCACTGGCACACACACTCACTGGCACACACACTCACTGGCACACACACTCACTGGCACACACACTCACTGGCACACTCACTGGCACACACACTCACTGGCACACACACTCACTGGCACACACACTCACTGGTACACACACTCACTGGCACACACTCACGCACACACATGGCACACACACTCACTGGCACACACACTCACTGGCACACACCACCTGCACACCACTGGCACACACACTCACTGGAACACACCTCACTGGCACACACACTGCACCAACTGGCACACACACTCACTGGCACACACACTCACTGGCACACACGAAGTTTACTAACCCTCTCTTCCTGTTCTTAATCATCGCACCAGAGGGTCTCACAAAATAAAGATTAAAGAGAATATAATTTCGTAACCAGAAAACAAAGTATATTACTATATAGCGCCTAGGGATCCACTGGCTGTGTGAAGCAGCACCAGCTGCACCAACTGCACCAGCTGCACCAACTGCACCAGCTGCACCAACTGCACCAACTGCAGAATCCACAACCAGCAGCACCACCAGTAGCACCACAACCATCAGCAACAGTGTCATCAGCAGAAGAAGCACCAACAGCATCACTCAGGGCAGCATCAGGCAGGTATCCTCTTGCAGATATCTCCACCCACATACTGAAGATTAATTTCTTGGACTGCGTCTGTGAGATGTTATCTCGGGTTCGCTTCCCATAAGCTTGCATCTTTGAAGGAAATTATGAGGTTGATATCTAGGACCCCATATATTCAAAGTTCATAGCCTCGCCCTCCGTGACTAGTGATATGTTGACCCCACACCCTCAAAGATGACATCTTGACTGCACACCCTCAATATTATCTAGACCCCCACATCTTCAAGGCTGTTTTCAACAAGGCGCTGGACAGGCACCTCAAGTCAGTACCTGATCAACCGGGCTGTGGTTCGTACGTCTATTTACATGCTGCCAGCAGTAACAGCCTGGTTGATCAGACCCTGATCCACCAAGAGGTCTGGTTTCAAACCATGACGCGGGGGCGTTGACCCCCGAAATCCTCTCCAGGTATACTCCAGGTATGTTATCATGACCCTACACCCCCAGTGATGATATCTCGACCCTACATCCCTATTCTGAACACAAGTTTAATGGCCTGTGCACCTTCTCGCACTGAGTTAGCACAGTAACCAATGTTAGAATGAGCAGAAAGGCAGCAGAGTGTAAATACTTAACAAAAATGAGTACAATTATGTACAATATTCATAGAGAATATGTTCAGATAATATGTATACAAGACACAGTGAGAACCATGTACGACCAGACTTGGAGGTAAGTCTGTCAGTGTTGTTGCACGTGTCCCAGACATCGGTTCACAACTCTGGCATGCTGAGTTGAACCAGGCTGTTAGCATAACAGGAAGGTGTTCCTGTTATACTGTTAATAGCTGATTTGCTGGTCAGGAGGGTATGCCTACATGGGTATGTGACATACGTTGAATAAATGTGACGTACTCTCTTAGCATGTCACAACCCCAAGGATATCTTGACCCCACATCCTTGAGGATATATCCTACACCTGCAAAGATATCTTAACCTCACACTCCCAAGGAAGATATGTCCGCACATCCCTGAGGATATGACAGCACCCCGAAGGATATCTTGCCACCGCACCCCGAAGGATATCTTGACACCGCACCCCGAAGGATATCTTGACACCGCACCCCGAAGGATATCTTGCCACCGCACCACGAAGGATATCTTGCCACCGCACCCCGAAGGATATCTTGACACCGCACCCCGAAGGATATCTTGCCACCGCACCCCGAAGGATATCTTGACACCGCACCCCGAAGGATATCTTGACACCGCACCCCGAAGGATATCTTGACACCGCACCCCGAAGGATATCTTGACACCGCACTCCGAAGGATATCTTGACACCGCACCCCGAAGGATATCTTGACACCGCACCCCGAAGGATATCTTGACACCGCACCCCGAAGGATATCTTGACACCGCACCCCGAAGGATATCTTGACACCGCACCCCGAAGGATAACTTGACACCGCACCCCGAAGGATGTCTTGACACCGCACCCCGAAGGATATCTTGACACCGCACCCCGAAGGATATCTTGACACCGCACCCCGAAGGATATCTTGACACCGCACCCCGAAGGATATCTTGACACCGCACCCCGAAGGATATCTTGACACCGCACCCAGAAGGATATCTTGACACCGCACCCCGAAGGATATCTTGACACCGCACCCCGTAGGATATCTTGCCGCATCCCGAAGGATATCTTGATACCGCACCCCGAAGGATATCTTGACACCGCACCCCGAAGGATATCTTGACACCGCACCCCGAAGGATATCTTGACACCGCACCCCGTAGGATATCTTGCCGCATCCCGAAGGATATCTTGACACCGCACCCCGAAGGATATCTTGACGCCGCACCCCGAAGGATATCTTGACACCGCACCCCGTAGGATATCTTGCCGCATCCCGAAGGATATCTTGACACCGCACCCCGAAGGATATCTTGACGCCGCACCCCGAAGGATATCTTGACACCGCACCCCGAAGAATATCTTGACACCGCACCCCGAAGGATATCTTGACACCGCACCCCGAAGAATATCTTGACACCGCACCCCGAAGAATATCTTGACACCGCACCCCGAAGGATATTGCTACAAAAAACGCGATTCTAAAAGCTTAGAGATCTCCAGTGAATACTAGAAAGGACTGCCCTTCTAGCATCCAGCCTGTTACTGGGTTTTCGTAACAAGTAGTCAGTATCCTTTTCCAATTATCCCTTAGAATTCAGTATTGTTTAATAGCGCTTTAGGATTACAACTGGTAGGCTACTAACTAGAGAAATTAAAATTTAATAAATTTATTAAGTCTAGAGGTATATTATCAAAGTAAATTAAATCACAGCAATCAAAATAAAATCAATCTCTCGAGTTCAATATTATTGTGCTGAAAGCACATATCACATTTATAATTCTTAAGTACCGTCAGGTACATTAACATTTAATAAGATATTACAAATATGTACAAGTAAGTGTGTATGTGTGTAAGTGCTCTAAGTAGTTCGCTATGTCTCACGACTCGACTAGACTTAAACAAGTGACTGACAAAGTCCTCAAATAAACTAACTTCTTGACCGACTGGCAACCCGAACAGTCTGCTTGAACAACAAAGAATGCTAAGCCCCATAGCAATGCAATAAGCGACTGCGACACAGAATCAGGAACAAGGAGATAATATAACGACACTAAGTAGGGACCATCAGCAGATCCTCCACAAAAGTTACAAAACTCCCATACTACTGAATCTAAGTTCAGCATAGGAAAAACCCGACTGTGACAATACACAGAAACCAGTACAAATTTAGGTCAGAAGCTACAGCTCGGGACCTGAGATGCTCAGAGTTTCTATGTGACACACAACCTCAGTACAACGTCGAAAATCACTAAGTCTATACAATGTTCTGTGAACAGAGTTCTACAGATCTAACAAGAATAATGAGACAGACAATCTGTCCAACCACCAAGCGAGTCTCCAGCAGACTGAATACTTCACGAGAGGTGAGGACACCCCCCCCTCGATCACGTGATAGCCCCGTGGACAGCACAGCTCAGAAGCCGGCAGTATAACGAGCGACAAGCGATAATTACAGTAGTTTGACAATCAAGACTAACTGAGCACATTTTATATACATCCTAACAACATAAGCTACGTCAAATAACAATATAAAGCAATATATTTACGATTTAGCTATTATCGCAAATATGAGCAATATAAAATTATATGAAAAGGTAATATACATTATATATATACATAATAATCATTGTAACCCATTCAGGGGTTGCAACAATATCTTGACACCGCACCCCGAAGGATATCTTGACACCGCACCCAGAAGGATATCTTGACACCGCACCCCGACGAATATCTTGACACCGCACCCAGAAGGATATCTTGACACCGCACCCCGAAGGATATCTTGACACCGCACCCCGAAGGATATCTTGACACCGCACCCAGAAGGATATCTTGACACCGCACCCCGACGAATATCTTGACACCGCACCCAGAAGGATATCTTGACACCGCACCCCGAAGGATATCTTGACACCGCACCCAGAAGGATATCTTGACACCGCACCCAGAAGGATATCTTGACACCGCACCCCGACGAATATCTTGACACCGCACCCTGAAGGATATCTTGACACCGCACCCCAAAGGATATCTTGACACCGCACCCCGAAGAATATCTTGACACCGCACCCCCAAGGATATCTTGACACCGCACCCCGAAGGATATCTTGACACCGCACCCCGAAGGATATCTTGACTCCGCACCCAGAAGGATATCTTGACACCGCACCCGAAGATATCTGACCCGCACCCCGAAGGATATCTTGACACCGCACCCCGAAGGATATCTTGACACCGCACCCAGAAGGATATCTTGACACCGCACCCCGAAGAATATCTTGACACCGCACCCCGAAGGACATCTTGACACCGCACCCCGTAGGATATCTTGACGCCGCATCCCGAAGGATATCTTGACACCGCACCCCGAAGGATATCTTGACACCGCACCCCGAAGGATATCTTGACACCGCACCCCGAAGGATATCTTGACACCGCTCCCCGAAGGATATCTTGACACCGCATCCCGAAGGATATCTTGACACCGCGCCCCGTAGGATATCTTGACGCCGCATCCCGAAGGATATCTTGACACCGCACCCCGAAGGATATCTTGACACCGCACCCCGAAGGATATCTTGACACCGCACCCCGAAGGATATCTTGACACCGCACCCCGAAGGATATCTTGACACCGCACCCCGAAGGATATCTTGACACCGCACCCCGAAGGATATCTTGACACCTCACTCCCAGTTCTCAAATCTCATCCATTTCCCACAGGTTGATATCACAGATTCAGCTCCAATTCCAAAATAGAATCAAACAATACTGGCTTCTAACTCGATTATTTTTTATTTTGACTCGGTATAACTTCCAATATCTTAGTGATCATTGCATCGAGCCGAGACACCTCCGTCTGCGTCAGTTTTTGTTCGCGACACTTATCGTAGGAGACAGTGTCGCACGATAACGAGATTCTCTCAAACTAGAAGTATATCTACTAACCATTTTTGAAAAAAAATACGAGAAAATACATAAATATCTTCGTGGTCAAAAAAGAATTTCATATATCATTTTCACTGTTATCAATTCCTGCAACGTCATTTCCTTGCCGTCTGTCACTTCAACTGTGCTATTCCAGGAGGAATTCCAGGTTAGTGGATGGGTTTTGGTCCGTCCAGTTCCGTGTTTCCGGCCATCATTTGTGGATGGTGGAAACCGAGTTCCATCATACACTGATGACCACCCCGGTAAATGTCCCGACAATACCAGTTTTGAGAACCTCACTGCTGGTCACCCACCACCATCACTACTGGTGGTCACCCACCACCGTCACTACTGGTGGTCACCCACCACCGTCACTACTGGTGGTCACCCACCACCATCACTACTGGTGGTCACCCACCATCACCACTGGTGGTCACCCACCACCATCACTACTGGTGGTCACCCACCACCATCACTACTGGTGGTCACCCACCACCATCACTACTGGTGGTCATCCACCACCATCATATGGTGGTCACCCACCACCATCACTACTGGTGGTCACCCACCACCATCACTACTGGTGGTCACCCACCACCATCACTACTGGTGGTCACCCACCACTGTCACTACTGGTGGTCATCCACCACCATCACTACTGGTGGTCACCCACCACCGTCACTGCTGGTGGTCACCACCACCATCACTACGGGTGGTACCCCACCACCATCACTACTGGTGGTCACCCACCACCGTCACTGCTGGTGGTCACCACCACCGTCACTACTGATGGTCACCCACCACCGTCACTACTGATAGTCACCCACCACCATCACTACTGGTGGTCACCCACCACCATCACTACTGGTGGTCATCCACCACCATCACTACTGATGGTCATCCACCACCATCACTACTGGTGGTCATCCACCACCATCACTACTGGTGGTCTTTCCACCACCATCACTACTGGTGGTCATCCACCACCGCTACTGGTGGTCATCCACCACCATCACTACTGGTGGTCATCCACCACATCACTACTGGTGTCATCCACCACCATCGCTACTGGTGACATCCACCCCCATCGCTACTGGTGGTCATGCACCACCATCACTATGGTGGTCATCCACCACCATCACTACTGGTAATTATCCACCACCATCAAACAGGTGGTCATCCACCACCATCACTACTGGTGGTCACCACCACCATCACTACTGGTGTCATCCACCACCATCACTACGGGTGGTCATCCACCATCACTACTGGTGGTCATCCACCACCTTCACTACTGGTGGTCATCCACCACCATCACTACTGGTCATCCACCACCATCACTACTGGTGGTCACCCACCACCATCACTACTGGTGGTCATCCACCACCATCACTACTGGTGGTCAATCCACCACCATCACTACTGGTCATCCACCACCATCACTACTGGTGGTCATCCACCACCATCACTACTGGTCATCCACCACCATCACTATGGTGGTCACCCCACCACCATCACTACTGTGTGGTCACCCACCACCGTCACTGCTGGTGGTCACCCACCACCGTCACTACTGGTGGTCATCCACCACCATCACTACTGGTGGTCTTCCACCACCATCACTACTGGTGGTCATCCACCACCATCACTACTCGTGGTCATCCACCACCATCACTACTGGTGGTCATCACCACCATCACTACTGGTGGTCATCCACCACCATCACTACTGGTGGTCATCCACCACCATCACTACTGGTGGTCATCCACCACCATCACTACTGGTGGTCATACCACCACCATCGCTACTGGTGGTCATCCACCACCATCATTTACTGGTGGTCATCCACCACCATCACTACTGGTGGTCATCCCACCGCCATCACTACTGGTGGTCATCCACCACTTATCACTACTGGTGGTCATCCACCACCATCACTACTGGTGGTCATCCACCACCATCACTACTGGTGGTCATCCATCACCATCACTACTGGTGGTCATCCACCACCATCACTACTGGTGGTCATCCACCACCATCATACTGATGGTCATCCACCACCATCACTACTGGTGGTCATCCACCACCATCACTACTGGTGTCATCCACCACCATCACTACTGGTGGTCATCCACCACCATCACTACTGGTGGTCATCCACCACCATCACTACTGGTGGTCATCCACCATCACTACTGGTGGTCATCCACCACCATCACTACTGGTGGTCATCCACCACCATCACTACTGGTGGTCATCCACCACCATCGCTACTGGTGGTCATCCACCACCATCGCACTTGTGGTCATCCACCACCATCACTACTGGTGGTCATCCACCACCATCACTACTGGTAATCATCCACCACCATCAATACTGGTGGTCATCCACCACCATCACTACTGGTGGTCATCCACCACCATCACTACTGGTGGTCATCCCACCACCATCACTACTGGTGGTCATCCACCATCACTACTGGTGGTCATCCACCACCATCACTACTGGTGGTCATCCACCACCATCACTACTGGTGGTCATCCACCACCATCACTATGGTCATCCACCACCATCACTACTGGTGGTCATCCACCACCATCAACTACTGGTGGTCATCCACCACCATCACTACTGGTGGTCATCCACCACCATCACTACTGGTGGTCATCCACCACCATCACTACTGGTGGTCATCCACCACCATCACTACTGGTGGTCACCAACCACCAACACACTACTGGTGGTCACCAACCACCAACACACTACTGTGGTCACCAACCACCAACACTACTGGTCACCCACCGCCACTACTGGTGGTCATCCACCACTACTGGTGGTCACCCACCTCCACTACTGGTGGTCACCCACTTCCACTACTGGTGGTAACCCACTTCCATTACTGGTGGTCACCCACCTCCACTACTGGTGGTCACCCACTTCCACTACTGGTGGTAACCCACCTCCACTACTGGTGGTCACCCACCTCCACTACTGGTGGTCACCCACCTCCACTACTGGTGGTCACCCACTTCCACTACTGGTGATCACCCACCTCCACTAGTGGTGGTCACCCACCTCCACTACTGGTGGTCACCCACCACCATCACTACTGGTGGTCACCCACCACCATCACTACTGGTGGTCACCCACCACTGTCACTACTGGTGGTCATCCACCACCATCACTACTGGTGGTCACCCACCACCGTCACTGCTGGTGGTCACCCACCACCATCACTACTGGTGGTCACCCACCACCATCACTACTGGTGGTCACCCACCACCGTCACTGCTGGTGGTCACCCACCACCGTCACTACTGATGGTCACCCACCACCGTCACTACTGATAGTCACCCACCACCATCACTACTGGTGGTCACCCACCACCATCACTACTGGTGGTCATCCACCACCATCACTACTGATGGTCATCCACCACCATCACTACTGGTGGTCATCCACCACCATCACTACTGGTGGTCATCCACCACCATCACTACTGGTGGTCATCCACCACCGCTACTGGTGGTCATCCACCACCATCACTACTGGTGGTCATCCACCACCATCACTACTGGTGGTCATCCACCACCATCGCTACTGGTGGTCATCCACCACCATCGCTACTGGTGGTCATGCACCACCATCACTACTGGTGGTCATCCACCACCATCACTACTGGTAATTATCCACCACCATCAATACAGGTGGTCATCCACCACCATCACTACTGGTGGTCATCCACCACCATCACTACTGGTGGTCATCCACCACCATCACTACTGGTGGTCATCCACCATCACTACTGGTGGTCATCCACCACCTTCACTACTGGTGGTCATCCACCACCATCACTACTGGTCATCCACCACCATCACTACTGGTGGTCACCCACCATCACTACTGGTGGTCATCCACCACCATCACTACTGGTGGTCATCCACCACCATCACTACTGGTCATCCACCACCATCACTACTGGTGGTCATCCACCACCATCACTACTGGTCATCCACCACCATCACTACTGGTGGTCACCCACCACCATCACTACTGGTGGTCACCCACCACCGTCACTGCTGGTGGTCACCCACCACCGTCACTACTGGTGGTCATCCACCACCATCACTACTGGTGGTCTTCCACCACCATCACTACTGGTGGTCATCCACCACCATCACTACTCGTGGTCATCCACCACCATCACTACTGGTGGTCATCCACCACCATCACTACTGGTGGTCATCCACCACCATCACTACTGGTGGTCATCCACCACCATCACTACTGGTGGTCATCCACCACCATCACTACTGGTGGTCATCCACCACCATCGCTACTGGTGGTCATCCACCACCATCACTACTGGTGGTCATCCACCACCATCACTACTGGTGGTCATCCACCGCCATCACTACTGGTGGTCATCCACCACTATCACTACTGGTGGTCATCCACCACCATCACTACTGGTGGTCATCCACCACCATCACTACTGGTGGTCATCCATCACCATCACTACTGGTGGTCATCCACCACCATCACTACTGGTGGTCATCCACCACCATCACTACTGATGGTCATCCACCACCATCACTACTGGTGGTCATCCACCACCATCACTACTGGTGGTCATCCACCACCATCACTACTGGTGGTCATCCACCACCATCACTACTGGTGGTCATCCACCACCATCACTACTGGTGGTCATCCACCATCACTACTGGTGGTCATCCACCACCATCACTACTGGTGGTCATCCACCACCATCACTACTGGTGGTCATCCACCACCATCGCTACTGGTGGTCATCCACCACCATCGCTACTTGTGGTCATCCACCACCATCACTACTGGTGGTCATCCACCACCATCACTACTGGTAATCATCCACCACCATCAATACTGGTGGTCATCCACCACCATCACTACTGGTGGTCATCCACCACCATCACTACTGGTGGTCATCCACCACCATCACTACTGGTGGTCATCCACCATCACTACTGGTGGTCATCCACCACCATCACTACTGGTGGTCATCCACCACCATCACTACTGGTGGTCATCCACCACCATCACTACTGGTCATCCACCACCATCACTACTGGTGGTCATCCACCACCATCACTACTGGTGGTCATCCACCACCATCACTACTGGTGGTCATCCACCACCATCACTACTGGTGGTCATCCACCACCATCACTACTGGTGGTCATCCACCACCATCACTACTGGTGGTCACCAACCACCAACACCACTACTGGTGGTCACCAACCACCAACACCACTACTGGTGGTCACCAACCACCAACACTACTGGTCACCCACCGCCACTACTGGTGGTCATCCACCACTACTGGTGGTCACCCACCTCCACTACTGGTGGTCACCCACTTCCACTACTGGTGGTAACCCACTTCCATTACTGGTGGTCACCCACCTCCACTACTGGTGGTCACCCACTTCCACTACTGGTGGTAACCCACCTCCACTACTGGTGGTCACCCTCCTCCACTACTGGTGGTCACCCACCTCCACTACTGGTGGTCACCCACTTCCACTACTGGTGATCACCCACCTCCACTAGTGGTGGTCACCCACCTCCACTAGTGGTGGTCACCACTCCACTACTGGTGGTCACCCACCTCCACTACTGGTGGTCACCCACTTCCACTACTGGTGATCACCCACCTCCACTAGTGGTGGTCACCCACCTCCACTAGTGGTGGTCACCCACCTCCACTACTGGTGGTAACCCACCACCACTACTGGTGGTCACCCACCTCCACTACTGGTGGTAACCCACCACCACTACTGGTGGTAACCCACCTCCACTACTGGTGGTCACCCACCTCCACTACTGGTGGTAACCCACCACCACTACTGGTGGTAACCCACCACCACCAGATGAAAATTACACACATCATGGAATCTTGGTTCGGAGAACATCTACGTAACCTTCTTCACGGCTACTACAACTAACCCATCCCTTGTTTATGACCTACTTTCACTGGGGAATTCCGCCTACCAGTGACTATACCTTCATCTGCTACCCGTCCCTATGCGCATGACGCCTATATAAGCGCCAGCCTCTTTCTCTGTGCTCCCGAATCTCCAAAAGTAAGGTGCTCTTCACACCAACTCCAAGGCTGAGGGACTGATTACCTTATCTTTTGTATATAATTCAACTGTCTTCAAGTTATAACCTAGAATCTTTATTGATAAAACCACTGGATGGCGAAATGTCTACAGTTTAGCTACCCAGATGTTGCACATGTGTGTCTAATTTTCATCAGACACATTATGAGTGAAGAGGTCAGTGTGTCTCTGGAAGGCATAATGTGTCTGGGAGGCAGTGTGTGTGTGTGTCTGGAAGGTATAATGTGTCTGTTAGGCATTGCGTCTCTGGAAGATATGGTGTCTCTGGGAGGCTGTGTGTGTGTGTGTCTCTGGGAAGTATAATGTGTCTGGGAGGCATTATGCGTGTCTGGAAGGTATAATGAGTCTGGGAGGCAGTGTATTGTCTCTGGAAGGCATAATGTGTCTGGGAGGCAGTGTGTGTGTGTGTCTCTGGAAGATATAGTGTGTCTGGAAAGCAGTGTATCTGTGGAAGGCATAATGTGTTTGGGAGGCAGTGTGTGTGTCTCTGGAAGGCATAATGTGTCTGGGAGGCGGTGTATCCCTGGAAGGCATAATGTGTCTGGGAGGCAGTGTGTGTGTGTGTCTGGAAGGCATAATGTGTCTGGGAGGCAGTGTGTGTGTGTGTCTGGAAGGCATAATGTGTCTGGGAGGCAGTGTGTGTGTGTGTCTGGAAGGCATAATGTGTCTGGGAGGCAGTGTGTGTGTCTCTGGAAGACAACGTGTCTGGGAGGCAGTGTGTGTCTGGAAGGCATCATGTGTCTGGGAGGCAGTGTGTGTGTCTCTGGAAGGCATGTGCCTGGGAGGCAGTGTGTGTGTCTCTGGAAGGCATAATGTGTCTGGGAGGCAGTGTGTGTGTTTCTGGAAGGCATAATGTGTCTGGGAGGCAGTGTGTGTGTGTCTCTGGAAGTGTGTCTCTGGAAGGCATAATGTGTCTGGGAGGCAGTGTGTGTGTCTCTGGAAGGCATAATGTGTCTGGGAAGCAGTGTGTGTGTCTCTGGAAGGCATAATGTGTCTGGGAGGCAGTGTGTGTCTGTCTCTGGAAGTGTGTCTCTGGAAGGCATAATGTGTCTGGGAGGCAGTGTGTGTCTGTCTCTGGAAGTGTGTCTCTGGAAGGCATAATGTGTCTGGGAGGCAGTGTGTGTCTGTCTCTGGAAGTGTGTCTCTGGAAGGCATAATGTGTCTGGGAGGCAGTGTGTGTGTCTCTGGAAGGCATAATGTGTCTGGGAGGCAGTGTGTGTGTCTCTGGAAGGCATAATGTGTCTGGGAGGCAGTGTGTCTGCAAGATTTAATGCGTGTCTGATAGTGTCGCTGACACGAGAGGTTTCTCTCGCTCACACACCAAAAGAATTACAAACACACCTTAAAATCTTACATGATTTGAAAAAAATGACATTAGAAATGCAATAACTTCACAGCAACTTCTTCAATTTTCAACGAGAGCTTCACTATGACCACTTCCAGGAAAAAATTCTCATACACACCTTCATTGAAAGTCTTATTTTATATACCTGAAATTACAAAACATCACTAATAGGAAAAAAGTTATACATACGTTTGGAAACTACCAACCAACCTCTCACGCAGCTTTCCAGCCTCTCTGGAATATCATTGAGCTTTAATACTCACGTCCAGCTAACATCAAACAAAACAACTACAGAATAAATTTCTTTAACACAGGGTTGTAACATGGCTCTGGATAGCGTACATTCCCATGCAAAACATGTGTCGTGGCCAATCAGTGCATCTGGGTCTCACGGGAAATATCCAATTGCGCCAATGCTGGAGGCGAAGGACTGGGACCAAGATACGCTGATGAAATAGCCGACTACGAAGTGAAACTAGCAGCGGTGCTATTAACAGCTAGTGCCTTGCCGTTAGTAGGAATGTTTGTGTTGGCAAATTGAGCTTATAAGCGTCGAATACTTGTAGACTTTTTATCGACATTACCAGTGCCTTGTCTCTTGGGTCTTATGATACACAGTTAGTAACTGAACATGTGAACATGGCATCTGTGTACTTACACGTTCGCATGTCTGTGTGTGTATTTATATGTACAAGTGTACAAATGTCCTGACACACTAATGAATGGATTTCAGACGTGTTTTGCTTCAGGCCCAGCTGCGTCTAGCCTTGGCTCCTGGCCCCGAATCGTCTAGCTTTGGCTCCTTGCCCCGCCTCTACTTAGCTCCTGTCCCCGCCTATTAAGCGTCCACCACAAACGTTACGGATTTCCTGTATTCCCAAAGATCTATCATCAAACAGTAAATGATAGGGGTGAATTTAATTGTATAATTTACCGTGACAGATACATTACTATTGATTAAATTACTCGCTAGGCATCAAGATATTTTTATCCTCATTATCATCCATTTATCACGAGTAATTATTATTTTCAATTTAAAAATTGAATCTTAAATAGGACCATAAAAGGTTATTAAAATTCATGTTATTTCTTAGTGACGATATGAGAAACATGTTCATCATTGGTAGTTTAAATTAATGGCGTCTTGAATCATCCACCTCTTAAAAAAAATTCCAGACGCACAAACTAATTCTGCCTTTTACTGGAGCATGGAATTGGTAACACCAGAAATGGTGTTACCAATTAACCACATTTTAAATACTGGCTAAACTTATTATGCTATTAGGGTAAGAAATGAAATCTTAATTGATAGTGAAAAACTCGCCTGGAAGAGGTTACAGCCGGCCTCGTCCCCAGCCAGATACAATACGTACTTACTCAGGTGTGAATACGCCGACCGGATGTCCTGTCCAGAGTACAAATTACCTTGCTAGTGGAGCTAGGCGGAACGATAGGTTCGGCAGTCACAGCTCGTAAACTGTATTTGTTATTTAGAGACACCGGAAATTTATGGAACTGGAAGGAAATGTGAGAATGTTGTGGGACATAGTAACCAGGCAAGTGCACGTCTCATGGCCCAGGCAGCATCATGTGAAAACATCTAGTTTGGTTTTGAATCCGCCAGGAGTCATGGGTGGACATCCGGTGCCATTTACGTCTGACTAATGCGGTAAATCTGAGTAGCTAGTGGCCTGGCGGCAAAACCACTCATTTCACACTGTGAGGTGCGGGTTTGATTCCCGACGAGGGTAGAAACATTGGGCATGTTTCCTTATGCCGGTTGTCCATGTTCACCCATCATTAGAGTGGGTACCTGGGTGTTAGTGGACTGGTGAGGGTCGCATCCTGGGACAAAACTGACCTAATTTGCGGGAAATGCTCAGCATAACAAGCGGCTTTCTATATAGTAGTACGTCGCTGATGTCAACTAGGTCTATATACCTTGTACCTGGAGAGAGATCTGGAGAGAGTTCCAGGGGTCAACGCCCCCGCGGCCCGGTCTGTGACCAGGCCTCCTGGTAGATCAGAGCCTGATCAACCAGGCTGTTACTGCTGGATGCATGCAATCCAACGTACGAGCCACAGCCCGGCTGGTCAGGTACCGACTTTAGGTGCTTGTTCAGTGCCAGCTTGAAGACAGCCAGGGGTCTATTGGTAATCCACCTTATGTATGCTTGGCGGCAATTGAACACTCTTGGGGCCTCTGACACTTATTGTATGGTCTCTTAACGTGCTAGTGACACCCCTGCTTTTCATTGGGGAATGTTGCATCGTCTGCCAAGTCTTTGCTTTCGTTGTGAGTGATTTTCGTGTGCAAGTTCGGTACTAGTCCCTCTAGGATTTTCCAGGTGTATATAATCATGTATCTCTCCCTCCTGCGTTCCAGGGAATACAGGTTTAGGAACTTCAAGCGCTCCCAGTAACCGAGGTGTTTTATCTCCGTTATGCGCACCGTGAAAGTTCTCTGTACATTTTCTAGGTCGGCAATTTCACCTGCCTTGAAAGGTGCTGTTAGAGTGCAGCAATATTCCAGCCTAGATAGAACAAGTGACCTGAAGAGTGTTATCACGGGTTTGGCCTCCCTGGTTTTGAAGGTTCTCATTATCCACCCTGTAATTTTTCAAGCAGATGCGATTGATACAATGTTATGGTCCTTGAAGGTGAGATCCTCCGACATGATCACTCCCAGGTCTTTGACGTTGGTGTTTCGCTCTATTTTGTGGCCAGAATTTGTTTTGTACCCTGATGAAGATTTAATTTCCTCGTGTTTACCATATCTGAGTAATTGAAATTTCTCATCGTTGAACTTCATATTGTTTTCTGCAGCCCACTGAAAGATTTGGCTGATGTCCGCCTGGAGCCTTGCAGTGTCTGCAGTGGAAGACACTGTCATGCAGATTCGGGTGTCATCTGCAAAGGAAGACACGGTGCTGTGGCTGACATCCTTGTCTATGTCGGATATGAGGATGAGGAACAAGATGGGAGCGAGTACTGTGCCTTGTGGAACATGTAATTGTAGAAATAAAATTATTATTATTATTAATATTTATAGTTAACCATATTAAAGTTAGCTAAATATTTAATTTATCTCAAACGAACCAACGTAAAACATAACTGAATATTTCACTACGATGTGTGGGTTAATATACATTTCTGTGTATATATTCAGATATGTATACCCGTTTTGATATTCTTATGAATGTGTGTAAGTAAATGTTCAGGTGCAAAACTTAAACTGCCGCATGTTATGTTGTGTCAGTCTGGTGTTGCTGATCCCACCTTCTGTCCACAAATGCAGATTTTTACAGACAAACCCCACACCAACTTGGCTGTGTTGTACACTAGCTCAAGTCCCCTCATATATACCTTACTGGATTAATTTTATTAGAGCCACCTGGCCGAGTGATTAACGCACTTGCCTCTGAGATTTTGGACTCACTTGCCAGGAGTTGACCCCACCCGTTTCCTGCTTTGTTTACAGTCGTGTTATTACGATTTTGCGAGTCATGAAAACTGTTTATTCACGTCTGTGTTCAACTTTACTATACTACTTTATACTATATATATATATATAATATATATATATATATATATATATATATATATATATATATAGTATATATATATATATATTATGCCAAATGGTTGTAAATGCTGTGGTTTAATCAGGTTATATCGCGCTGTGATAATTACAGTCTCCCGCTACGCCAGGTAATCCTCTAGTGGGTAAATATTATGAATATCATCCATTGATAAACTGTACCTGCACCATGTTACTGTACCTGCACCATGTTAATGTACCTGCAACATGTTAATGTACCTGCACCATGTTAATGTACCTGCACCGTGTTAATGTACCTGCACCGTGTTAATGTACCTGCACCATGTTAATGTACCTGCACCGTGTTAATGTACCTGCACCATGTTAATGTACCTGCACCGTGTTAATGTACCTGCACCATGTTAATGTACCTGCACCGTGTTAATGTACCTGCACCATGTTAAATGTACCTGCACCGTGTTAATGTACCTGCACCATGTTAATGTACCTGCACCATGTTAATGTACCTGCACCATGTTAATGTACCTGCACCGTGTTAATGTACCTGTACCATGTTAATGTACCTGTACCATGTTAATGTACCTGCACCATGTTAATGTACCTGCACCATGTTAATGTACCTGCACCATGTTAATGTACCTGCACCATGTTAATGTACCTGCACCGTGTTAATGTACCTGTACCATGTTAATGTACCTGCACCATGTTAATGTACCTGCACCATGTTAATGTACCTGTACCATGTTAATGTACCTGCACCGTGTTAATGTACCTGCACCATGTTAATGTACCTGCACCATGTTAATGTACCTGCACCGTGTTAATGTACCTGCACCATGTTAATGTACCTGTACCATGTTAATGTACCTGTACCATGTTAATGTACCTGTACCATGTTAATGTACCTGCACCATAATAATGTACCTGCACCATGTTAATGTACCTGTACCATGTTAATGTACCTGCACCATGTTAATGTACCTGCACCATGTTAATGTACCTGCACCATAATAATGTACCTGCACCATGTTAATGTACCTGTACCAAGTTAATGTACCTGCACCATAATAATGTACCTGCACCATAATGTACCTGCACCATAATAATGTACCGTACAAACGTACTGATGGACATCACAGTGATATTGATCAAAGAAATAGTTACTAAAATTCAATCTTAATTTGAGTGTTAATTCAGAGAGGAAGAAAGATATCAGAGAACATTAATTTTGATAAAATAGTGTGAAACAACAGGAGACGTATTGTATATATGTTGGTAGAATTACCAACAATATGTAAGGAAAAAGGACACAAGTGCAACTAATGTGACATATTATTGTAGCAACGTTTCGCTCTCCAGGAGCTTTATCAAGCTGTTACAAACAATACATGGACAAAGAGGGAATATATGGGCTTAGAGTGAGGTGTATTACTAGTGGTAGTGGTAGTGACGTAAGTTGTAGTAGTAGTAGTGACGTAAGTTGTAGTAGTAGTAGTGACGTAAGTTGTAGTAGTAGTAGTGACGCATGTTGTAGTAGTAGTAGTGACGCAAGTTGTAGTAGTAGTTGTGACGTAAGTTGTAGTAGTAGTAATGACGTAAGTTGTAGTAGTAGTGATGTAAGTTGTTGTAGTAGTAGTAGTAGTAGTGATGTAAGTTGTTGTTGTAGTAGTGATGTAAGTTGTTGTTGTAGTAGTAGTGATGTAAGTTGTTGTTGTAGTAGTAGTGATGTAAGTTGTTGTTGTAGTAGTAGTGATGTAAGTTGTTGTCGTAGTAGTAGTGATGTAAGTTGTTGTAGTAGTGATGTAAGTTGTAGTAGTAGTAGTGATGTAAGTTGTTGTAGTAGTAATGATGTAAGTTGTTGTTGTAGTAGTAGTGATGTAAGTTGTTGTTGTAGTAGTAGTGATGTAAGTTGTTGTTGTAGTAGTGATGTAAGTTGTTGTAGTAGTAGTGATGTAAGTTGTTGAGGTAGTAGTGATGTAAGGGGTTGTTGTAGTAGTGTATTGTAAGTTGTTAGTAGTAGTTGTGATGTGTAAGTTGTTGTCAGTGTAGTGATGTAAGTTGTAGTAGTAGTAATGATGTAAGTTGTAGTAGTAGTAGTGATGTAAGTTGTAGTAGTGATGTAAGTTGTAGTAGTAGTAGTGATGTAAGTTGTAGTAGTAGTAGGTTAGTAGTAGTAGTGTGTTGCGAATAAGAATTTTTAAAGAACTTCAGAATGTGGCTGTCCGTTACCATTTATTTCTTATGCAACAAGATTTTTGGATCCGAGTTCTTTAAAGGTCTTTTAGAGTCTAGGGGAAATAATTTCAACTGGGAAACTCCATAGAATAATATTCAAATTTATTAAAGTATTTTAATACAATTTAGTTAATTGAACTTAATACTTTTGTACAATAAATTTACCATATACATTTAGTTCAATATCATGGAAAATGTTCACAATAATGAGGAAAGTTTTTATTATTCCTTTCCTGTATCTAAGTCCTCATTAATATTTTCGTCTCTTTACTTAACAAAATGTTAGACTCAAAATACAAAAAAGAATACAAGATTTAATACAATAGACTTTGAATCTGGCGATAAAGTATCTAGGGATTACTGAAACTACCCAAGAATATAAATATCAAAAGAGTCTTTTTAAAGCAATGAGGAACAAATGAGTCAGCTCTATAGTCCATTCTCAAAAACCTTTCAACTGTACACCGTTAATACGAGACATATACGATCAGTTGTAGGGCTCGAGCTGGGAGCAGGTTGATACATTGCCAGTCGATGAGGTCGTCAGGTTGGATTCAGCTGGCCACGTCAGCCTGCCGGACCATAAAACATTTGAACAATTCACGGATGGTTACCGAGACTTAAACTCTATATACACAAGAAGTCCTACTGACATAATAGGATATTAATAGTGTTAATGACAAAAAATAGTGATAATATTGATATTAACGATAATGTGACAATAACGATAATAGTGATAATAACAATATTAACGATTATTTTCCATGGTAATTTTCATATATTAACAGATAATAAATATAACGCCGAACGAAAGTCTCTATTTTAGCTAATAAACGGGGGACTTTCGCGCTATTAATATTATGTGATGAACAAATGCTCTTACAATATTTAAATAACACAGGATGACCAATTTCAAAGATTTAACCCCCCCCCCGTAACGACAATAGGTCGCAGTAGGGATTTACAAGCTCCTTGGGAATACTTCTCCTTTATAATAAGCGTCCTCTTGGTAATAGGCATGTAGTTTGACGGAAAGAATGAGAGAAGAAATAATCGATCAGCATGGTTATTTGCCAAGAGATGAGCGTTGGTACTCAATGGCCGGAAGAACTATCTGGAGGTGGTTCCATCATAATTCGAGAATAGGAGTTCGGACATGACTGTCAGGGTCATCATGGTACTTAATACATTGTCCCATCAACGAAACGGCTTTGCCCCTTTTTTTTTTTCATAGTCATACTGGTCAATATAAAAGAAAATCATCAAAAAATATATAATATATATTAAATTAGGCTCCTAAGAGTACTCATGTCTTACTTTACTTTTAAGGTTTAATTTTTTTTCAGGGGCGAGGGGAGAAAAGGGCCTCAGCAATTATGTTAAGGGATCCACTTAAGTGGTGAATACTATATCAGATAAGGTTGGATTCCTAGAGCCCCCTGAGGATTCGGGTTTTTCTTTGATTTCATAGAATTAATATAAATTAAAGGGGTTGTGATCAGAAAATACCATAATTTTATGGGGGGAGGTTCCCAGATAAATGTCAAAATGTTCCAAAGATATTACTAGGGCAAGAGCTTCTTTCTCTACAGTGGCGTAATTCTTTTGGTGATGTTTCAACTTTGAAGAAAAATAAGATATAGGATGCAAAATATCAGTAGAGGGGGATTTCTGAAGTAACACCGCCCCCACAGCATAACCGCTGGCATCGATGTGTAAATTTATGGTGAAGTTGTACTTTTCTAACTTCTTAAATAAGGTTTCCAGGCGAATTAAATGTTGCTCCCACTCATTGCTATATATACAAGATCATCTAGATATGCATCCACTCCTAAATCATTGGTCAGCAGGTTCATCAGGCGCTGAAAGGTAGAGGCCGCGTTACACAACCCGAAGGACATAACACGATAATTGAATAATCCTCCTTGTATAGCAAATGCGGATATTTCTTGGGCTCGCTGGGTAAGCGGCACTTGGTAATAAGATAAGATAAGATAAGATTTCGTTCGGATTTTTAACCCCGGAGGGTTAGCCACCCAGGATAACCCAAGAAAGTCAGTGCGTCATCGAGGACTGTCTAACTTATTTCCATTGGGGTCCTTAATCTTGTCCCCCAGGATGCGACCCACACCAGTCGACTAACACCCAGGTACCTATTTGCTGCTAGGTGAACAGGACAATAGGTGTAAGGAAACGTGTCGAAATGTTTCCACCCGCCGGGGAAATCGAACCGGGCCTCCGTGTGTGAAAGCGGGAGCTTTAGCCACCAGGCACGTGCCCCTTAATAAATCCAGGGCGGGTGCCATAGCGGCTCTGATACGTGTCTATTAGATCATCTTTAAGGTGGTAGTGGGAAATCCATTCTGGTAACATGAGTGCTTTACCTAACGATAAGCAGTGCCCACATTCTTAGAAGTTCCATCTGGCTTGGGAACTAATATATAGGCGAGGCCGATGGACTTTTACTCCATTTATGAGTCCATGCGGACAACAAAAATTATACTTCTTTGTTTATGTTTCCTGTTTGAGTGGGACTTGCCATATATGGTGACTGGTTTGCAGGCTGATTAGATCCTGGTACACTATGGTCGTGATTTCCCAATGTACAACTTCTAGGGACGTCATCGAATAATTCCTCATAACGTAATTTCAAGTCTGTGATTCTTTGGCTTCTTCAATCAAGGTCGTTAAGAAAGATATCAAGAGATTGCAATGTCCCGAATTTTTTTTAAACATACTTCTATTCGCTTTTGAGGATGCTGGGGCAGTCTTAAATTTTCTGTTTCAGACTCAAAGGAAGAACTGTCGTAACTGGTACGAAATACTAGGGTGGTAAGCCTTATGTGGGTTTATGTGATAAGTACGTTTTTTGCTTTTCTCTTTCCAGGAGTTGTAGTACATAATGTACCTCTTGAGCGCTCAATCAGTTCCAAAGGCTTCGTATCTTGGTTGAATGAGCGTGTCCAGGTAATACAGGAATTTCTGGTGCCAACCACGCTGTCACTGGTTTGAAGAAACGAGAACGTGGTGTGTTTGTCACATAACAATGCTTCATCTTGGATTGGGCCTTAGCTAAGGTTTTTGATGGCTAATTCCTAGTTGTGACAAACGCTTTTGCATTAGAGTTGGAGTTGTTTTTTTTAAGCGAGGGTTCGGATGTTCCTGTCCATGATCTTTTAGTACGGCGGGGGGGGACCGCGTACTTGCTGTCCCGTTAATTATTCAATGGACTGAACCCAGTGCTTTCGTGTTCGCTTTCCCCTAAGGCGAACGAGGATTGGTTATTCCTTCATCCAATCTATGGAAAAAACTGCTCACAGTATGCTCCTCATCCATTGATTTTGAATGTTTGATGAAAATCGTTCGAGGGCTCCTTGCGAACCTGAGAGGTGATAAAGCAACAGAAAATACGGAACTTAATTCCGAGGCGGATAAGGCATCAGAAACATATTAGATGTAATAATTTGAACCTTGATTGATTGAATTAGTCGGGGAATCCCCACCTGTTGAGAAAAATTTTTGCAAAGCTCGAACAATGTGCGGGAATTATTTTTCTACATATGGATAGCCTTATGGTTATGAGTAAGTAACGACATACCATAATTGTAAACAGATATTGAATTCCCATGTTTAGTCTGGGTAATCGGACCAACAACAATCTATTATCAGGCGTAGGCCGTGTGAAGGCTCACCATGACGGGAATCGGAAAATGAGGGGAAATGGTGAGGTCATGTGTGCGAGGGTTTTGCGGATCACTTGACTGACTTGACAACCTTTTAGATAGCGTTCCACAGTTATCTTTCATTCTGGGCCAATGAAAATGCTTGGCAATTTTTCCCAGCGTTTTCTTTACTCCCAATGTCCTCCCATTGGTCTATGGTGGGCGAAATTAATAGCCAATTCTCTATAAGGTGCTTGGATAGCACTTCTAGTGTTTTCTGGTAGACAGATGATCGTCGGAAGACAAAAGAGAACTTTTCCTTTCTCATTAATATACCATTAGCAAGGATAGTAACAATTGTTTCCAGGTCCTTGGGGCGTCGTCTTCTGTAATAGCTATCTCTAGTAATTTCTCTAGGTGGATCCTAGGAACAGATCCCGTATTAAATATTACTTTCGATTGCATTTTATTTCAGAATCTTGAAAAGGGCCACGATCATAGAGAATATTTCAGATTTGAAGTTCCGGGTTGTAGGATTCGACCGCTGAACAATATATCGAGACCTAAATCTTCGGTTCACTTAGGACTTCAGTTGATAAAGATTTTGGGGCGCTTAGACATGGCTTCTAGTTATAACTTTGAGAGGAAAATAAGGTTAGGAGCCTCTTTCGAGCTTCTATGGTTAGTTACATGTCACGTACGAATTATCATAACTAGGAGGGCTATGGCGTATACCATGGATAGTCTAGTTCATTGCCTATGAGTAAGTCAACGCCCTGAATAGGAAATGTTTCACTGGATATTCCTACCGACACAAAGCCTGTATAGGTTGGTGATTTGGATTTGTATTTCCTGTGAATAGGCACTCTTATATGGCGCCTCCATAGGCTTCTAATAAGACATCTAGCTTTGTGCGAGTCATATCACTTTCGGGAAGTATGTCCTGCTTCAACAATGTTAAAATAATCTTCAGTATTCACGGAAGGAATTAATTTCAACTAATTGGTCTGTCTATTGCCAACTTTCACTTTAGCAAGTAGGGATCTTAGTGAGTGAATTTCTTTCCTGAAACTGCTCTTGTATTTAGTCATTCTAGAATAACTACTGTTTCGTTCTTGACAGAGAACATTGTTTCGGAAACTTGGGTTCAGTTTCTTTTGGAGTTGTCGATGAAGATATTATCTGAGTTGGGAAACGAAGTCGCTCGTTCCTGGTATCCCTCTCTAGCCAATAACAGTGTTTTTGAACTTTTCCTAGAGTTAGATCTAAATTTATTATTAATGGGCGTGGAGGCATCATTTAGGAGGTGGGTAAGGATTTCTGTTTTTGCGGACGCACGCCATCTGTGTAAGATTGGATCGTCCTTTCTTAGGGGCATATTTAGTCACTTTTTCCTTACTTTTTGTTTCGCCAATCAATTGTTGAGATATTTCATAATTATCGGCGATCGAGGCTGTTTCAATTGGGAAAGACTTTCCATAGATTTACAGTTAGAAGCTCTACACCATCTCTCAAAAGCGATTTTCTTTTCACGAGCAAAATCCACATACGACTGAGTTGGCTGGCGTTTTAATGCTCTAAAGGTTTTTTGATAACTTACTGGGAGGAGATCATAAGCCTTTAGGATAGCCTTCTTAACGGAATCATAATCCAAATTTTTCTCAAAAGGTAACGTAGCCGTACAACTTTGAGCTTTACCAGACAACGAAGTATGTAATAAGGTTGCCCAGACTTAAGAAATCGATTGCAAACAAACCATACCACGGGCCGGGATTGAACCCGCGGTCATAGAGTCTCAAACTGGCTGGCGTTTTGAGACTATGGACCGCGGGTTCATCCCGGACCGGTGTGGTATGTGTAAGGTTGCACCCAGTGTTGTCGGGGCCAGCGCATGCACGTTGCTTGATTCTCTAAGACTTCAAAATATGTATCGAAATCTTCGTATGAAACCTTGGAACATAGATGCAGCTTTTTTGTATATTGAAAGAATCATTTGAGGATTCTGTACATTTACACTCACATTTCTCCTGTTGTTTGTGTCTTAGATAGCGGGAGCGTTTCCCTTTGAAAAATCTTCTTCATTTAATTTATGTAGAGCCTCAAATTGGAGCAGTCTGTTAAAATAAATAGTCTCTCTAATTCTCAAAAATGACTTTGAGAAATATGCCCCGATGGAATCGAAAAATGAGGGAAAAGAACTGGCGGTATGTGAATATTCCTTGGACGTGCCACTTGGGTGAGGGCCCCTAGGTGACCATTAATAGGATTTCCTTCAGTAACGGGCGAATGCCGAACAGCGGCTGCACCCTGCAGTACTTCATCTTCTTTACTAGAGGGCAAATGTTATGTTATTCAAGGGAAGACGCTTAAACCGGAGGGGTATTTATACTGCGCCTGGGGGGGGGATTGGAATGGCATTCAGGCTAATTCGGGGAACTGGAGCACAGATCCAATTCCCTAAATCAAGAGCCCCTCACCAACATCAAGGAACCTTCCTTGAGGGGTACTAGAGGGCAAAGCGGGACCTAATCTGTCTGATTCAAATTCAAGATCAACTGTTTGAAATTGTTCTTCTAATACTTCGATTCTCGACTGGTAGCTTACTTGAGAAACTAAACTTTCAGAGTCAGAATCTCCTGCTACATGATGGTTAGAGGCCCCTGGAAACAATTTGTTTCTAATTATTGCCCTTACGGTATTGGCTGTGTAATATCTTTTTTTTTAAAGAACTTCAGAATGTGGACTGTTACCATTTATTTCTTATGCAACAAGATTTTTGGATCCGAGTTCTTTAAAGGTCTTTTAGAGTCTAGGGAAAATAATTTCAACTGGGAAACTCCATAGAATAATATTCAAATTTATTAAAGTATTTAAATACAATACTTTATCTTTATTTGTATTGTAGGTAATTTAACCTTAATACTCTCTTGTACAATATATTTACCATATACATTTAGTGCCAAAATATGGAAATGTCACATTTAGGAGGGTGTATTTTACATTATTCTTCCGTATCTAAGTTCTTTCTTAATATTTACGTTCTTTCTTAACAAGACTTGTAGACTCAAAAACAAAAGGTACAAGATTTAACAAGAACTTTGGAAATCTGTCCGTCCAGTATCTATGGATGACTGAAATGACCAAGAATTTAAATATTCAGAAAAGAGTCTTTCAAAGCAATTAGGAACAATTTGAGTCAACTCTTTAGTCCAATTCTCAAAACCATTCAACTGGTAAACCGTATGAGCCAATATACGCTTCAGGTGTCAGGGCTTATAGTGGGAGCAGGGACTGACTACTTGCCAGTCGTTTGACGTGTCGTCAAAGGTTTGGATCAGATGATGCCACGTCAGCCCCAGCCAGGACATAAATATTGAACAATTCACGTGACTCAAGAAATCGTAATGAACGATTGCAAGGGTTCAATTCCCGGCCGGGGGGGGGTATTGGTTTAATTCACCGGTTGGTTCGAGACTTAAACTCTATATCACAAGAAATCCTACCTAACAATACATAATAGTCAAAATTATTATAGTGTTAATAACAAAAATAGTGATATAGTGATAATAACATATTAGTGACAATATCGATAATAGTGATAATAACATAATAGTGATAATATCCATGGTATTTTTCATATTATTAACAGAGTATAATATAACGCCGAAAGTCTCTATTTTAGCTATTAAACGGGACTGTTTCGCGCCTATAATTTTATGTGATTGAACAAATGCTCTTTACAATATTTTATATTAACCACAGGATGACCATTTTTCTAAGATATAACATAGTGATGTAGTTGTAGTGTGTTGTAGTAGTGATGTTAAGGTTGTAGTAGAAAGTTGTGTTGTATGTTGTTGTAGTTTTGATGTTAAGATGTAGTAGTAGTGAGGTAAGTTATAGTTGAGTAGTAATGTAAGTTGTTTGTTGTAGTTGTGATGTTTGCTTGTAGTAGTTAGCTAGTGATGTAATGGTGTAGTTGTTAAGTAGTGTTGTATGTTGTAGTTGTTGTAGTGATGTATGTTGTTGTAGTTGTAGTCGATGTACAGTTGTAGTAGTAGTAAGTTGTTGTATGTTGTAATTGTAGTTGTTGTGATGTTTTGTTTGTAGTAGTAGTAGTTAGGTATGTTGTATTGTCAGTATTGTGTTTGTACTGTTGGTTGTTGATGTTGTTGTGATTTTATGTTGTTGTGTAGTAGTTGTGATGTATGATGTAGTAGTTGTAGTGATGTTAGTTGTTGGAGTTGTAGTGATGTAAGATGTCAGTAGTTGTTAGGATGTATGTTGTTGTTGGACAGTATGTAGTGATGGAGATTAGTTGTTGTTGTAGTAGTTGGGTTGTAGTTGTTAGTTGTTGTTGTGATGTAAGATGTTGTTGTATTGATGTATGTTGTAGTAGTAGTTGTGATGTAAGTTGGTGTTGTTTTTGTAGTTGGGGATGTAAGTTTTGTAGTAGTAGTGTTGTAGTTGTTAGTAGTAGTTGTGATGTAAGTTGTTGTAGTAGTAGTGATGTTTGTTTTTGTTAGAGTAGTATTGATGTAAGTTGTAGTAGATGTTGTGATGTAAGTGTTTGGTAGTTGTGATGTAAGTTGTAAGTTGTAGTAGTGATGTATGTTGTTGTTAGTTGTAGTGGGTAAGTTGGTAGTGTAGTAGTGATGTAGGTGTAGTAGTTTTGATGTTAGTTGTTTGTTGTTGATAGTGATTGTAAGTTGGTGTAGTAGGTAGTGATGTAGTTGGAGAAGTTGTAGTGTTGTAAGTTGTTGTAGTAGTTGTGATTGTTAGTTGTTGTAGTAGTAGTGTGGTATAGTTGTTGTAGTAGTAGTAGTGATGTAAGTTAGTTGTTGTAGTAGTTAGGGATGTAAGTTTTTGGTGTAGTTGAGTAGTAGTGATGTTGTTGTGTTTGTAGTTGTTGTGTTGTAAGTTGTAGTTGTAGTAGTGAGGTAAGTTGTAGTTGTAGTAGTGATGTATAGTTGTTGTAGTTTGTAGGTGTGTTGTTTGTTGGTGGTGTAGTTTACGTGATGAAAGTTGTAGTGTTGTAGTGATGTAAGTTGTTGTAGTAGTAGTAGTGATGGAGTTGTCAGTAGTAGTAGTGTTGTAAGTTGTTTTATTGTTAGTAGTGTATGTAAGTTGTTGTATGTAGTAGTATGTGATGTAAGTTTTGTAGTAGTAGTGTTGTAAGTTGTAGTAGTAGTAAGTGATGTAAGTTGTTGTAGTAGTAGTAGTGATGTATGTTGTTGTTAGGAGTAGTGATTGTATAGTTGTAGTAGTTGGGTAGTGATGTAAGTTGTTGTGTGTATGTTGTAGTGATGTATGTTGTTGTTGTTGTAGTAGGGATGTTAGTTGTTGTAGTAGTAGTGTATGTATGGTGTTGTTAGTTCGTGTGATGTAAGTTGTAAGTAGTAGTAGTGATAGTAAGTTGTTGTTGTAGTAGTAGTGATGTAGAGTTGTAGAGTAGTAGAGTTGTTTGTGTAGTTGTAGTATTGTGATAGTATTTGTTGTTGTTGTTGTAGTGATGTATGTTGTTGTAGTAGTAGCTGATGTAAGTTGTAGTAGTTGTAGTGATGTTAGTCTGTAGTAGTGTAGTAGTGAGGTATTTGTTGTATTTGTTGAGCTGTTTGTTGTTGTGGTAGTAGTAGTGATGTAAGTTGTTGTTGTAGGTGTTGTGATGTAAGTTGTTGTAGTAGTTGTAGTGATGTAAGTTGTTGTAGTAGTAGTAGTGATGTAAGTGTTGTTGTAGTGTAGTTGATGTAAGTTGTTGTGGTAGTAGTAGTGATGTATGTTGTAGTAGTAGTAGTGATGTATGTTTGTTGTAGTTGTAGTGATGTATGTTGTCAGTAGTAGTGATGTAAGGTGTAGAGTTGTAGTTGTAGTGATGTTTAGTTTGTAGAGTAGTAGTTGATGTTAAGTTGTAGTAGTAGTAGTGATTTAAGTTTTAGGTAGTAGTTGTTGGAAGTTAAGTTGTCAGTAGTTGTAGTGATGTAAGTTTTAGTGTAGTTGTGTTGTAAGTTGTCAGTAGTAGTGTTGTAAGTTGTTGTAGTTGTAGTGATGTAGAGTTGTACGTTGTAGTAGTGAGTATGTTGTTAGGAGTTGTTGTAGTGAGGTATGTTGTAGTAGTAGTTAGTGATGTTATGTTGTACGTAGTAGGTAGGGATGTAAGTTGTAGTAGTAGTTGTGATGTAAGTTGTAGTAGTGTTGTGATTGTAAGTTGTTTATAGTTATTTAGTAGAGACGTAAGTGGTTGTTGTTAGTAGTGATGTAAAGGTTGTAGTAGTAGTAGTGTTGTTATGTTGTAGTTCTGTAGTGTGTATGTGGTAGTTGTAGTGTTTAGTGATGTAAGTTGTAGCTGGTGTAGTTGTTGTGAGGTATGTTGTAAGTAGTAGTGATGATTTGTGTGTTGTAGATAGTGATGTAAGTGGTAGTAGTTGTAGTGATGTTAGTTGTAGTTGTTGTTGTGATGTTAGTGTTGTTGTAGTGATGTTAAGGTTGTAGTTGTAGTGATGTAAGTTTTTGTAGTTGTGAGTGATGTAAGGTGTAGTAGTAGTAGTAATGGTAGTTGTAGTAGTCAGTAGTGTGTTAGGTATGTAGTAGTAGTAGTGTCGTTTTGTTGTGTGTTGTAAGTGATGTTAGTTGTAGTAGTATGTAATGTTAAGTTGTAGTAGTAGTAGTTGACGTAAGTTGATTGTAGTTGTGATGTAAGTTGTAGTAGTAGTGACGGTAAGTTGTAGTTGTAGTGATGTTAGTTGTAGTAGTTTGTAACGTAAGTTGTAGTAGTATTGTAGTGAATACAGTAGTAGTAGTAGTGATTGTAAGCTTGTAGTAGTGTAGTGTTGTGAGTTGTAGTAGTTGTGATGTAAGTGCAGAAGTCTGTGATGTATGTGTCCACGTAGTAGTAATGATGTAAGTTGTTGTAGTAGTAGTTATGTATGTTGTAGTAGTAGTAGTCGTGATGTAAGTTGCTGTTGTAGTGTGATTGTAAGTTGTAGTTAGGGGTTGAAGTGATATAAGTAGTAGTTGTAGTGATGTAAGTTGTAGTAGTAGTAGTGTTGTAAGTTGTAGTAGTGTGATGGTATGTTGTAGATGTAGTGATGTAAGTTGTTTGTAGTTGTAATGATGTAAGTTGTAGTAGTGTTCGTGATGTAAATGTTGTAGTAGTAGTAGTGATGTAAGTTGTAGTAGTTGGAGTGATGTAAGTTGTAGTAGTATGTAGTGCTTGTATGTTGTAGTAGTTGTAGTAATGTAGTTGTTGTTGTAGTATTGATGTAAGTTGTAGTAGTTGTAGTGATGTAAGTTGTAAGTAGTAGTTGTGATGTAAGTTGTAGTTAGTTGTAGTGATGTAAGAATTGTAGTCTGTAGGTAGTATTGTAGTTGTAGTAGTAGTAGTGATGTAAGTTGTAGAGTAGTAGTGATGTATAGTTTGTAGTAGTAGAGTGATGTAAGTTCGTAGTAGTATTGATGTAAGTTGTAGTAGTAGTAGGGATGCTAAGTTGTAGTTGTTGTTGTAATGTAAGTTGTAGTGTAGTTGTGATGTATGTTGTAGTAGAGTATTGAGGTAAGTTGTAGTAGTAGTAAGTATGTAAGTTGTTGTATAGGATTGATGTAAGTTGTAGTAGTGTAGTGTCGCTAAGTGGTAGTAGTTGTAGTGATGTAAGTTGTAGTAGTAGTTGTAATGTATGTTGTTGTAGGATTGATGTAAGTTGTAGTAGTAGTAGTAATGTAAGTTGTAGTAGAGTATTGATTGTAAGTTGTTGTGTTTGTAGTGATGTAAGTTGTTGTTGTAGTAGTGAGGTAAGTTGTAGGTAGTAGTAGTGATGTAAGTTGTAGTAGTAGTAGTGATGTAAGTTGTAGTAGTAGTAGTGATGTAAGTTGTAGTAGTAGTAGTGATGTAAGTTGTAGTCAGTATTGATGTATGTTGTAGTAGGTAGTAGGAATGTAAGTTGTAGTAGTAGTGATGTAAGTTGTAGTAGTTGTTTGTAAATGTAAGTTGTTGTGTAGTTGTAATGTAAGTTTGTAGTAGTAAGTTGTGATGTAAGTGTAGTAGTGATGTACGTTGTTGTTCGTAGTGTGATGTAAGTTGTTGTTTTGTAGTAGTGATGTAAGTTGTAGTAGTGATGTAAGTTTGTAGGTAGTGTAGTGTTTGTAAGTTGTAGTAGTATTGATTGTAAAGTTTTGTTGTAGTAGTAGTGATTGTTAAGTTGTAGTAGTAGTAGTGATGTAAGTTGTGGTGTATTGATGTAAGTTGTAGTAGTGTAGTGATGTAAGTTGTTGTTAGTAGTAGTGAGTTGTATGTTGTTGTAGTAGTGATGTATAGGTTGTAGTTGTAGTAATAATGTTGTTAAGTAAAGTGATGTAAGTTTGTTGTAGTAGTAGTGATGTAAGTTGTAGTAGTAGTAGTGATGTTAGTTGTAGTAGTCGTAGTGATGTGTAAGTTGTAAGTAGTATTGATGTATGTTGTAGTAGTTGTAGTAATGTAAGTTGTAGTAGTAGTCGTGATTGTAAAGTTGTAGTAGTAGTAGGAATGTAAGTTGTTGTAGTTGTAGTAATTCGTATGTTGTAGTAGTAGTAGTGATGTAAGTTGTAGTAGTAGTAGTATTGTAAGCTTGTTGTTAGTAAGTAGTGATGTATAAGTTGTCAGTTGTTAGCTAGTAGATAAGTTGTAGATTGTTTAGTGATGTAAGTTGTAGTAGTAGTAGTAATGTAAGTTGTAGATAATAGTAGTAGTGATTGTAAGTTGTAGTAGTAGTAGTGATGTAAGTTGTTGGAGTAGTTAGTGATGTTAGTTTTGTAGTAGTAGTGATTGTGATAGTTGTGTTGTGTAGTGATGTAAGTTGTAGTAGTAGTTGTGATGTAAGTTGTAGTAGTTTGATGTTAGTTTGTTGTAGTATTGATGTAAGGTGTAGTTGTAAATAGTAGTGTTGTAAGTGTTGTGGTGACGTTTTGTGTACTTAGGTTGTGAAGACCTGTTTGTGTGTCTCTGTGAATTCTGAACCAGGATGCCCTCTCTTTGAGCAACTTTACCACGCAGCTGAGAGAAGAGCTCAGAGGTGCTAAGATGGATTATTCGGCGATTATCGGAGGGAGATCAAGAGGATTCGTAGAATCCTCCTGATGTGAAGTCCCAGGTTAGAGGGGAGCTTGGTCAGTGGCCGGGCAACATGGAACCAAGCTGAAGATCATGAAAACGGGTTGGAGAGGCAGAAACAACGAGAAAACCAGAAGGAACTACCGTGGAAACTTCCAACCATTCTCGGTGTGCTACCGACGAATGTGAGTGTTTACTGGGAATGCCACAAAACGAGGCCTAAGAAACATTGTCAGACGTGAGTGAGACATCACTTAGAAACCCCCAAACGAAGACCATTCGGAAACGTCTTGACGAATTCTACATGTGGTGTAAGGCTACCTGGCGAATGTGAGTCGACTACTCGGCAAGATCACGACGGAGACGCCAAGTAAGGTAATAAAAACATTGTTGATGTTGGGTATACCGGGATTAGGTTACATGGATAGGGCATTCTGCTTGAAGGACAGAGTAGGAGGACAGAGTGTATGTGTTTTCCTGGGGGCTGGGATGAAGGATATTGTTAGCCGTCTGGATGACATTCAGGAGATGGTATTGGAGCTAATTCCTATTATCTGTCTCTGTGTGGGGCAAAACGATGTTGGCAGACGTAGGTGCGTGAGGACCTGATTAGCAGGTATAGGTCAGCAATAGTGTAATTAGGAGGAAGGGTGGGAATAACCTGTATATGTGGCATTTATGCAAGGGAGGCAGTTGGAAAATGAATGGATATTGTTGTCCAGTGCGATTGGTGTCAATTGCTGGCTGGACAAATACTGTAAGAATATGCGGTAACAGTCATTGCAACTGGGACCTCTCTATGGCAGAAATGACATGTATGCCAGGGATGGGGTTCACTTATCTAGGTGTGGGGTGGGAGCACTGGCAACTTCAGTGGAGGGAGCTGTTAGGTCTTTAAACTAGGAATAGTTAGTGGTATGGGTTTTTGCGGGGAAACTGTGAAGTCTCAGGATAGTAATATGAGTACTAGGAGAACTAGTAATAGGCAAAATGAGGTGGATATTGGAAAGCCAGTGGCACTAATTGACAAGGACAGTAATAGGTTTAGTGGAATAACAGAAAGGAGCAGGAAGGGTAAAGAGAGAGAAGGGTCTTTAAGTATTTATTACACAAATTGTCGCAGTGCTAGGAATAAGATGGACGAGTTGAGACTAGTTGCTAGTGCAGGTAACATAGATGTATTTGCCATTACGGAGACGTGGTTTAATTCAAAAAGTCGAGACATGCCTACAGAATGTCACATTCAGGGTTTTAAATTGTTCCAAGTAGATAGAAGTATCGGGAAGGGGGGTGGGGTGGCATTGTATGTCCGAGATCGCTTGAACTGTTGCATAAAAACTGGTATTAAGTCTGAAGTAACACATACAGAGTTTGTTTGGATAGAATTTTCAGAGGGGCATGAAAAATTAACTTTAGGTGTGATATACCGTCCCCCAAATTTAGATAGGGACCAGGGGAGACTACTATGGGAGGAAATTGTTAGGGCCACAAGGCACGATAATATAGTAATTCTAGGAGACTTTAACTTTAGTCATATTGATTGGAATTTCTTGACTGGGAATTTAGAATCATACGACTTCTTAGAAGTAGTTCAGGATTGTTTTTTGAAGCAGTTTGTGACAGAACCTACAAGGGGAAATAACCTGCTTGACTTAGTTATGGCAAACAATGAATCCCTTGTTAATAATTTAGAAGTTTCAGAGGAACTGGGTGCTAGCGACCACAAATCAATTACATTTAGAATTGAATGGAAGTACGATAGTAGCGATAACTCAGTAACAGTCCCAGATTTTCGCTTAGCAGATTACGATGGGCTTAGAGAACACTTATCATCTGTTGACTGGGGTAACGAAGAGAGCTATCAATATGACAGTTTTCTGAACACAATACATGCTGCTCAAAGAACGTTTATCCCTTATAAAGAAATTAGATCAAATAGAAATGACCCAAAATGGATGAATAATAGGCTGAAATATCTACTAGGGCATAAGAAAGGAATTTATAGGCCTATCAAAAGAGGCGAGGGTCATCTTATGAATCAGTATATTGACATTAAGAGGGACATTAAAAAGGGGATAATAAAAGCTAAAAGGGACTATGAAATTAAAGTTGCTAGGGATTCTAAAACTAACCCAAAAAGTTTTTTCCAGGTATATCGAACAAAAGTTAGAGATAAGATAGGTCCCCTTAAAAATAACTATGGGCATCTTACTGACAAAGAGAATGAAATGTGCTCGATTTTAAATAATTATTTTCTCTCGGTTTTTACACAGGAAGACACTAATAATATTCCGGTAATTAATTTTTATAGTGGGCCAGAAGAAGATAAATTATGTAACATCACAGTCACTAGTGAAATGGTCGTGAAGCAGATAGACAGACTGAAGCAAAATAAGTCACCGGGTCCTGATGAGGTTTTTTCAAGGGTTCTAAAGGAATGCAAAATGGAAGTCTGTGAACCATTAACTAATATTTTTAATTTATCTTTTCAAACAGGTGTAGTGTCTGATATGTAGAAGATGGCTAATGTAATTCCTATTTTTAAAACAGGGGACAAGTCGTTACCGTCAAATTACCGCCCAATAAGCCTGACCTCAATTGTAGGCAAATTACTAGAGTCAATTATAGCTGAGATTATAAGAAGCCATCTCGATAAGCATAGCTTGATTAATGATACTCAGCATGGATTCACAAGAGGCCGGTCTTGTCTAACTAATTTATTAACTTTCTTCAGTAAAGCTTTTGAAGCTGTTGACCACGATAAAGAATTTGATATTATTTACTTAGATTTTAGTAAGGCATTTGATAGAGTTCCACACCAAAGACTGTTGAAGAAAGTAGCAGCTCATGGCATTGGGGGAAGAGTGCTCTCGTGGATCAAATCATGGCTCACAGACAGGAAGCAGAGAGAGTCCATAAATGGGGTTAAATCCGAGTGGGGATCAGTAACAAGTGGCGTTCCACAGGGATCAGTCTTGGGCCCGTTGTTGTTTATAATATATATCAATGATCTTGATGAAGGAATTACTAGTGATATGAGCAAATTCGCCGATGACACGAAGATAGGTAGGATAATTGATTCAAACGTAGATGTTAGGGAACTTCAGGAAGATTTAAACAAACTCTACTCTTGGTCAGAAAAGTGGCAGATGCAGTTCTATGTAGATAAATGCAAGGTTCTGAAGCTCGGGAGTGTCCATAACCCTAGCACGTATAAGTTTAATATAATGTAGAACTTAGCCCATACAGATTGCGGAAAAGGACTTGGGAGGTTATGGTATGCAGCAACCTTAAACCAAGACAGCCCATGCCTATGCGTACGTATATGCAATATGATGACTGGGATTTATATCAAGAAGTGTAAGCAACAGAGTCAAGAGGTTCCATACTGCTGCTTTATACATCATTAGTAAGGCCTCACCTAGATTATGAAGCTCAAATTCTGGTCTCCATATTATCAGATGACATAATGCGTTAGAAAACATTCAGGTGGATGACTTAAATAATACATTAGCATTAGAAATCCTTCCTTATGAAGAATGATTGAAGACTCTTAAGTTTCATTCACTTGTAGACGTGGAATGAGGGGAGACAAGGGGATCGAAGTGTATAAAGTGGAAGATAGGTATTAATAAAGGGGATATTAACAAGGTCTTGAGGATATCTCTCCAAGAGAGATCCCGCATTAGTAATGGATTTAAATCTAGATTAGGTTAGATTTAGAAAGGACATAGGAAAGTATTGGTTTCGAAAAAGGGTAGTTGATGAGTGGAACAGTCTACCTAGTTGGGTTATTGAGGCTAGGACTTTGGGTAGTTTCTTTATTTAGGTTGGATATAGTACATGGAGTGGAGGGGTTTTGGAGTGAGTGGGACTTGCACATCGGAGCTTGTTTCTTGGGTGGCATTGAAAATTGGGTTGGTCAAATGTTTGGTTAGTGGGATATGAATTGTAAAGGACCTGCCTAGTATGGGCCAACAGGCCTGCCGCAGTGTTCCTCCTTTCTTATGTTCTTATGTAAGTTGTAGTAGTAGTAGTGATGTAAGTTGTAGTAGTAGTGATGTATGTTGTAGTAGTTGTAATGTAAGTTGTAGTAGTGTGACGTAAAGAGTAGTAGTAGTGATGTATGTTGTAGTTAGTAGTTAATGTAATTGTAGTAATAGTAGTGATGTAAGTTGTAGTAGTAGTAGTGATGTAAGTTGTAGTAATAGTAGTGATGTAAGTTGTACGAGTAGTAGTGATGTAAGTTGTAGTAGTAGTAGTGATGTAAGTTGTAGTAATAGTAGTGATGTAAGTTGTACGAGTAGTAGTGATGTAAAATGTTGTAGTAGTAGTGATGTAAGTTGTAGTAATAGTATTGATGGAAGTGTAGTAGATAGAGTGATTGTAAGTTGTTGAATAGTAGTGATGTAAGTTGTACGGAGTAGTAGTGCATGTAAGTTGTAGTAGTAGTAGTAAGTTGTAGTTGCTAGTAACGTAAGTTGTAGTAGTAGTATGTAAGTTGTAGTAGTAGTAATGTACGGTGTAGTAGTAGTAACGGGAAGTTGTAAGATCGTAGTAGTATTGTTAAGTTGTAGTAGTAGTAGTAATGTAAGTTGTAGTAGTAGTAGTGATGTAAGTTGTAGTAGTAGTAATGTAAGTTGTAGTAGTAGTAATGTAAGTTGTAGTAGTAGTAATGTAAGTTGTAGTAGTAGTTGTAAGGTATGTTGTAGTTGTAGTTATGTAAGTTGTAGTAGTGTAGTAATGTATGTTGTAGTAGTGTCATGTAAGTTGTAGTAGTTGTAGTAATGTAAGTTGTAGTAGTAGTACATGTAAGTTGTAGTGTAGTGTAAGTTGTAGTAGTATTAGTAATGTAAGTTGTAGTAGTTAGTAGTGATGTATGTTGTAGTAGTGTAATGTAAGTTGTAGTAGTGAAATGTAAGTTGTAGTAGTAGTTATGTATGTTGTAGTAGTAGTGATGTTGTTGTAGTTGTAGTAGTTAATGTAAGTTGTTAGTAAGTTGTAGTGATTGTAAAGTTGTATTTGTTGTCGTCAATGTAAGTTGTAGTAGTTAGTAATGTAAGTTGTGTTGTAAGTGATGTAATTTGTGTAGTAGTAGTGATGTAAGTTGTAGTAGTAGTGATGTAAGTTGTAGTAGTAGTGATGTAAGTTGTAGTAGTAGCAGTGATGTAAGTTGTAGTAGTAGTAATGTAAGTTGTAGTAGTAGTAGTAATGTAAGTTGTAGTAGTAGTAATGTAAGTTGTAGTAGTAGTAGTAATGTAAGTTGTAGTAGCAGTAGTGATGTAAGTAGTAGTAGTAGTAGTGATGTAAGTTGTAGTAGTAGTAGTAATGTAAGTCTGTCAGTATTAGTAATGTAGTTTAGTAGTAGTAAATGTAAGTGGTTAGTAGTAAGTAATGTTAAGTTGTGTAGTAGTGATGTAAGTTGTAGTAGTAGTAGTAATGTAAGTTGTAGTAGTAGTAGTGATGTAAGTTGTAGTATAGTAGTAATGTAAGTTGTAGTAGTAGTAATGTAAGTTGTAGTAGTAGTGATGTAAGTTGTAGTAGTAGTAGTGATGTAAGTTGTAGTAGTAGTGATGTAAGTTGTAGTAGTAGTGATGTAAGTTGTAGTAGTAGCAGTGATGTAAGTTGTAGTAGTAGTAATGTAAGTTGTAGTAGTAGTAGTAATGTAAGTTGTAGTAGTAGTAATGTAAGTTGTAGTAGTAGTAGTAATGTAAGTTGTAGTTTGGCAGTAGTGATGTTAAGTAGTTTAGTGTAGTTGATGTAAGTTGTCAGTAGTAGTAGTGTGAATGGTTTGAAAACGACAAGTTGAAGATTGAGACACTTATGCAGCATATGGGAATCTTTATTCAGGAAACGTTTCGCCACACAGTGGCTTCATCATTCCAATACAAAGAGGAAGGCGTAAGGAGAGGAGGAGATTTAGGTTATCAGTCCTAACTGGTGTCGATGGTTCAGTCTCTTTGTTTGGACTGATAAAGCCACTGGGTAGCGAAAACGTTTCCTGAATAAAGATTACCATATGTGCATATAAGTGTCTCAAATCTTCAGTTGTAGTAGTGATGTAAGTTGTAGTAGCAGAAGTAATGTAAGTTGTTGTAGTAGTAGTGATGTAAGTTGTAGTAGTAGTAGTGATGTAAGTTTTAGTAGTAGTAGTAGTAATGTAAGTTGTAGTAGTAGTAGTGATGTAAGTCGTGGTAGTAGTAATGATGTAAGTCGTAGTAGTACAACAATATGATAAAAGAATTAACTTGCACATGAGTAAAAGGACATAAAAGCTATTACTTGGGTAACTTATTACTTGGGTAACTTATTAATTGGGTAACTTATTACTTGGGTAACTTATGACTTGGGTAACTTATTACTTGGGTAACTTATTACTTGGGTAACTTATTACTTGGGTAACTTATTAATTGGGTAACTTATTACTTGGGTAACTTATTACTTGGGTAACTTATTACTTGGGTAACTTATGACTTGGGTAACTTATTACTTGGGTAACTTATTACTTGGGTAACTTATGACTTGGGTAACTTATTACTTGGGTAATTTTTACGGGGTTCTTAGTACTTGGGAACTTATTTTAATTGGGGTAAACTTATTTCTTGGGAAAAACTTAATTATGGGTAATCTTTATGACTGGGGTAACTTATTACTTGCGGTAACTTATTACTTGGTGTAAACTTATTTCTTGGTTAATTATTTCTTGGCGTTACTTATTTCTTGGGTAACTTTTTCATTGGGTAACTTATTACTTGGGTAACTTATTACTTGGGTAACTTATTACTTGGGTAACTTATTACTTGGGTAACTTATTACTTGGGTAACTTATTACTTGGGTAACTTATTACTTATGTAACTTAATACTTATGTAACTTATTACTTGGGTAACTTATTACTTGGGTAATTTATTACTTGGGTAATTTAATACTTGGGTAACTTATTACTTGGGTAACTTATTACTTGGGTAACTTATTACTTGGTAACTTATTACTTGGGTAACTTATTACTTGGGTAACTTATTACTTGGTAACTTATTACTTGGTTAACTTATTACTTGGCTAACTTATTACTTGGTAACTTATTACTTAAGTAACTTATTACTTGGCAACTTATTACTTGGGTAATTAGTACTTGGGTAACTTTTTATTGGTAACTTATTACTTGGGTAACTTATTTTTATGTTACCGAAATAACCAAAATAAAATGTCACCTTAGTTGCACTTGTGTCGTTTTACTTTACAGGAGACGTATTGTTTGCAACATTGTTTGCAACACTGCAGACTGCGCTAGTGTTTGCAACACTGCAGACTGCATTAGTGTTGAACACTGCAGACTGCATTGTGTTTTGCTGCAACACTGCAGGATGCATTAGTGTTTGCAAACATGCAAGACTGCACTTGTGTTTGCAAACCTGCAGAATGCACTAGTGTTTGCAACTCTGCAGACTGCACTAGTGTTTGCAACACTGCGTTGCACTAGTGTTTTGGCAACACTGCATACTGCGTAGTGTTGCTACACTGCAGACTGCACTAGTGTTTGCAACACTGCAGACTGCACGAGTGTTTGCAACACTGCAGACTGCGCTAGTGTTTGCAACACTGCACACTGCACTAGTGTTTGCAACATGCAGACTGCATAGGTTTGCAACACTGCTGACTGCACACTTGTGTTTGCAACACTGCTGGTCTGCAATAGTGTTAAACACTGCACAATACACTAGTGTTAAAACACTGCAGACTGCACTAGTGTTAACAACACATGCAGACCTGCACTAGTGTGTGCAAACAATGGAGAGACTGCATAGTGTTAACACTGCAGGGGACTGTACTAGTGTTTGCAAAACACTGAAGGACTGTACTTTGTTTGCAACAACTGCAGACTGTTTAGTGTGTGCAAACACACTGCTTGACTGCAACTAGTGTTTTGCAACATTGCAGACTGCACTAGTGTTTGCAAACACTTGCAAATGCATAGTGTTAACACTGCAGACTGCATAGGGTTAACACTGAGACTGCACTAGTGTTAACAACACGGGCAGACTGCACTAGTGTTAACAACAATGCAGGGGACTGCATTAGTGTTTGCAACACTTGCCGACTGCACTAGGTGTTTGCAACACTGCAGACTGCACTAGCTGTTTGCAACACTGCAGGGACTGCACTAGTGTTTGCAACACCGCAGCAGACTGCACTAGTGTTTGACAACTCTCGCAGCGACTTCACTAGGAGTGTGGCTGACAACACTGCAGACTGCACTAGTGTTTGCAACACTGTAACTCACTAGTGTTAACAACCTACTGCAGTACTGCGTTGTGTTAACACTGCATGACTGCACTAGTCGTTAATAGCTACTACTGCACTAGTGTTTGCAACCACTGCAGACTGCACTAGTGTTTGCAACACTGCGACTGACTAGTGTTAACAACACTGCAGACTGCACTAGTTGTTAACAACCACGCAGGAATGCACTAGTGGTAAACAACACTATGCAGACTGCACTAGTGTTGAACAACACTGCAGACTGCACTAGTGTTTGCAACACTGCAGACTGCACTAGTGTTAACAACACTGCAGACTGCACTAGTGTTTACAACACTGCAGACTGCACTAGTGTTTACAACACTGCAGACTGCACTAGTGTTAACAACACTGCAGACTGCAACTAGTGTTAAACACATGCAGACGGCATAGTTTAACAACCTGCAGTTGCACTAGTGTTCAACACTGCAGACTGCACTGGGTGTTCAACATGCAGATTGCACTAAGTGTTTCAACACTGCAGACTGCACTAGTGTTAAACTGCAGACTGCACTGTGTTACCAACACTGCATATGCATAGTTTTTACAACACTGCAGACTGCACTAGTGTTAACAACACTGCAGACTGCACTAGTGTTAACAACACTGCAGACTGCACTAGTGTTAACAACACTGCAGACTGCACTAGTGTTGCAACACTGCAGACTGCACTAGTGTTTGCAACACTGCAGACGGGCCCATCTAGTGTTTCAACACTGCAGACTGCACTAGTGTTTTCACTTGCAGACTGCACTAGTTTAACAACACTGAGACTGCAGTTTAACAACACTGCAGACTGCACTAGTTTTAAACAAAATGCAGACTGCACTAGGGGTTAGCACACTGCAGACTGCACTAGTGTTTGCAACACTGCAGACTGCATGGGGTTTCAAACACTGCAACTGAAACTAGTGTTGCAAAAATCGCAGCTGCACTAGTGTTTGCAACACTGCAGACTGCACTAGTGTTTGCAACACTGCAGACTGCACTAGTGTTTACACTGCAGACTGCACTAGTGTTTGCAACACTGCAGACTGCACTAGTGTTTGCAACACTGCAGACTGCACTAGTGTTGTCAACACTGCAGACTGCACTAGTGTTAACAACACTGCAGACTGCACTAGTGTTGTTAACACTGCAGACTGCACTAGTGTTAACAAACACTGCAGACTGCATAGTGTTAAATCAACACTGCGACATGCGTAGTGTTAACAACACTGCAGAATTGCACTAGTGTTAGCTAACTGCAGACTGCACTAGTGTTTGCATACACTGGCTGATGCACGTTGTTGTTAACTACCTGCAGACTGCACTAGTGTTAACATCACTGCAGACTGCACTAGTGTTAAACAAACACTGCAGCCTGCACTAGTGTTAACAACACTGCAGACTGCCACTAGTGTTAACATGCAGACTGCACTAGTATTACCAACACTGCAGACTGCACTAGTGTTAACAACACTGCAGACTGCACTAGTGTTAGCAACACTGCAGACTGCACTAGTGTTTGCAACACTGCAGACTGCACTAGTGTTTGCAACACTGCAGACTGGCACTAGGGTTAAACTCTGCAGACTGCGCTTGTGTTATAAAACCTGCAGACTGCACGAGGTGTTAACAACACTGCAGACCAGCACTAGTTTAAAAACACTGCAGACTGCACTAGTGTTAGCAAATACACTGCAGACTGCCACTAGTGTTTGCAACACTGCAGAATTGTCTAGTGTTTGCAATCTGAAGACGGCATAGTTGTTTTGCAACACTGCAGACTGCACTAGTATTTGCATACTGCCAGGACTGCACTAGTGTTTGCAACACTGCAGACTGCACTAGTGTTTGCAACACTGCAGACTGCACTAGTGTTTGCAACACTGCAGACTGCACTAGTGTTTGCAACACTGCAGACTGCACTAGTGTTAACAACACTGCAGACTGCACTAGTGTTTGCAACACTGCAGACTGCACTAGTGTTTGCAACACTGCAGACTGCACTAGTGTTTGCAACACTGCAGACTGCACTAGTGTTAACAACACTGCAGACTGCACTAGTGTTAACAACACTGCAGACTGCACTAGTGTTTGCAACTCTGCAGACTGCCATTAGTGTTTGCAAACAATGCAGGTCTGCACTAGTGTTTGCAACACTGCAGACTGCTCTAGTGTTTGCATCACTGCAGACTGCACTATTGTTATCAACCACTGCAGACTGACTTATTGTTAACAACACTTGCAGATGCACTAGTGTTAAAACACGCAGATTGCACTATTGTTAACAACACTGCAGACTGCACTAGTGTTAACAACACTGCAGACTGCACTAGTGTTTGCAACATGTGAAGTACGTAGTTGGATGCATAAAAATACACAATTAAAACACAAAATTATTTAGTTTAGACAACAAGTCAGATTGTATTGCTTTGAATTATAAAAAAGATTATGACAAAGACATATCATACTATAAACATTTTTTCTCACGCCATATTCTTGTACCAATAAACACGGACCTTTCCAGTTCTCTCTAAACAAACCATACCACGGGCGGGGTTAGAACCCATGATCAGAGTCACAAAACTCCAGACCGACGCGCTAGCCACTGGGCCACTTGGCTACAACAAGATTTATACTCCATACGAAGGTTAGCTAATTTCCTATGGTGTATAAATATACCTAATTGGACGATTCTTGTAGCCAGCTGTCCCAGTGGCTAGCGCGTCGGTTTGCAGTTTTGTGTACTCTTTGATCGTGGGTTCTACCCGCCGTGTATGGTTTGTTTGCAATCGTGGTCAGTTCCCATTTCGCTAGGCAACTCTATTTTCTCCGACTCACCACCATCTCCTCAACACAAATTAATCCACGTCTCTCCGACAATTTTTTATTCAATTACAATATCTCTGCAAATTCCGTCACGCTGGAGTGTTGAGTGTTTGACGTGTATTTTGGCTCTGTAGGAAGACCTCTTTGCGCGCTCTCTAGGAATTGAAGCAAGATGCTTTCTTTGAGAACTTTACAACAGCTTAAGGAAGAATTGAGGTTGGCGAAATATGGAAAATCGGCGATGACCGAGGGAAAAACAAAAAGATTCGGGCGTAGTCCCTCCTGTTTTGAGTCCTCAGGTCTAGAAGGGAAAACTGGTCAGTGGCTGGAAGCAGGAAAGAAGTTGACGATCAAGAAGATGAATGGAAAGGTAGAAACGATGAAGAAGAAAGAGACTGCCGTGGAAACTGTTGTGGAAACATCCAATATATTCTCAGTGCTACCCGACGAATGTGAGTCGACTACTGGAACGTCATGACGAAAGACATTAAGGAAGGTACGAATATTGTTGTTGTTGGGGATAGCCAAGTAGGTATATGGATAGGGCGTTCTGCTTGAAGGACAGGAGTAGGAGACAGAGAGTTTGCTTTCCTGGGGCTGGGATGGAGGATATTGTTAGCCGTCTGGATGACATCATGAGAGGTAATGGGAGCAATCCTATTATCTGTCTCAGTGCTGGAGGCAACGATGTTGGCAGACGTAGGAGTGAGGACCTGATTAACAGGTATAGGTCAGCAATAGAAATAATTAGAAGTAAGGGTGGAACCCTCTCATATGTGGTATTTTGCCAAGGAGGGGAGTTGGAAATGAATGGTTGTCCAGGGCAATTGGTGTCAATTGCTGGCTGGACAAATACTGTAAGGAAAATGCGGTAACATTCATTGACAACTGGGACCTCTTCTATGGCAGAAATGACATGTATGCTAGGGATGGGGTTCACTTATCTAGGTGTGGGGTGGGAGCACTGGCAACTGCAGTGGAGGGAGCAGTTAGGACTTTAAACTAGGAATAGTTAGTGGTATGGGTTTTGGCAGGAAAACAGTGAAGTCCCAGTGTAGCAATATTACGAGTTCTAGGGGAACTAGTAATAATAAGAACGAGATAGATGTTGAAAAGCCAGGGACCTTGGGTGATAAGGACAGTAATAGGTTTAGTAGAAAAATAGAAATGAGCAGGAATGGTAAAGAGAAAGGAGAGTCTTTCAATGTTTATTTTGCTAATTGCCGTAGTGCTAGGAATACGATGGACGAGTTGAGATTAGTTGCTAGTGTAGGTAACATTGATGTATTTGCCTTAACTGAGACGTGGTTTAATTCAAAAAGTCGGGACATGCCTGCGGAATGTCATATTCAGGGTTTTAAATTGTTCCAAGAAGATAGAAGTATTGGGAGGGGGGTGGGGTGGCATTGTATGTCCGAGATCGCTTGAACTGTTGCATAAAAACGGGTATTAAGTCTGAAGTAACACATACAGAGTCTGTTTGGATAGAATTTTCAGAGGGGCATGAAAAACTGATTTTACGAGTGACATACCGTCCCCCAAACTTAGATAGGGACCAAGGGAAACTACTATGGGAGGAAATTGTTAAGGCCACAAGGCACAATAATGTAGTAATTCTAGGAGACTTTAACTTTAGTCATATTGATTGGAATTTCTTGACTGGGAATTTAGAATCATACGACTTCTTAGAAGTATTTCAGGATTGTTTTTTGAAGCAGTTTGTGACAGAACCTACAAGGGGAAATAACCTGCTTGACTTAGTTATGGCAAACAATGAATCCCTTGTTAATAATTTAGAAATTTCAGAGGAACTGGGTGCCAGCGACCACAAATCAATTACATTTAGCATTGAATGGAAGTATGATAGTAGCGATAACTCAGTAACAGTCCCAGATTTTCGCTTAGCAGATTACGATGGGCTTAGAGAACACTTATCATCTGTTGACTGGGGTAACGAAGAGAGCTATCAATATGACAGTTTTCTGAACACTATACATGCTGCTCAAAGAACGTTTATCCCATATAAAGAAATTAGATCAAATAGAAATGACCCAAAATGGATGAATAATAGGCTCAAATATCTACTAGGGCATAAGAAAGGAATTTATAGGCGTATCAAAAGAGGTGAGGGTCATCTTATGAATCAGTATATTGACATTAAGAGGGACATTAAAAAGGGGATAAGAAAAGCTAAAAGGGACTATGAAATTAAAGTTGCTAGGGATTCTAAAACTAACCCAAAATTTTTTCTAGGTCTATAGAACAAAAGTTAGAGATAAGATAGGTCCCTTAAAAATAACTATGGGCACCTTACTGACAAAGAGAATGAAATGTGCTTGATTTTAAATAATTATTTTCTCTCAGTTTTTACACAGGAAGACACTAACAATATTCCAGTAATTAATTTTTACAGTGGGCTAGAAGAGATAAATTATGTAACATCACAGTCACTAGTGAGATGGTTGTGAAGCAGATAGACAGACTGAAGCAAAATAAGTCGCCGGTCCTGATGAGGTTTTTTCAAGGGTTCTTAAGGAATGCAAAATGGAACTCTGTGAACCATTAACTAATATTTTTAATTTATCTCTTCAACAGGTGTAGTGTCTGATATGTGGAAGATGGCTAATGTAATTCCTATTTTTAAAACAGGGGACAAGTCGTTACCGTCAAATTACCGCCCAATAAGCCTGACCTCAATTGTAGGCAAATTACTAGAGTCAATTATAGCTGAGATTATAAGAAGCCATCTCGATAAGCATAGCTTGATTAATGATACTCAGCATGGATTCACAAGAGGCCGGTCTTGTCTAACTAATTTATTAACTTTCTTCAGTAAAGCTTTTGAGGCTGTTGACCACAATAAAGAATTTGATATTATTTACTTAGATTTTAGGAAGGCTTTTGATAGAGTTCCGCACCATAGACTGTTAAAGAAAGGGGCAGCTCAGGGCATTGGGGAAAAGTACTCTCGTGGACGAGTCATGCTCACTGACGGGAAGCAAAAAGGGTGTCCATAATGGGGTTAAATCCGTGGGGATCTGTAACAAGGGGGCTTTTCCACAGGGATCGTCGGGCCCGTTGTTGTTTATAATATATATCAATGATTTGTGAGGAATTACTATGATATGAAAAATTTCCCGCCGATGACAAAAAGATGGGTAGGATAATTGATTAAAACGTAGTGTTATGGAACTTCGGGAGGTTTTAAAAAAACTCTATTTTTGGGTCGAAAAGGGGCAGTGCAGTTCAATGTAAAAAAAGAAAGGGTTTTGAAGCTCGGGAGGCCCATAACCCCTAGTATTTATAAAAAAAAATGATGTAGAACTTACCCAAACAGTTTGCGAAAAGGACTTAGGGTTATGGTGAGCAGCAACCTTAAACCAAGACAGAAAATGCCAAAGCGACGAAATAAGGCGAAAAAATTACGGGGATTTATACAAGAATGTAAGAACAGAAGTCCAGAGGTCATACTGCAGTTTTATTATCATTAGAAAGGGCCCTCACCTAGATTAAGCAGCTCATTCTGGTCTCCGTTTACAAAAGGACAAAATTTCTTAAAAACATTCAGCGAGGATAAAAACCAAAATTTAAACATAGCATTAAAAATCTTCCTTATGAAGAAGATTGAAGACCTTAATTTCATTCACTTTAAAAATAAATGCAAACAGCGGGAGCTTTAAAAAAGCAGGTATTTGTGAAAGGTTCCCATCTGGATTAAATAGAGTTGCATGGTACTAGCGTTTAAAACCTTCGAAGAATAGTTAAATATGCCATGTCTCTGGGTCCGAATATGGTAGAGACAAAAAGGGGAATAGAATTTTGCCTCAGAGGAGTAACACCTGGTAAACCTATGGGCGCAACCCTAATGAAAAAGAAGTATAACCCCCGCACCGCAGGACAGGGGGGTGGTGGCGTAATAAACAGAATGCTCGGAGAACTAATAATGCTGGGAGTGGGGGGCGGGTTTGGGCCATTTAGGGCCAACCCCCTAATTTTCGTTCCTAACAAAGAAAAAAGGTAAAAGGTTAAAGAAGATAGGTCTGATAATTTTTTTAAAAAGATGAAAGCCTATGATTAAATAAGGTAAAGGAAAAAAAAGGGGAGCTTTCATTGATCGGGAAGTGGGTGTCAATAATTAACGAGATGTATGAAATAAGGGGGGGGTTGTAAATAAGAAAAGCAAGAAAAAATTTTTACGCTGAAATGGAATGATATTAATTCGGGGGACAACGGACCTGTTTTTTTAACTGGGTAAAGTAATAAAGTTCACGCTTGTTTAGTATGTCTGGAGAGGTTTTCCGGGGGGATTTATTTAAAAAGGGTTTTTTCTCAAAAGGTTTGACTTCCTCTTGTCGTTGGCAAAGGAAGGGAACCCGTGGGCTGATACGGGAGGGGTTTCCTTCCCAAAAAAATTTCATAGAAACATCCCCAAATTTTAGCTTTATGAGTAGGGTAAAAAATTTATTCAAAACCCCCTAAATCATTTTTTGAAGCGCATTACCAATGTAAAATCTGCAGACCAGATTATGCAGTTCATGTTTTAAAATTTAACCAGGTATGTCCCCCTAATACATTAAAATTTTATTAAAGGGTTTTTCAGGGGGAAGGAAAGGGTAGAGCCAGGAAGTACTTACAATTAGCGGGAAGGAATCCTCGGGCCCCATCATCTCCCGGGTTTTTGAGAAAAGACATATCTTAATACCAGTGAAAATTTGCAAAAAACCGTTAAGATTCAAGAATGGTAGAAGGTTAACATAGCTGAGATTATCCCAAAGACTTAATTTTTAAACCGACTCCTTTTAAGCACCTGGCCGAGGTCAGCAATGTGGAGCATTTTAATCCAGAGTCCCAAAAGGGTAGTGCGCCTGCCCCCACCCAAACAAAAGTAAAAGGGAAAATTTTTAAAAGATGTAAATCTAAATCTTTTAAAAAGTTCGAGAAGGAAAAAAAAGAATGTTTAAGGACTTTCCAAAAGTTTTTTTCAAGGGGATGAAGGAGATATGGTTTCCTTCCCCGATTACATACTAACCTACAGGTGAAGTTTACCTGTAAAAACCCCGTCAAGGAGACTCCCAGAAGGGGCAAAGAGAGTAATAAGGGGGAATGAATACATGCTCCAGAACATGAAAATTGAACCGAGTTCTTCCCCGGGGCTCCACCTGTAGTGTTGGTAAAAAAACCCGAAAACCCTTTTATGGGGTTCTGGTGGATTATAGGAAATGAATAAAATAAAAATAGCTGTAGTTACCCCCTTGCCCCTAATTCAGGAAATTTTTGATTCTTTTTGGAACAGCAAAGAAATTTTTCGACTTTGGACGCTAAGTCGCTTATTGGGGGCCATCCCCTTTTCAGAAGAAGATAGAGAGAAGACAGCTTTCTCAGATGGGGTCAGATTTACCAATTTTAAAAACAAATCCCCTAGGGTTAAAAAACCGCGCCCTATTTCCCCAAAGAGCTAAAAATTTTCATCCTCACCCTGGTTTAGACACCACGGGCATATCTTGATGATGTGGAGTCTACCCCGGGTATTTTCCAAAACATGTAGAAAACCCTTGTGGAGACACTAAAACTATGGATAAAGCGGGATTTAAAGTTGAATGCAAAGAATTAAAATAGCAGCCACAGCTTTAAATTTTGGGCTTTCAGGTAAGCCCTGAAGGTAATTTCCCCCTGACCCTGATAAGTGTGGCAATATCTGAAATGCCAAGACCTAAAACAGCAAGGGAAGTCAGGGGGTTCCTGGCAGCGGGATACTTTAAAAAATTTTAAAGGGGTTTTGCAGAGCTGCAGCACCATGAAGATTAACTAAGAAGAAAGCAAGTTTGTTGGAAAGAAAACATGAGTTGGCTCAAAAAAAATTAAAGGCTGAGCTTAAAAAGTGAGCCGGTATTAGTGGTTCCTGTTTTTTCCAGAGGTTTGAGCTACAGACGCTTCGCATTCAATAGGGGGTTGTAATAAAAGAGACAAGGGAAAAAACCCCACACCCAGTAGGTTTTTTAGCAGAAAGTTTAAAAGGGCCCGGGAATCGGGTATGCCAAACCTGTAAAGAACCCTTTGGCAGTGGTAAAAGTGTGAGATACTTTAAACCCGTATGTTTTAGCGCCATTTTAAAAAATTAAAACAGTTTTTCACGGGGCATTGTGCCATATTTAAAAAGAAAATCGCGCCCCAGGTTCTAGAGGGGGGTTACAACTTCAGCACACTCTACCAGTTTTTTTAAAAAAACCAGGACCTCACCCATGACCAACGTATTGAGTAGGAATGTCCAAAAATAAATGTTGATGTTAATATTGAAAGTAAACAATGAAAAATTAAGAGAGACCAACTGGAAGAGAACAGGGGAAAGGAGATAATTGAGTATTTGGAGGGGGGCTCCCGTGCCCAAGCCAAGCCCCCCTATTAAATTCGAGATAAAAGACGGGTGCACAAAAATTGGGAGCTGAACGTCGTTCAGTACGCGGGAGTAACCCCCAATGTCCTAGGAAAGGGGCCGTTTGAAGTTTGCACACTCCCCCAAGAGGGCTGGCCATCCGGGTTTGTTTTTGGGAAATTTTAAAAGGGCCCAAAAAAAGTCTTTTTCCTGGTCTCCTAAAATATGAAACCAAATAGTAAAATGTTGTGGAAATTCCCAAAAAGGGGAAAGGTAACCCTCAGGTTAATGGGGAATTGCAAGCTTTCCCCGAGTTAAGGAGCCTTTGGGCCCGGGTTTGGGTGAAGATCTTATTGACTTCAAAATATTTATTCAGGCAATGGGTATGTTCTTGTGCTGGTGGACCATCGTCACGGTTTAAACACTTGCCCCCAAAGAAAGCCCCACAGACTGTTGCAGGGCGCCCCTTGATAGTTCGTAGCAAATTTGGACCTCCAAGAAATTATAACAGATCAAGGTTCAGATTTTTAAAAGCAAGGTATTTGCAGAGGTTTGTAACCCTTAAAAATAATGACAGCTTTTCCGACAGCTTATCACCCAAAGGGCGAATGGTATGGTGGAAAAAAAACGAACCAAGTATAAAAAAATACATGGCCAATTTTTCCAGAGAAAAAAACCATTACAAGGGATAAATATAACCAATTTTTCAATTTGCTTAAACTCCGCTATTCACAAATAAAAGGGACCAACCATTATTCTATTTACGGGAAAGACGTCTTTTTGCAGCAGGCTTGGTGAACCAACATTTTGCTACGGGGGGACCCCTTCAGAAGTCCAAACAAAAATGAAACTGCTTGGGCGAACCCCCGCCCAGGCATCTGGTAGAGCGCGGGAAAAATATCTCACTACAAGACGGGCAAGTGAAGCCCTTAAACTTAAGGAAGGAACCTTAATGGTAAAAAGATGAAGTAACCCCCAACAAGTAGGCCCCTCGTCCAAAGGGGGGAAAGTCCTTACCGCATTTTAGAAAAATGGGACCCGTAAATGTGAAGGTTAAAGGGTTTTGTTTGGGGCCAGAGTGAGAGGTTTGTTCATTTAAAAACTAAAGCCATTCGGTCTGGGGAGGAAATAGTAATGCCAAATTTTAAAAGGTGGTGGGAAAAAAAGGGCTGTAAATGAGAGGAAAAGAAAAGATAGGTTACTCATGGAGAGGAAAATGTTGGTATGAATAAAGGCAAGAATTATAGACGAAATTTGAAAAGGGAAATTATTCTGGAGGGGGGTGTTGTGAGTAAAGGGGACCCAGGGAAGGAGCTGCCACTCGCCTCCCCCTGGGTCGGCTAAATACTTAGAACCTCTCACCAACAAAAAAGCCCCATCCCCTGTAGAACAATACTGCCGTCTACATTTTTCACAGGGATGGGGAGATGTTGCCGGGATCTCCCAAAGGAGACTCCGGGAATCTTTTTGGCCGGAGTGAGGGAGACGCAAAAAGTGCCAAAAGCATTTTGGGGTCCAGAAAAAGGGCTTTTATTAGACCTGGGAGATTGAGGAAAAGGGGGTAGCCGCTCTCGTGCCACCCCCATGCAAAGGTGGAATTTTAGGTGAGGGGACGGATAAAGGGTGGCCTTGGGCCTGAGGGTTTTGTCGGGGTGAAGATAAGTGCGCTAGTCGTGAATTCCCAGTGCGTGCTTTCAACAGGGGGCCCCCCATGAGCGCCCAAAACCCCAATGAAGTCCACAAAAGACATGCCCAATTTAGGAAGTGCTAGGGTCGGCCAGAAGTTTGGGCAAACCCCCTTTTTCATGAAGCATGACGATCTGGAGGTGAGATGCAAGAATCTGCAATGGCCCCATGTCCTCCTCCGTCGAAAAATTCATATTTCTGCCCCAAAGGGTTGTAGAGAGCTTCTCCCTGGTCAATAGCATGGCCCAATCAAGCCAACCGGTATTTTTAACCGTAAGCTTGGGAAATGAGATTTTTGGGTTTTGTTGGTATCTCTACTGCTAGGAAAGCCCTATGTTTTGTCAGTGTTGGAAAAAAATGTTTGTTATTTTGGAGCTAGCTCCTTTCCCGGGGGGGATCAAAGTAGAGATAGGAGTATTTTCTTTTCGGTGGAAACTGAAACACCCAATCGGGCTCGCCGTAAAGAGGTTCCTTTATGTGAGGGTGGGAGGTTTTCTTTTGTCCAGAAATGGATAAAAGATTGGGCCGGTTGCGATTCCTGCCTTTTTCATGATGGTCACGGTCGGGCAAAGGGAAAAAACGACATTTGGTGTGTATGGTTCAGTTGCAAGTACTTGAAGGAATAATACCCGCGAAGCGTTTTCTAGCCAGGGGAAAAACCTTACGGGTTTGGCTAATGGTTAATTGCGAGGGTGACTACAGGGGCTAGTTTTTTTTTCTGTAGAGTACAGGGGAAAGGACTGGGGCCCGATATTAGTTTTAAGGAACATGACGGAAAGGGGGTTTCGCACCAGAGTCATTGTTTTTCGTTTTTGTGCTAATTTATTAAACCACTGATTGTGGAATTTATATTTTTTCTATTGATTGTAATAATTTAAGGGATTTGGATTAAAATAGTCAATAACTAGGACAAAATTGTCTAGTTTTCAGAATTTTAAATTGGGGGGGAAAAGGGGGGTGTGATGTATCCCGCTGGGTTGTGAGGGCCCTGGGGAGACCTAATTTTTAACCAAATTTATGGGCACACCCTTTCCTTGGGAGACGTCTGTAGCCACCCCCCGTCTGAGGTTTTTTTCTTAACGCTCAGAGCTCGGGCGTCAGGTCGCAACACGTGGGACATCACCATTTGGGAGGGGGGGGACTTTGACTACGTATAACCCCGGGAAGAGCGGGGCAAGGAGGTTGTTTGGGGGAAAGTCCGTCGAGCGAGAGCTCTGGAAAAGCCGCGTGTTAGGGACCCCGCATTGGGGAACTCGGGGCAGCTGGGCGGTGAAATTTAAAAGGGGGAGTACTAGCCGTGTTCGGGGGAACACACCTTCCCCCCGGAAAAGTCTCAAGGTCAATTTTTTAATTTTGGGAAATTTCCCTCAGGAGATGTTGTATTTAGCCCTTTTATGTTAAGTAAACATAGCCAAGTTCCCCTTTTTTTTGTACCTTCATAGCTTTTCCCCATTTTGTTAAGCACTGGGGAAAACAGGGACGTGCTCACTCGTGGGATACCTCCGGGAGAGTGGGTAGGGTCTCCAAAGAAGAATGAGGGGACCTGATCGAAGGTATAAGTGGAAGATAGTATTAATAAAGGGGATATTTAAAAAGGTCTTGAGGTGTCTTCCCCAAAGAGAACCCCCCGTAATGGATTAAATTAGATAATTTAGATTTAGAAAGGACATAGGGGAAATATTGGGGTTTTGGGAAAAGGGAGGAAAGGGGGAACAGTCTACCTAGTTTTGGGGTTTTTGAGGCTGGGACTTTGGGGATTTCTAATCAGGTTGGAAAGTCATGAGTGGGGGGGGTTGGATTTTTAGAGGGCTTTCAATCAGAGCTTATTTTTTGGGGGCATTGAAAATTTGGGGGGGGCAAATTTTTGTTGTGGGATAAATTTAAAGGACCTTATTGGGCCAGCGGCCCCTGCAGGTTTCCCCCTTTCTTATGTTCTTTGATTCAAACAAGTCAAGAACCTTGTAACTTAACCCGCCCCCCCTTCCCCTCGTTCCCCCTGGAACGCACCTCAAACATCTCCAACACCCTTCACAACCGCCAGGAAATTCCCCCTCAAAATACATTTTTTTACTTACAATTTCCTCCAGGGAAAATCGTGGTCCGGGGGTGGGGATTTTTTGTTAGCTTCAACCAAGGTGCCCCTCAAACCCCTGACCAACCCTTTTACCAAATCACTTTTAAAAAAATATTAGCCGGGGCCCCAATAAAAAAAACCTCTAAAAGTTCACAACAAAAAAAAAAACACACACAACACACAACACCCCCCCCTACCCTTTACACAAACACTTGACACAAAAACCTTTCCCCCCCCTCCCCTAACCACCTCTCCCCCTTTCCCAACCACCCACCTTTGCACCTACCCTCCCCCAAAAAACCCCTTCCCCTCCCCAAAACCCTCTAATCCCCCCAACAAAATCCCTCCAATAACCATCATCCCCCCTCTCCCCCAAGCCTATAACCCCCCCCTCCCAAATCTCTACCCCCCAAAAACCATCCTCCCCCCCCCACAAAACCATCCCCCTTCATCCTAACCATCTATTTCCCCTCCCCAAACCCCCCTCCCCCCCCCTTTTGTGGAGCAACGGGGGAACCCGAAACCCGGGGAGGACAAGGGGCCCAAGGACGAATTGGGAGGGGGGGAAAGGGGGTAGACTCAAAAAGAGGGGGGAAGACTGGGGAAGGGGAAAATAGCTGGAAAGGGAAATGGAAGAGAGGTTACAGCAGAATGCAGAAGGTGGGAAACAACAGGCCCCAGCAGCAGAAATCAAAATAAGAAGATTAGAAAGGAGGGGACATCTGAAACACAAGAGCAAAGATATTACAGAAGTGCATCGGCAAGGCTACATCAAACACAGAAAACGGTCTGAAGGAAGCATGGAAACAAACTGTATGCAGAGGTCCTGTCAAACCCACATGGGGCCAAAACAAAGACAGGGGAGCACACAAAACAGAAAGAAGGTTGGAAGACATTGAAGGGAAATAGGAATGTGCAGGGGCCAACCAGTACCTGTGGGGGCCAGGAACAATGAGCAGGAAGGACAAACCCAAAAAGCATGGGGCCATAACTAGGGGAAGGACTGAGGAAGGAACACTCAAGGGAAGAACTAAAACACACAAGGATGCAATGGGAGCACAGTGGGGGTGGGGAAAAGGGGGAGATCCCTGTTTGCATGGGCTTAAAGAAACAAAAGGGGAAACTTTTGATGAAAGAAAGCAGGGGAGAAAAAAGCGATTTAAGATACATGAAGGTGATAGGCGAGGGGGAAAATGACCCAGATGGCAAATTTTTGGGGAAATTTGGGGGGTTCATAAAAAAAGGGAACGGCCTTCAAAGTAATTTTCAAAGGAGAATCAACCCGAACCATGACCTGCAGGAAAAGCACGGCTGAGGGGCAAGCAGGAGTTCGAGGTGTACCCCATCGAGACGGAACACAGGGCGAAAGGAAAAACGATGAAAAGAAGTTCGAAAACGAAAGAGAAATGGGAAAGAAAAAGAGAGAGAAAAACCCAGGGTCAAAAAGGAAGGACAAGCACACCCCCCCGAAACACCTGCGAAGGACCCAGCCAAAGACAATCCCCAAACAGAAAAATCCAAACCAACCCCCCGCACCCCCATTACAGTATTAGAACAGAAGTTGAAGTTTGGTCACAAATCAGATGGATTAAAAGAATAAACATGAGGAATGGCAAGAAAGAATCAATAGAAGTCCCCAGACATCATAGCAGTTACAGAAACAAAACTCACGGAGACAAAACAGATGCAATCTTTCCCCCCAGGTCCAACATGAGAAAAAAAAGGGCCAGGGGGAGGAGGTGGCGTTGCTCTGCCGTAAAAAAAGATGGGAAATCGAGAAAATAAAGGATAGATGAGACGGGAGAAAGAGATACATAGCAGGTAACTTCATCTGGGGGAACCAAAGTGGTCATTGCAGTGATGTTAATCCCCACAGAAAATGCAGGGGCCAAAGAGGAATATGAAGAGAGCAACCCAAACAAAGGTGGACACACTTGCTGAGGTGGCAAAGAGCTCATTCCAGCAAGCAAAATTTCTGGTTATGGGGGGTTTTAACCCCGGGGGATTGACTGGAAAACCTGGAGCCACAGGGGGGGCCCCATACATGGGAGCCAGGGTGTTGGACGTGGTGGGCAAAACCTCATGCACCAAAATTTTAAGACACTAAGAGTGAGAGGGGGGGATGAACCAGCAAAATTGGACCTTGTGTCACCCTGGGGAGCTTTGGGCATTGGGACATCAAGTATGAGGCCCCTAGGAGCTAGCGACCACGGGGTTTTGTGCTTTTAATACTGTTTAAGCGCAAGGGAGAGAAAAACAGGGGTTTATGGGAAAAGCCTGAGTATAAAAGAGGGGGCTACATTGGGTTTTTGAACTTCCTGGGGAGGTCCCGGGGGCAGAAACTGGCAGGAAGCCAGTAAATGAAATGATGGAATATGTAACAACAAAATGCAAGGAGGCAGTGGAAAGTTTTTATTCCCAAAGGGGAACAGTAACAACGGGAAGACCAAAGGGGCCCCTGGGTTTTCCCCAAGGTGAAGGAGGCAAAAACAAAGTGCAAAAGAGAAAGGAAAAAGTCAGAAGGGAGAGAAACCACGAAAAAAAAGGAGATACCAGGCCCGGGAAAGATTTGCCAGGAAGGAGGGAGGCCCCGACGTTGAAAATGAATAGAACGAGAACAAGACTGAACGAAACTGTTGTATAGCCACATAGGAGGGAAAACAACGTCAAAAACCAGGTGAAGATTAAGGACAGAAGGTGGAAAATTACAAGAAAGATCAGGATATGGAGGGCTGAACAGGGGATTTAAGGAAATTTTTACAGTAGAGACAGGGAAGGGGGTGGGGAAGACAGAAAAAGAGGGGAAAATCAAGGGAATATACCAAAAAAGGTTTTTTAAACGAAAACTGAGGAGGAGGTGAAAAGCTTTAATGACCTTGAACCTCAAAGGCGTGGGACCGGGCTCTCCCCATGGGTCCTTAGAGAAGGACAGAAGATGCTGTCATTCCCTAACCTCTGTTCAACACATCCCTTAAAATGGGGGAACTACTGAAAATGGAAACACAATGTATCCCCCTATTTAAGAAAAAGGAAACAAAACGAGGCCTAAACTACAGACCTTGTCTCTGACATGTATTTTGTGCAAAGTCATGGAGATTATCAGGGGAATGGTCGAACACCTGGAAAGGGGAAAAAGATTATAAATGAAAACCCAGCATGGGTTCATGGAAGGCAAATCTTGTATCACAAAATCCTGGGGTTTCTGATAAGGGAAAAAGAAGTAAGACACGAGAGAGAGGGGGGGTAGATTGCGTTTTCCTAGACTGCGGAAGCCTTTGACACAGTTCCCCCCAAGAGATTAGTGCAGAAGCTGGGGACAGGGCGGGGAAAAAGGGAGGCACGCAATGGATAAGGAATACCTGACAGTGAGGAGCAACGAGTCATGGTACGTGAAGAGTACACAGTGGGCGCCTGTTACGGCGGGATCCCAAGGGTCAGTTCTAGGACCGTTTTTTTTTTTTGGCATGATGGGAAAAGGAAAAGACTCGAAGTGCCCTGTTCGCAGATGACGTGAAATTGATGAGAAGAATTAAATGGACGAGGATGGCAGGGCTGCAAAAGAGACCTGGCAGGGTGGGAAAGTGGTCCAGTAACTGGCTTTCGAAATTTAATCCGCCCAAAACAAAATCTGAAGATTGGGAGGGGGAAAGAAGACCGCAGACAGGTATAGGCTAAAATACAAAAACTTTCGACCTCCCCCAGGGGGAAAGACCTTGGGGGTAACCCTAACACCGAGCCACACCGGGGGCCAAAAATCAACCAAATAATTGCTGCAGCATACGGGCGTTTGGAAAACCTGAAGAAAATAGCTTCCCGATCCCTTTAAATTAAGGAATCGTTCAAGACACTGTACACTGTGTGTTTTAGGCCCATACGGGGAAGTATGCAGCACATTTGGGAAAACCCCCCCTGGTCAAGCACGTCAAAAATTTAGAGAAAGTACAAATTTTTCCCAACAGGCTAGCCCCAAAGGGAAAAAGGGGAAAGGGTGGGTACGGGGAAAGGGTTTAAAGGGAAAAAAAAATCGGGCTGCGATCTGGAGGACAAAAGGGGGTCAGGGGGAAATGTTTAAGGGGACATACAAGAAAATGCGGGGAATAGAAAAAGGTGGACAGGGTTTTGGATGTTCCAGGGGGGCAAGGGACAAGGGGTCAAAAAGGAAGCTGAAAAATCGGGACGAGTGGGGGGGGACGTTAGGAAGTTTTCTTCAGTCATAGAGTTGTAAGCAAGTGGAATACCCTAGCAAGTAAAATTTGGGGGAGGGCAGGAAAACTACATTTTTTAAAAGGAAGAGGTATGCCCAAAGTCGGGAAAAGCAGAGAGAAGAGGCCCCAGTAGCGATCAGTGAAGAGGCGGGGCCGGACTGAGTCTCGCCCCTAAACCAAAATTAGGTGATACAGAAAAAAGCTCATGAAAGGGATACAGGGCCCTAATAGCGACCAGCGACGAACGGGGCCAGGAAGTGACCGACCCTGCAACCATGAGTAAAACAAGCAACACAAACGGAGCACATGCATGTGCGTCGCTATAAATAATTGTCAGGATTCTATCGAAACAGAGCAACCGCACGAGAGAGGGTTTGAAAGCTAAGGAGCGGGCGGAAAATGCAAGGAAAGTACTGATTTGATCAGGGTTACCTGAAAATGAGGTGTTGGGTGGGCTCCTGTGAAAAGGGGGTTCCCAAGAGTCAGTCCTATGTAGGGTGCTGTTCATATATATATATATATATATATATATATATATATTAATATATATATATATATATATAATATATATATTTATATTGTATATATATATATGTATATGTATTTTATATATGTTATATATATATATGTATATGTATATATATATGTGAATAGCATTATGGAAGGGATATATACAGAGGTGTGTCTGCTCTTACACGATGTAATATTATTGAGGAGAATATAAGCGGACGAGGTAAATTAACATCTGTTAATTTAGTATAAATCTGTTCTATATTATTATAGATGTTTTAACATCTGTTAATGATTTCAGTATGAACCCTAAATTATTATATATTCATATTATTATTTCTTACAGAGGAACTTACAAGAAATCTTTCGAATGAAAAATACACTACTGTAGAAAAATACACTACTGTAGAAAAATACACTACTGTAGAAAAATACACTACTGTAGAAAAATACACTACTGTAGAAAAATACACTACTGCAGAAAAATACACTACTGTAGAAAAATACACTACTGTAGAAAAATACACTACTGTAGAAAAATACACTACTGCAGAAAAATACACTACTGTAGAAAAATACACTACTGCAGAAAAATACACTACTGTAGAAAAATACACTACTGCAGAAAAATACACTACTGTAGAAAAATACACTACTGTAGAAAAATACACTACTGCAGAAAAATACACTACTGCAGAAAAATACACTACTGTAGAAAAATACACTACTGTAGAAAAATACACTACTGTAGAAAAATACACTACTGTAGAAAAATACACTACTGCAGAAAAATACACTACTGTAGAAAAATTAAGTTGCAACTCCAAAACAAATATTACGATTTATGATGTTTGGACGTAATTTATTTAGACACACTGCCTCACACACACTGCCTCTGACACACACTGCCTCACACACACTGCCTCTGACACACACTGCCTCACACACACTGCCTCTGACACACACTGCCTCACACACACCGCCTCACACACACTTCCTCTGACACACACTGCCTCACACACACTGCCTCTGACACACACTGCCTCTGACACACACTGCCTCTGACACACACTGCCTCTGACACACACTGCCTCTGACCCCAAAACTGCCCCTGACACACACTGCCTCTGACACACACTGCCCCCACCCCCCTGCTCTGAACACACTGCCTCGACACACACTGCCCCTGACACACACTGCCTCTGACAACATGCCTCTGACACACACTGCCTCTGACACACACTGCCTCTGACACACACTGCCTCACACACACATGCCTCAACACACACTGCCTCGACACACACTGCCTGACACACACTGCCTCACACAGCTCACCCCACCTGCCTCCACACACTGCCTCACACACACTGCCCCCTGACACACTGCTCTGACAACATGCCCCTGACAAACTGCCTCTGCCACATGCCCCTTTCACACACGCCTTAACACACTGCCTCCCGACACACACTGCCTCTGACACACACTGCCTCTGACACACACTGCTCTGAACACACTGCCTTGACACACACTGCTCTGACACACACTGCCTCTGACACACACTGCCCTTTCACACTGCCTCTGACACACACTGCCTCTACACACACTGCCTCACACACACTGCCTCTGACACACACTGCCCCTGACCCCACCTGCCTCCACACACACTGCCTCTGACACACACTGCCTCTGACACACACTGCCTCTGACACACACTGCCTTGACCACATGCTCTGACACACACTGCCTCTGACACAACACTGCCTCTGACACACACTGCCTCTGACACACACTGCCTCTGACACACCACTCCTCTGACACACACTGCCTCTGACACACACTGCCTCTGACACACACTGCCTCTGACACACACTGCCTCTGACACACACTGCCTCACACACACTGCCTCTGACACACACTGCCTCTGACACACACTGCCTCTGACACACACTGCCTCTGACCACACACTGCCTCTGACACACATGCCTCTGACACACACTGCCTCTGACACACACTGCCTCTGACACACACTGCCTCTGACACACACTGCCTCTGACACACACTGCCTCTGACACACACTGCCTCTGACACACACTGCTCACACACACTGCCTCTGAAACACACTGCCTCTGACACACACTGCCTCTGACACACACTGCCTCACACACACTGCCTCACACACACTGCCTCACACACACTGCCTCTGACACACTGCCTCTGACACACACTGCCTCTGACACACACTGCCTCTGACACACACTGCCTTACACACACTGCCTTACACACACTGCCTCTGACACACACTGCCTCTGACACACACTGCCTCTGACACACACTGCCTCTGACACACACTGCCTCTGACACTGTCTTGACACACTGCCTCTGCACAAAATGCCTCTGACACACACTGCCTTGCACACACGCCTCCAACACTGCCTCTGCACCATTCCACACACACTGCCTCACACACACGCCTCTGACACACACTGCCTCTGACAACACTGCCTCTGACACACACTGCCTGACAACATCCTTGACACACACTGCCTCTGACACACACTGCCTCTGACACACACTGCCTCTGACACACACTGCCTCTGACACACACTGCCTCTGACACACACTGCCTCTGACACACACTGCCTGACCACATGCCTCTGATACACACGCCTCTGATACACACTGCCCCTGACCCACTGCTTGACACACACTGCTCACACACACTGCCTCTGACACACATTGCCTCACACACACGCTCTGACACACAGCTCTAGAGTGTGCGGAAAACCAGAGATCTGGTAGACGAACCAGGGAGGAAAGACTGGGAGTTAGAGCTCCAAAAAGGGAGGAAGAGTGGGGAAGGAAGATAGTAGAGCTTGGTAAGAAAATGGAGGGCGATAGCTGAGAGTGCAGGATTGGGAAGTACAGGTCTTCAGCAAAGCTAGGATACAGTGCTTAGAAGAAAACTGCAAACCTGGGAAAAGATTAGAGACAATGACAATTACAGATGTGCCCTCAGGAATTCAATGCAGCGCAGACAAGGGGACGGTAAGCAAAACGGAGACAGCCGTACAAAGGTCCTACAGAACCACGTGGCCAGGGAAAAGATGAGGAGCACACAAAAATCAAATGACAGGTCCGAAGACAATGAAGGTATTATATGCAAGATTCTAACAGCCCCAATGCAGTAGCAAGGGACAGGGTCATGGAAGACAGTTCACTGAGAATAGAAGTTTCAGATATGACAGGGGCTGAAGGCAAGAACAAATTTAATGGGAAAGGAAATAAAATGCCCCAGAGGAAGCAGATGGAGACCAGTGGGAAAGGGGGAAAGGGCGAGGTCAGTTTTTGTGTACGGGCTCCAAGAAGCCAAGGGGGAAAAATTTAAAGAAATAAAACAGGAGGAAAAAAAAAATGATTGGGGCATAGAAGAAATGGTGAGGGCGATATGCCCCGGGTAAAAAAAATTTTCAGGAATTGGGGGTTTTACGAGTGGAAGGAAAGGGCGCAGAGAAACTTTAAAAGGAAGAATCGTTCAAAAGGATTCTGCAAGAGAAAGCAAGACTGGGGGGACAAAGGGGGGCCGAGAGTATACCTCGCCCGCGACAAAACAAAAGAAGAAAGGACTACACTAAAAGAGGGGTACAGGCCGCAAGGGGAACGAGAGGCATTGAGAAAAGGGCAGGACCAGAACGGGAGGAAAGAAAACACACCCACAGACTCCCACCAAAAGACCCAACCGCGACTTCCAACGAAAACTGAGCAACCTATACTACAACCACTCATTTTTTTTTTCCCTCTCCCACCAACCCCCATACAAAAAACCTCCCCCCAAAAACAGCGTCCTTATGGGCATTCTGACCCCCCCCCCATCATCCAAACCCCCCCTCCACCACAGCCCCATATACCCCCCACCAAGGCTCTCGCTCCCCAAACCCCCAATATTTTGATGACACAATGATAAAAAAAGAAACTAAAAGTTTGGTACACAAATGGGGGGGAAATAACGAAAAAAACATGAGTAGTGGAACGAAAGAATCAGTGAAAAACCCCCAGCATCATAGCTTTTACAAAAACAAAACTCGCTGAGCAATAACAGACACAATCTTCCCCCAACGGGATATCAGACCCTAGGAAAGTAGAAAGTAAGGGGGGGGGGGGTTGCACGCTCAAAAAACACCGTTGGGGATTTGTGGAAATGGAAGGCAGGACATGTTTGGAGAAAGGATACATTGGGGTACAACGTCCGGAGAACAAATAAAGTAGTCATTCGAGTGATGTATAATCCACCACAAAAACTGCAGGAGGCCAAGAGAGGAGTAGAAGAAAAAAAACGGGGTGATGGTGGACACACTGGCTGAGGGGGCAAAAAGAGCTACTCGAGAGAGCAAAGTTACTGGTTAATGGGCTTTTTCAACCACGGGAGATGGGACTGGGAAAACCTGGAGTACAGGGGGGGTCCCGAAACTGGGGCCCCAAGATGATGGATGTGGTATTTGAAAACCTCACGCATAAACAGTCGGCAAAACCCAGAGAGAGGGGGGATGAGCCGAAGACGGGTCTTGTGTTCACCCTGACAGTTCAGACATTGGGGGACACACTTACGGAGGCCCCTTGGAGCTCGATCCGTTTTTGAGTTTTGATTATAAGTGGGTTTACAAGGGGAAAGGTAACAGGAACTGAAGGGGACGGGCCAAACATAAAAGGGGGGACTACACAAGAGAAATTTCCCCTGCAGGGGGTCGTGGGCGAGAAATGGGGGAAAATCAAAAAAACGAGATGATGAATATGGGCAACAAAGTGAAGGAGCAAAAAAGTTTTTTCCCAAGGGAAACGAAAAAATAGGAAACCAAAACGGCCTTGGTTTACCGAGGTGTAGGGAGGCAAAAAACAAAGTGAAACAGGAAGGGAAAAAAGGACAGGGGCATAGGGACCCGGGAAAAAACAAGGAGATTAGTGAAGACCGAAATGGGTATGACAGTAAGGGGGAGGCCCAGCGACGTAGGAAAAAGACTAGCCAAAATAAATCTACCGAAACTGCTGATAGCCACATTAGGGGGAAGACAACGTCAAGGCAGGTGAAAGGCTGAGGAAAGAAGGGGGGAAACTCAAAGAAACGATCAAGGGGGATGTGAGGACTCAACACGAGATTTAAGGAAAGTATTTACAGAGAGAAAAGGAAGGATGGGGGGGGACGCCAGATGGGAACCAGCAAGGATACACCAACAAGTTTTTTGGACGACAAAAACAGATGAGGAGGTAGAAATGCAAAGGGACATCGTACCTCAAAGGCAATGGGGGCATCTGCCCGGGGGGCCTTAGAGAGGGAGCAATATGTTTGTGTCCCATTACCACAATCTTCAACACGCCCCCGGGAAAATGGCCTACCAGGTATGGAAGACGGAAAAATGTAGTTCCCTTTTTTTAAAAAAGGAGACAAAAAAGAGGCATAAACTATAACCGTGTCTTAAAAGTGTTTAGTATGCAAAATTAGGAGTTATAGGAGGAGAGTGGTGGAGCACCTGGAACGGAAAAAAAGGTAAAAATCCCAAACCCACCCGGGGATTCCGGAAGGCAAACCTGTGTCACAAACCTTTGGAGTTTTATGATAAAATAACAAAAGAAGCCGGGAGAGGGGGGGGGTTATTGCATCTTCTTGGCTGCAAGAAGGCCTTTGCACAGTTCCTCACAAGAGATTAGTGCAAAAGCTAGAGCACAGGCGATATAACAGGAAGGGCACTGCAAGGACAGAGAATCCTGACAGGGAGGCAACAAGAGTCAAGGTACGAATGATGATCACAGTGGGCCCCTGGGGGACGAGCGGGGTCCCACAGGGGTCGGCCTAGGACCAGTGCTTTTTTTGGTATATGTGAACGACATGGGAAGGGTTAGCTCAGAAGTGTCCCTTTTTGCGATGATGGATTTAATGAGGAGAATTAAATCTGATGGGGACCAGGGGACTTCAAAGAGCTGGACAAAAGGACCTGGTCCGCAATGGCTTCTCGAATTTAATCCTGCAAATGCAAAGTCATGAAGATGGGGGAAAGGGGCACGAAGACCACAGAGATTAGGCGGGTGGCCAAAGCCCCTCATTTCAAGGAGAAAGATTTTGGGGGTGAGTAAAACACCGAGCATGTTCCCCGGAAGACACATCAACAGTAACTGCTGCAGCATATGGGCCCCCTGGCAACCTGAGAACAGCATTCCGATCCCTTAAAAGGAATCGTTAAAGACACTGTACACGTGTAGTCAGGCCCTTATGGGTATGCAGCACCGTTTGGGAAACCGCATTGATAAAGCACGTCAAGAAACTAGAGAAAGTCAAATTTTTTCCAAGGTTTTTTCCAGACAAAGGGGGAAAATGTCCTAGAAAAAAGATTAGGGAATTGGGCCCCTGACAAACCTGGGGACAGGGGGGGTCAGGGGAAATGATAACGACATAAAAAAACTGCGTGGAATGACAAGGTGGACAAAAAACAGGGTGTTCCAGGGAGGGGACCAGAAACAAGAGGCCCAATTGGAATTAAGACACAAATGAAATGAGAGATATTAGGGAATTTTCTTCAGTCATAAGGGGTAAGGGAGTGGAATGTGAAAAAAACGTTGTGGAGGCGGGAAAATACACAGTTTTAAGACAGTTTGATAAAGCTCAGGAGCGGGGGGAGAGAGAGGGCCCCGTACAAAGGTGAAGAGGGGGGGCCGGAGCTAAAACTCGACCCCTGCAACCACAAAAAGGTGAACAAATAGGTGAGAAAAAACACATCCCTCACATACACACACTCCCTCAACACACACCCCACACACACACTCCCCCCAACACACACTCCCCACCCCACACACCCCTCCAACACCCCTCCCTCGCACCAACTCCCCAACCACACTCCCCCACACACACACACTCCCCCACACAACACACATTTCCCCCCACACACACACACTCCTCACACCACCACTGCCTCACACACACACACGCCCACACAAACACTGTCTCACACACCAATGCTTCACACCCCACACTGCCTCACACACCCCCAACACCCTTTCCTCACCCACGCCCCAAACACACACTGCTCACACACACACACTGCCCCCCCACACACACACTGCCCACACACACAACGCCTCCACACCCCCCACCCCCACTGCCTCACACACACACACTGCCTCACCCACAAATGCCCCCACACACACCACTCCCCCACACCACACTCCCACACACACACCCCCTCACCCACAACTCCCTCACACACACACCCCCTCACACACACACTCCCCCCACACACACACACCCCCTCACCAAACCCACTCCCCACACACCCCACTCCCCACACCCACACCCTCACACACACACATTTTTCACAACCCCCAAATGCTTTACCACACACCTGCCTCCCCCACCCAACCCCCCACACTGCCTCACACACACACATGCCACCCAAAAACACACTGTCCACACACCACACTGCCCCACAACACAACCTCCTCCCCCCACTGCCCACACACACCCCTGCCTCACACCCACACACACTGCTCAACACACACACTGCCTAACCCACAACTGCCTCACACCACACATGCCTCCACACACCACTGCCTCACACACACACACACACTGCCCACACCAAAACACTGCCTCCCCCACCACTGCCTCACCCCAAAACACACTGCCCCCCAAAACACCACACGCCTAAAACACACCACAGCCTCAAACACACACACTGCACCCCCAACCCCACACCCCTCACAACCACACTCCCTCCACACACACTCCTCAAAAACACACACTCCTACAACACACCTCTCAACACCAACCTGCCTCCACACAAACACTGCCTCACACCACCACATCCCCCACACACACACTCTTCACACACACACCCCCCTCCACACACACCTGCCTCCCCACACACCCCACTCCTCCACACACACACACACTGCCCCCCACAACCCCCCCACACAAAAATGCCTAAAAAACACAACACTGTCTCACACACCACTGCCTCACACACCCACCCCCCCCACTGCCTCACACCCACCCTGCCCACACACACACACGCCTCAACCACCCCAACTGCTCCCCCCACACACCCGCCCACACACACACAGCCCCACCACACACCACACACTGCTCACAAACACCCCTCCTCCAACACACATGCCTCCCCCCACACTGCTCACAACACACTGCCCCAAAACCCCACTCCTCCCCACACACACTGCCCCCCACACACAACACTGTCAAAAAACACACACTGCCTCACACACAACAACACCACAAAGCCTCAAACACACACTGCCTTTACACACCCCCTCAAAACCCCGCCCAAAACCTCCCCCTCCTAACCATCCTCCCCCTCCCCAAAAACCAACCCCCTCCCCAAACCTCAAAAACCCTCCCCCAACATCTCAACCCCTCCAAAACCATCTCCCCCCCCTCCCCCAAAAACCTCCTCCCCTCCCCTAACCCTCATCCCCTCCCCCCAAAAAACAATTCCAAACAAATTTTAAAAAATTCTCAAAAAAAAAATTTAAAAAACTATCTAAAAAGATGGAAAAAAAGGTTTTAGGAGAATCGAAGGGGAGGGGAAGGGAAAAAGGTCAAAAAAGAGAAGAAAGGGAAAGGGGACTTGAAAAGCAAGGGGAAAAGAAAAGAAGTAGCACGGAATGGGTAATGAAAAGCAAAGGCCAAGGGGAAACAGAAATAAGATAGAGTTTAAAAAAGGGGGCCCCAAAAAAAAAACAGCACAGGACAAAAAGAATTTTAAGAACCCTCGAAGGCTAAAAATTGCAAGGAACCCAAAAGGGGGCCAGGAAACATGGAAAAAAAACCGAACAAAGGGGCCTCAAAAATGGGGGCCCCCCCCAAAAAACCCAAGGGGCAAAAGGGGGCACTAGGGGGAAAAAAAGAAGGTTTTTTTAATGAAGCAAAAAAAAGGGGAAAAAACCCTTTTGGGAAAAAAAGCAGGAGAGAAATAACAGAAGCATAGGGGATAACAGGGAAAGGGTGGAAAGGAAATTTTTCCAAGAAAAAGGAACCCCCCAAAAAAATTTTTGAGAAAACAACGAAAAATCCCCAGGGGAGGGGGAGGGAAAAGGGTTTCCCGGGGTTCCCCCGACGAGAAAAACAGGAAGAAAGGAAAAAGAAAAAAGGGATTAAAAACAAAGGGAGGGGAGGGGGAAATGAAAAAGGGGCAAAAAACCCCGGGAAATGGGGGGCCCCCCCCAAAAAGGAAGGCTCCCCAGAAACCCCCCCGGGAAGAAAAACCAAAACCCGACCAGATCCTTGCCCCCCCCCAACACGTTTTTAAAAGCAGAAATTGGGTTGGTAAACCTCGGGTTTCGAAAAACAAGGAAGGAAGAAAAACAAAGAAAGAGAAAGAGTTAAAAAAAAAATGGAGAAAAAAAAACAGAAATTTACCAGGGTCCAAATGGGAAAAAAGGGGGGCAAGGGGGGGCCCCAAAAAAAAATGGAAATTCGAGAAAATGGAAGGAATAGATGGAGGGAGAAAGAGACTACAAAAACAGGTACACTTCAGTCGGGGGAACACAAAGTGGTCATTGCAGTGATGTATAATCCACCACAGAACTGCAGGAGGCCAAGAGAGGAATATGAAGAGAGAAACAGAAGCATGGTGGACACACTTGCTGAGGTGGCAAGAAGAGCTCACTCCAGCAGAGCAAAGTTGCTGGTTATGGGGGATTTCAAACCACAGGGAGATTGACTGGGAAAACCTGGAGCCACATGGGGGTCCCGAACATGGAGAGCCAGATGTAGGACGTGGTGCTGGAAAACCTCATGCACCAACATGTTAAGGACACTACCAGAGTGAGAGGGGAGGATGAACCAGCAAGATTGGACCTTGTGCTCACCCTGGGCAGCTCAGACATTGAGGACATCAAGAATAGAGTCCCTAGGAGCTAGCGACCACGTGGTTCTGTGCTTTGAATACATAGTAGAGCTGCAAGTGGAGAGATAACAGGAGTAGAATGGGAAAAACCTGACTATAAAAGAGGGGAACTACAGAGGGTTGAAGAACTTCCCTGCGGGAGGTCAGTGGAAGAGAACTGGCAGGAAAGCCAGTAAATGAAATGATGGAATATGTAGCAACAAAATGCAAGGAGGCAGTGGAAAGGTTCATTCCCAAGGGCAACAGTAACAACTGGAAGACCAGAACAAGCCCCTGGTTCACCCGACGGTGTAAGGAGGCAAAAACAAAGTGCAATAGAGAATGGAAAAAGTACAGAAGGCAGAGAACACACGAAAATAGGGAGATCAGTCGCAGAGCCAGGAATGAGTACGCACAGGTAAGGAGGGAGGCCCAGCGACAGTATGAAAATGACATAGCATCGAGAATCAAGACCGACCCGAAACTGTTGTATAGCCACATCAGTAGGAAGACAACAGTCAAAGACCAGGTGATCAGATTAAGGACAGAAGGTGGAGAACTCACAAGAGATGATCAGGAGGTATGTGAGGAGCTGAACAGGAGATTTAAGGAGGTTTTTACAGTAGAGACAGGAAGGGCTGTGGGAAGACAGAACAGAAGGGAACATCAAGAGGGAATATACCAACAAGTGTTGGATGACATACGAACAACTGAGGAGGAGGTGAAGAAGCTCTTAAGTGACCTTGACACCTCAAAGGCGATGGGACCGGACAACATCTCCCCATGGGTCCTTAGAGAAGGAGCAGAGATGCTGTGTGTGCCTCTAACCACAATCTTCAACACACCCCTTGAAACTGGGCAACTACCTGAGAAATGGAAGACAGCTAATGTAGTCCCCATATTTAAGAAAGGAAACAGAAACGAGCACTAAACTACAGACCTGTGTCTCTGACATGTATCGGTGCAAAGTCATGGAGAAGATTATCAGGAGGAGAGTGGTCGAACACCTGGAAAGGAACAAGATTATAAATGAAAACCAGCATGGGTTCATGGAAGGCAAATCTTGTATCACAAACCTCCTGGAGTTTTATGACAAGGTAACAGAAGTAAGACACGAGAGAGAGGGTGGGTAGATTGCGTTTTCCTAGGACTGCAGGAAGGCCTTTGACACAGTTCCCCACAAGAGATTAGTGCAGAAGCTGGAGGATCAGGCACACGTAAAAGGAAGGGCACTGCAATGGATAAGGGAATACCTGACAGGGAGGCAGCAACGAGTCATGGTACGTGAAGAGGTATCACAGTGGGCGCCTGTTACGAGCGGGGTCCCACAGGGGTCAGTTCTAGGACCAGTGCTATTTTTGATATTGTGAACGACATGATGGAAGGAATAGACTCTGAAGTGTCCCTGTTCGCAGATGACGTGAAGTTGATGAGAAGAATTAAATCGGACGAGGATGAGGCAGGACTGCAAAGAGACCTGGAGAGGCTGGACATGTGGTCCAGTAACTGGCTTCTCGAATTCAATCCAGCCAAATGCAAAGTCATGAAGATTGGGGAGGGGCAAAGAAGACCGCAGACAGAGTATAGCTAGGTGGGCAAAGACTACAGACCTCACTCAGGGAGAAAGACCTTGGGGTGACCATAACACCGAGCACATCACCGGAGGCACACATCAACCAAACTAACCGCTGCAGCATACGGGCGCCTGGCAAAACCTGAGAATAGCGTTCCGATACCTTAATAAGGAATCGTTCAAGACACTGTACACTGTGTATGTTAGGCCCATACTGGAGTATGCAGCACCAGTCTGGAACCCACACCTGGTCAAGCACGTCAAGAAGTTAGAGAAAGTACAAATGTTTGCAACAAGGCTAGTCCCAGAGCTCAAGGGAATGTCGTACGAGGAAAGGTTAAGGGAAATCGGACTGACGACACTGGAGGACAGAAGGGTCAGGGGAGACATGATAACGATCATACAAGATACTGCGGGGAATAGACAAGGTGGACAGAGATAGGATGTTCCAAAGAGGGGACACAGGGACAAGGGGTCACAACTGGAAGCTGAAGACTCAGACGAGTCACAGGGACGTTAGGAAGTATTTCTTCAGTCATAGAGTTGTCAGCAAGTGGAATAGCCTAGCAAGTGAAGTAGTGGAGGCAGGAACCATACATAGTTTTAAGAAGAGGTATGACAAAGCTCAGGAAGCAGAGAGAGAGAGGATCCAGTAGCGATCAGTGAAGAGGCGGGGCCAGGAGCTGAGTCTCGACCCCTGCAACCACAATTAGGTGAGTACAATTAGGTGAGTACACACACACTGCCTCACACACACACACTGCCTCACACACATACACTGCCTCACACACACACACTGCCTCACACACACACACTGCCTCACACTCACACACTGCCTCACACACACACACTGTCTCACACACACACACTGCCTCACACACACACACTGCCTCACACACACACACTGCCTCACACACACACACTGCCTCACACACACACTGCCTCACACACACACACTGCCTCACACACACACACTGCCTCCCCCACACACACACTGCCTCACACACACACACACTGCCTCACACACACACACTGCCTCACACACACACACTGCCTCACACACACACACTGCCTCACACACACACACTGCCTCACACACACACACTGCCTCACACAAGTCCTCTCATCAGAATAAGATTATCAAAATAACATTAAGTTGAATAAAACCACAATACAGTTTTTTAGTTTAGTGAGAAACATTTACAAACGCCACAAAAGATTAGAGAAAGATTGTTCTTTAGCTGCAATGTTATATAGATTAGTGGCACTTTCATTAGTAGGTCACAGTGACCACATATGCTGACTCGTATAGTCATACATTAGAGTCAAGAATCCTGTCATACATTACATGGCCTCTCGCTGGGTTTAAGAAAGTGACGTCACGTTTTTTCACTATACTGAGAGCCAACATAAAGAAATTAAACTTATTTCTGAATTAGCACCATTAATTTTTCAACACCCCGGCAGTCTCCCACCCAGGTAAGCTCACCCGAAAAGGAAGACAGGCTTTGATAGAGTTTTTCTTGATTTAACATTTAGTAATTTATACAGGAAAAGGGGGTTACTGGCTCCTTTCTGCCCGGTACATTACCCGACTCTTAAGACACACATGCCTTACGGAGGAAGAATTCTTCTCCGCTTCCCCATGGACATTAAAACGTTATGTTTGCCCACATTTGCAATTAGAATGTTTTTATAGTATGTTGCAAGAACAGACTTAAAATAACACCATTACAATCAGATGATAGTGATATCACCGCGCTGGTCTGAGAGTTTCGGAAATGAGTTGACATGGGTTCGAACTCCATCCGTTCTGTTAATTCGTGAAATAAATATCTGTGTCAAAGACAATGAAAATTGAAACATAGAAATAATTGCCCGAATTCCAAACACGAGTGAAACATTGCCACACGAGTGAAACATTGCCACACGAGTGAAACACTGCCACACGTGTGAAACATTACCACACGAGTGAAACATTACCACACGTGTGAAACATTACCACACAAGTGAAACATTACCACACCAGTGAAACATTACCACACGAGTGAAACATTCCCCACACGAGGAAACATTACCAACACGGTGAAATATTACCACACCAGTGAAACATTACCACACGTGTGAAATATTACCACACGAGTGAAACATTACCACACGTGTGAAACATTACCACACGAGTGAAACATTACCACACGAGTGAAACATTACCACACGAGTGAAACATAGCCACACGAGTGAAACATTACCACACGAGTGAAACATTGCCACACGAGTGAAACATTGCCACACGAGTGAAACATTACCACACGAGTGAAACATTACCAAAAACGATGAAACATTGCCACACAGAGTGAAACATTACCACACGATAGAAACATTGCCACACGAGTGAAACATTACCACACAAGTGAAACATTACCACACCAGTGAAACATTACCACACAAGTGAAACATTGCCACACGAGTGAAACATTACCACACGAGTGAAACATTACCACACAAGTGAAACTTACCACAACCATGAAACATTACCACACAAGTGAAACATTACCACACCAGTGAAACATTACCACACCAGTGAAACTTTAAACCACACCAGTGAAACATTCCCACACAAGTGAAACATTCCACCCCCAGTGAAACATTACCACACCAGTGAAACATTACCAAAACCAGTGAAACAATTACCACACCAGTGAAACATTACCACACCAGTGAAACATTAATACACAAGTGAAACATTACCACACAAGTGAAACATTACCACACCAGTGAAACATTACCACACAAGTGAAACATTACCACACAAGTGAAACATTACCACACTAGTGAAACATTACCACACCAGTGAAACATTACCACACCTGTGAAACTTTAAACCACACAAGGGGAAAACATTACCACACAAGTAAACATTACCACACCAAGTGAAACATTACCACACCAGTGAAACATTACCACACGAGTGAAACATTGCCACACGAGTGAAACATTACCACACAAGTGAAACATTACCACACAAGTGAAACATTACCACACGAGTGAAACATTGCCACACGAGTGAAACATTACCACACCAGTGAAACATTACCACACGAGTGAAACATTACCACACGAGTGAAACATTACCACAACCAGTGAAACACACCACACCAGTAAACATTACCACACCCAGTAAAAACATTACGACACAAGTGAAACATTGCCACACCAGTAAAACATTACCACACCAGTGAAACATTACCACACGAGTGAAACATTACCACACCAGTGAAACATTACCACACAAGTGAAACATTACCACACGAGTGAAACATTACCACACAAGTGAAACATTACCACACCAGTGAAGCATTACCACACGAGTGAAACATTGCCACACGAGTGAAACATTACCACACCAGTGAAACATTACCACACGAGTGAAACATTGCCACACGAGTGAAACATTACCACACCAGTGAAACACTACCACACCAGTGAAACATTACCACACCAGTGAAACATTACCACACAAGTGAAACATTGCCACACCAGTAAAACATTACCACACCAGTGAAACATTACCACACGAGTGAAACATTACCACACGAGTGAAACATTACCACACAAGTGAAACATTACCACACGAGTGAAACATTACCACACAAGTGAAACATTACCACACCAGTGAAGCATTACCACACAAGTGAAACATTACCACACCAGTGAAACATTACCACACAAGTGAAACATTACCACACCAGTGAAACATTACCACACAAGTGAAACATTACCACACCAGTGAAACATTACCACACAGTGAAACATTACCACACCATGAAACATTACCACACCAGTGAAACATTACCAAAACAAGTAAAAACATTACCAAAACCAGTGAAACATTACCACACAAGTGAAACATTACCACACCAAGGAAAACATTACCACAACCAGTGAAACATTACCAAAACCTTTGAAACATTACCACACAAGTGAAACATTACCACACAAGTGAAACATTACCACACCAGTGAAACATTACCACACCAGTGAAACATACCACACAAGTGAAACTTTAAACAACCCAGTGAAACATTACCACACCAGTGAAACATTACCCACCATTTGAAACATTACCACACCAGTGAAACTTTAAACCACCCCAAATGAAACATTACCACACCAGTGAAAACATTACCACAATGTGAAACATTAAACCACACAGTGAAACATTACCACACAAGTGAAACATTACCACACAAGTGAAACATTACCACACCAGTGAAACATTACCACACCAGTGAAACATTACCACACCAGTGAAACATTACCACACCAGTGAAACATTACCCCCAAGTGTAAACATTACCACACAAGTGAAACATTACCACACCAGTGAAACATTACCACACAACGTGAAACATTACCACCCCAGTGAAACATTACCACACCATGAAACATTACCACTCCGGTGAAATATTACCACACCAGTGAAACATTACCACACCAGTGACACATTACCACACAAGTGAAACATTACCACACAAGTGAAACATTACACCAGTGAAACATTACCACACCAGTGAAACATTACCTCACAAGTGAAAGATTACCACACCAGTGAAACATTACCACACCAGTGAAACATTACCACAACAGTGAAACATTACCACACCAGTAAACATTAAACCCACCCCAGGGGAAACATTACCACACCAGTGAAACATTAAAAACCCAGTGAAACACTACAACACCAGTGAAACATTACCACACCAGTGAAACATTCCCACCCCAGTGAAACATTACCACACCAGTGAAACATTACCCACACCAGTAAAAACATTATAACACCAGTGAAACATTATAACACCAGTGAAACATTACCACACAAGTGAAACATTACCACACCAGTGAAACATTACCACACAAGTGAAACATTACCACACCAGTGAAACATTACCACACCAGTGAAACATTACCACACCAGTGAAACATTACCACACCAGTGAAACATTACCACACCAGTGAAACATTACCACACCAGTGAAACATTACCACACCAGTGAAACATTACCACACCAGTGAAACATTACCACAAGTGTGAAACGTTACCACACAAGTGAAACGTTACCACACCAGTGAAACATTACAACACCAGTGAAACATTCCCAAACACCAGTGAAAACATTACCACACCAGTGAAACATTACCACACCAGTGAAACATTACCAAACTAGTGAAACATTACCAAACCAGTGAAACATTACCATTCAAGTGAAACATTACCACACAAGTGAAACATTACTACACCAGTGAAACATTACCACACCAGTGAAACATTACCACACCAGTGAAACATTACCACACAAGTGAAACATTACCACACAAGTGAAACATTACCACACCAGTGAAACATTGCCACGCCAGTGAAACATTACCACACCAGTGAAACATTACCACACGTGTGAAACATTGCCACACCATTGAAACATTACCACACCAGTGAAACATTACCACACCAGTGAAACATTACCACACCAGTGAAACATTACCACAAGTGTGAAACATTACCACACAAGTGAAACGTTACCACACCAGTGAAACATTACCACACCAGTGAAACATTACCACACCAGTGAAACATTACCACACCAGTGAAACAATTACCACACCAGTGAAACATTACCACCCCAGTGAAACTTTACCAAACCAGTGAAACATTACCACACAAGTGAAACATTACCACACAAGTGAAACATTACCACACACATGAAACATTACCACAACCAGTGAAACATTACCACACCAGTGAAACATTCCCACACCAGTGAAACATTACCACACATGAAAAAATTACCACACAAGGAAACTTTAAACACACAAGTGAAACATTACACACCAGTGAAACATTACCACACCATGAAACATTACCACACCAGTGAAACATTACCACACAAGTGAAACATTACCCACACCAATGAAACATTACCACACAAGTGAAACTTTAACCACACCAGTGAAACTTTACCAAAAACCAGTGAAACATTACCACACCAGTGAAACAATAACCACACAAGTGAAACATTACCACACCAGTGAAACATTACCACACCAGTAAAAACTTTACCCACACCATGAAACATTACCACACCAGTAAAAACATTACCACACCAGTGAAACATTACCACACCAGTGAAACATTACCACACCAGTGAAACATTACCACACCAGTGAAACATTACCACACCAGTGAAACATTACCACACGTGTGAAACATTACCACACCAGTAAAACATTACCACACAAGTGAAACATTACCACACAAGTGAAACATTACCACATCAGTGAAACATTACCACATCAGTGAAACATTACCACACAAGTGAAACATTACCACACCAGTGAAACATTACCACACCAGTGAAACATTACCACACCAGTGAAACATTACCACACAAGTGAAACATTACCACATCAGTGAAACATTACCACACCAGTGAAACATTACCACGCGTGTGAAACATTGCCACACCAGTGAAACATTACCACACGTGTGAAACATTGCCACACCAGTGAAACATTGCCACACCAGTGAAACATTGCACAAGTGATTTAGTTCCCCACACGTGAGTCAGTTCCACACATGTGATTCAGTTCCACACATGTGATTCAGTTCCACACATGTACAGTTCCACACATGTGATTCAGTTCCACACCATGTGATTCAAGTTCCAACACATGTGATCATTCCACACATGTTGTTTCAGTTAAACCATATGTGATTCAGTTCCACACATGTGATTCAGTTCCACATATGTGATTCAGTTCCACACATGTGATTCAGTTCCACACATGTGATTCAGTTCCACACACGTGATTCAGTTCCACACACGTGATTCAGTTCCACACACGTGATTCAGTTCCACACATGTTTCAGTTCCACACAGGGTGATTCAGTTCACATAGTGATTCAGTTCCCCACACGTGATTCAGTTCCACACATGTGATTCAGTTCCACATATGTGATTCAGTTCCACACATGTGATTCAGTTCCACATATGTGATTCAGTTCCACATATGTGATTCAGTTCCACACATGTAATTCAGTTCCACATATGTGATTCAGTTCCACACATGAGATTCAGTTCCACAAATGGGATTCAGTTCCACACATGTGATTCAGTTCCACACATGTGATTCAGTTCCACATATGTGATTCAGTTCCACATATGTGATTCAGTTCCCCGCACGTGATTCAGTTCCACACATGTGATTCAGTTCCACATATGTGATTCAGTTCCACACATGTGATTCAGTTCCACACATGTGATTCAGTTCCACATATGTGATTCAGTTCCACACATGGTAAAATCAGTTCCAAAACATGGATTCAGTTCCACACACGTGATTCAGTTCCACACACGTGATTTAGTTCCACACACGTGATTCAGTTCCACACACGTGATTCAGTTCCACACACGTGATTCAGTTCCACACACGTGATTCATTTCCCACCCCATGTAATCATTTTCACAAATGTGATCATTTCCCCACACATGTGATTCAGTTCCACAAATGGGATTCATTTCCACACGTGATTCAGTTCCCAATGTGATTCATTTCCCAAACATATGTGATTCAGTTCCCCGCACGTGATTCAGTTCCACACATGTGATTCAGTTCCACACACGTGATTCAGTTCCACACACGTGATTCAGTTCCACACATGTGATTCAGTTCCACATATGTGATTCAGTTCCCCGCACGTGATTCAGTTCCACACACGTGATTCAGTTCCACACACGTGATTCATTTTCCCCCACATGATTCATTTTCCACACACGTGATTCAGTTCCACACACGTGATTCAGTTCCACACACGTGATTCAGTTCCACACACGTGATTCAGTTCCACACACGTGATTCAGTTCCACAATTGTTTCATTTTCCACCAAAACTTTGATTCAGTTCCACACATGTGATTCAGTTCCACACATGTGATTCAGTTCCACACACGTGATTCAGTTCCACACACGTGATTCAGTTCCACACACGTGATTCAGTTCCACACATGTGATTCAGTTCCACACATGTGATTCAGTTCCACACACGTGATTCAGTTCCACACATGTGATTCAGTTCCACACACGTGATTCAGTTCCACACATGTGATTCAGTTCCACACACGTGATTCAGTTCCACACATGTGATTCAGTTCCTCACACGTGATTCAGTTCCACACACTTGATTCAGTTCCACACACGTGATTCAGTTCCACACACGTGATTCAGTTCCACACATGTGATTCAGTTCCACACAGTAATTCAGTTCCACAACATGTAATTCAGTTCCAAAAACAAACGTAAAAAATTCAGTTCCACACATGTGATTCAGTTCCACACATGTGATTCAGTTCCACACACGTGATTCAGTTCCACACACGTGATTCAGTTCCACACATGTGATTCAGTTCCACACATGTGATTCAGTTCCACACATGTGATTCATTTCCCAAAACACGTGATTCAGTTCCACACATGTGATTCAGTTCCACACACGTGATTCATTTCACACATTGATCAGTTCCCAACGTGATTCAGTTCCACACATGTGATTCAGTTCCACACATGTGATTCAGTTCCACACAGTGTTTCCCAGTTTCCTCACAGTGATTCAGTTCTACACATGTGATTAAATTCCACATATGTGATTCAGTTCCCCCGCACGTGATTCAGTTCCACACACGTGTTTCAGTTTCCACACATTGATTCAGTTCCACACAGTGATTCATTCCCACCATGTGATTCAGTTCCACATATGTGATTCAGTTCCCCGCACGTGATTCAGTTCCTCACACGTGATTCAGTTCCACACATGTGATTCAGTTCCACACACGTGATTCAGTTCCACACACGTGATTCAGTTCCACACACGTGATTCAGTTCCACACACGTGATTCAGTTCCACACATGTGATTCAGTTCCACACATTGATTCATTTCCACACATGTGTTTCATTTTCCACACACGTGATTCAGTTCCACAAAACGTGATTCATTTCCCAAAAGGATTCATTTCCACACACGTGATTCAGTTCCACACAGTGATTCAGCTCCACACATGTGATTCAGTTCCAACACATTTAAATTCAGTTCCACACATGTGATTCAGTTCCACACATGTGATTCAGTTCCACACATGTGATTCAGTTCCACACATGTGATTCAGTTCCACACATGTGATTCAGTTCCACACATGTGATTCAGTTCCACAAAATGTGATTTCAGTTCCCACATGTGATTCAGTTCCACACTTTGTGATTCGTTCCACACATGTGATTCAGTTCCAAACACACGTGATTCATTCCACACAGTGATTCAGTTCCACAACGTGATTCAGTCCCCCACGTGATTAGCTCAAAACACGTGATTCAGTCCACACATGGATTCATTTTCCACAAAAAATGTGATTCAGTTTCCACAACATGGATTCAGTTCCACACAGTGAATTCGTTCCACACATGTGATTCAGTTCCACACATGTGATTCAGTTCCACACATGTGATTCAGTTCCACACATGTGATTCAGTTCCACACACGTGATTCAGTTCCACACACGTGATTCAGTTCCACACACGTGATTCATTTCCCCACACACGTAAATTCAGTTCCACACACGTGATTCAGTTCCACACACGTGATTCAGCTCCACACACGTGATTCAGCTCCACACATGTGATTCAGTTCCACACATGTGATTCAGTTCCACACATGTGATTCAGTTCCACACATGTGATTCAGTTCCACACATGTGATTCAGTTCCACACATGTGATTCAGTTCCCACAATGTGATTCAGTTCCACACATGTGATTCAGTTCCACACATGTGATTCAGTTCCACACATGTGATTCAGTTCCACACATGTGATTCAGTTCCACACATGTGATTCATCTTCAAACGTTAAACCAAAAATATTGAACAAACCTTCAAAAAGAGAAGCTCATTTCTTCCTAGCAATTACTGAAGACGGATTATGAGGAGCAGTGGTTGAACTAAGTGGTAGAAGCAGTGGTTGAACTAAGTTGTGGAAGCAGTGGTTGAACTAAGTGGTAGAAGCAGTGGTTGAACTAAGTTGTGGAAGCAGTGGTTGAACTAAGTGGTAGAAGCAGTGGTTGAACTAAGTGTAGAACAGTGGGTTGAACTAAGTGGTAAAGCATGTTGAACAAGTGTGGAAGCAGTGGTTGAATAAGTGGGGGAAGCAGTGGTTGAACTAATGGGTTTAAAGCAGGGGTTGAACTAAGTGGTGGAAGCAGTGGTTGAACTAAGTGGTAGAAGCAGTGGTTGAACTAAGTGGTAGAAGCAGTGGTTGAACTAAGTGGTAGAAGCAGTGGTTGAACTAAGTGTAGAAGCAGTTTTTTGAACAATGGTGGAAGCAAGTGGTTTGAACTAAGTTGTGGAAGCAGGGGTTGAATTAAGTGGTGGAAGCATGGTTGAACCTAAGTGGTAGAAGCATGGTTGAACTAAGGGGGGAAGCAGTGTTGAACTAAGTGGTGAAGCAGTGTTGAATTAAGTGTGGAACAGTGGTTGAATTAAGCGTGGAAGCATGGTTGAATTAAGTGGTAGAAGCACTGGTTTGAATTAATGGTAAAGCAGTGGTTGATTAATTGGTAGAACCCACTGGTTGAATTAAGGGTAGAAGCAGTGGTTGAATTAAGTGGTAGAAGCATGGTTGAATTAAGCGGGGGAAGCATGGTTAAATTTAAAAGCGGTGGAAGCAGTGGTTGAATTAAGCGGTGGAAGCAGTGGTTGAATTAAGCGGTGGAAGCAGTGGTTGAATTAAGTGGTAGAAGCACTGGTTGAATTAAGTGGTAGAAGCAGTGGTTGAATTAAGTGGTAGAAGCACTGGTTGAATTAAGCGGTGGAAGCAGTGGTTGAATTAAGTGGTAGAAGCACTGGTTGAATTAAGTGGTAGAAGCAGTGGTTGAATTAAGTGGTAGAAGCACTGGTTGAATTAAGTGGTGGAAGCAGTGGTTGAATTAAGCGGTGGAAGCAGTGGTTGAATTAAGCGGTGGAAGCAGTGGTTGAATTAAGCGGTGGAAGCAGTGGTTGAATTAAGCGGTGGAAGCAGTGGTTGAATTAAGCGGTGGAAGCAGTGGTGAATTAAGGGGTGGAAGCAGTGGTTAAATTTTAAGGGGTGGAAGCGTGGTTGAATTAAGGGGTTTGAACAGTGGTTGAATTAAGGGGTTGGAAGCAGTGGTTGAATTAAGCGGTAGAAGGAGTGGTTGAATTAAGCGGTAGAAGCAGTGGTTGAATTAAGCGGTAGAAGCAGTGGTTGAATTAAGCGGTAGAAGCAGTGGTTGAATTAAGCGGTGGAAGCAGTGGTTGAATAACCCGGTGGAAGCAGTGTTGAATTAAGCGGTGGAAGCTTTGGGTTTGAATTAAGCGGTGGAAGCAGTGGTTGAATTAAGCGGTGGAAGCAGTGGTTGAATTAAGCGGTGGAAGCAGTGGTTGAATTAAGCGGTAGAAGCAGTGGTTTAAATTTAAGGGGTAGAAGCAGTGGTTGAATTAAGCGGTAGAAGCAGTGGTTGAATTAAGCGGTGGAAGCAGTGGTTGAATTAAGCGGTAGAAGCAGAGGTTGAATTTAGTGGTGGAAGCAGTGGATGAATTAAGCAGTAGAAGCAGTGGCTGAATTAAGCGGTAGAAGCTATGGTTGAATTAGACTGTTTTAGCTGGATTGGTAGCGAACTTAGCTCATGCACTGAGGTCAGTGGTTCGATCACCGCTATTGGTATAAACGAAGCGCGTTTCTCCTTAGGACACCTGCAGTCCCTGTTCACCCAGCAGTACGTAGGTACCTGGGTATTAGTCGACTGGTGAGCGTCATCCTGGGGGACAAAATTAACCCAAGTTGACCGAAATACTCTGCATATATAATATGTCATTGATGTCAGCTATTGTCTTCATAAGTCGTACCATGTACTGTCAGAAATAAAAACTATCACTATTTTAATTAGACAGTTGAAGCAGTGGCAGTATTGGTTGAATTAATGAAGGCTGTGAGGGTAACAGAGAGGCAGGGAGAGTAACAGTGAGGCAGGGAGAGTAACAGGGAGGCAGGGAGAGTAACAGGGAGGCAGGGAGAGTAACAAGAGGGAGGCCAAGGGGGAAAGTAACAGGAGGCAGGGAGAGTAAAATCAGGAGGCAGGGGAGGCAGGGAGAGCAATAGGCAAGCAGGGAGAGTAACAGTGAGGCAGGGAGAGTAACAGGGAGGCAGGGAGGGTAACAGGGAGGCAGGGAGAGTAACAGGGAAGCAGGGAGAGTAACAGTGAGGCAGGGAGAGTAACAGAAGCAGGGAGAGTAACAGAAGCAGGGAGAGTAACAGTGAGGCAGAGAGAGTAACAGTGAGGCAGGGAGAGTAACAGCGAAGCAGGGAGAGTAACAGGGAAGCAGGGAGAGTAACAGGGAAGCAGGGAGAGTAACAGTGAGGCAGGGAGAGTAACAGAAAGCAGGGAGAGTAACAGGAAAGCAGGGAGAGTAACAGGGAAGCAGGGAGAGTAACAGGAGGCAGGGAGAGAACATGAGGCAGGGAGAGTAACAGAAAGCAGGGAGATAACAGCGAAGCTGGGAGAGTAAACAGGGAAGCAGGGAGAGTAACAGGAAGCAGGGAGAGTAACAGGGAAGCAGGAGAGTAACAGGGAGCAGGGAGAGTAACAGGGAAGCAGGGAGCGTAACAGGAAAGCAGGGAGAGTAAAAGGAAGCAGGGAGAGTAACAGTGAGCAGGGAGAGTAACAGGGAAACAGGGAGATAACGTGAAAGGCAGGGAGGAGAAACAGGAAGTACAGGGAGGAGTAACAGGGAAGCAGGGAGAGTAGCAGGGAAGGCAGGGAGAATAACAGTGAGACAAGGAGAGTAACAGGGAAGCAGCGAGAGTAACAGGGAAGCAGGGAGAGTAGCAGTGGGCAGGGAGAGTAGTAGGGAGGCGAGGGAAAAGTAGTAGGGAGGGAGGGAGAGTAATAGTGAAAACAGGGAGAGTAGCAGGGAGGCAGGGAGAGTAATATGAATTCAGAGAGAGGGAGCAGGAGGCAGGAGAGTAATAGTGAATCAGGAAAGTACAGGGAGGCAGGGAGGTTTGTAGGGAGGCAGGGAAGTAATAGTGAATCAGGGAGAGTAGCAGGGAGGCAGGAGAGACATGAATCAATGAATGAGGAGCAGGGAGAGTGGCAGTGAGGCAGGGAGAGTTTAAAAGTGAATCAGGGAGAGTAGCAGTGAGGCAAGGGGGGTAATATGAGGCAGGGATAGTAATAGTGAATCAGGGAGAGTAACAGTGAGGCAGGAGAGTAGCAAGGAAACAAGAAGTTACAGGGGGGCAGGGAGAGAATAGTGAATCAGGGAGAGCCAAGAGGCAGGGAGAGTAATAGTGAATCAGGAGAGTACAGTGAGGCAGGGAGAGTAACAGGGAAGCAGGAGAGTACAAGGAGGTAGGAGAGCAAAAGTGAAACAGGGAAAAGTAGCAGTGATGCAGGGGAGAGTAATAGAATCAGGAGAATACAGAGGCAGGGAGAGTAAAAAGGGAGGCAGGGAGAGTAACAGGGAGGTAGGGAGAGTAGCAGGAAGCAGGGAGAGTAAAGGGGGGCAGGGAGAGTAACAGGGAGGCAGGGGGAGTAACAGGGAGGGAGAGAGAGTAACAGGGGCAGGGAGAGTAAGAGGGAAAACAGGGAGGGAGGGAGAGTAACAGGAGGCAGGGAGATAACAGGGAGGGAGGGAGATAACAGGAAGCAGGGAGATAACAGGGAAGCAAGTAGAGTAACAGGAAGCAGGGGAGTAACAGGGAAGCAGGGAGAGTAACAGGGAAGCAGGGAGAGTAACAGGGAAGGGAGAGAGAGAACAGGGAAGCGGAGAGTAACAGGGAGGCAGGGAGAGTAACAGGGAGGAGAGAGTAACAGGGAGGCAGGGAGAGTAACATGGAGGCAGGGAGAATAACAGGGAGGCAGGGAGAGTAACAGGGAGGCAGGGAGAGTAACAGGGAAGCAGGGAGAGTAACATGGAGGCAGGGAGAGTAACAGGGAGGCAGGGAGAGTAACAGGAGGCAGGGAGAGTAAAAAGGGAAACGGGAGAGTAACAGGAGGCAGGGAGAGTAACAGGGAACAGGGAGCTAACAGGAAGCAGGAGAGTAACATGGAGGCAAGGGGGAGTAACAGGGAGGCAGGGGGAGTAACAGGGAAGGGAGGGAGAGGAAAGGGAAGCAGGGGGAGTAACAGGAGCAGGGAGAATAAAAAGGAAGCAGGAGAGTAACAGGGAAAACAGGGAGAGTAACAGTGAGGCAGGGAGAATAACAGGAGGGAGGAGAGTAACAGGAGCAAGGGGGAATAACAGGGAAGCAGGGAGGTAACAGGGAAGCAAAGGGGGGAGTAACAGAGAAGCAGAGAGAGAACAGTGACAGGGAGATAACAGGAAGCAGGGAGAATAAAACAGGAAAAGCAGGAGAGTAAGGGAACAGGAGATTAGGGAGGCAGGGAGAATAACAAAAATGAGGCAGGGAGGGTAATAGTGAGGAAGGAGAGATAGCAGGGAAGCAGGGAAGAAGTAAACAGGGAGAGTAAAGTGAGCAGGGAGAGTAACAGGAGGCAGGGAGAATAACGGAGGCAGGGAAGTAAAACAGGAGAGTACAGTGAGCAGGGAGAGTAGCAGGAGGGAAGGAGAGTAAGGGGGCAGGGAGAGTAAGTAGGGAGGCAAGGGAAAAAATAGTGAAACAGGTAAGAGTAGCAGGAGGAGGGAGATTAAAATGAGGAAGTGAGGGGGTAGCAGTGAGGCAGGGAGTAGTAGCAGGAGGAGGAACGGGAAATAGTGAGGCAGGGAGAGTAACAGGGAGCAGGGAGAATAACAGGAAGGCAGGAAGTAATAAAGGGAGATTCAGGGAGAAATAGCAGGAGGCAGGGGAGTACAGGAGGGAATGAGAGTAACATGGGGAAGGGAGAGTAAAAGGAACAGGAGAGTCCAGGGAGGCAAAGGGAGAGAAAAGTGAAAAGTCGGGGAGGGGGTCAGTGAGGGAGGGAAAAGTAACAGGGAAGCAGGGAAATTAACAAAGAGGTAGGGAAGCAATAGGACAGGGAGAGAGCAAGGAGGCAGGGAGAGTAAAGGAACAGGAAAAGTTACAGAGGGCAGGGAGAGTAACAGGAAGCAGGGAGAGAAGGGAAGGAGGTAGGGAGCAAAAGTGAACAGGGAGAGTAACAGTGATGCAGGGAGAGTAATAGGAAGCAGGGAGAATAACAGAGAGGCAGGGAGAGTAACAGGAGGCCCGGGAGAGTAACAGGAGGCAGGGAGATAACATGGAGGGAGGGAGAGTAACAGGGAGGCAAGGAGAGTAACAGGGAAGGGAGAGAAGAGTAACAGGAGCAGGGAGAGTAAAAAGGGGAAGCAGGAGAGTAAACAGTGAGGCAGGGAAAATAACAGAGGCAGGGGGAGTAACAAGGGGGCAGGGAAAATAACAGGGAGGCAGGAGAGTAATAGGACAGGAGAGTAACATGGGAAACAGGGAGAGTAACAGAAAGCAGGGAGAATAACAGGAAAACAGGGGGAATATAAGGGAGAGAACAGTGAAGCAGGGAGAGTAACAGGGAAGCAGGGAGAGTAACAGGAAGGGAGGGGGGTAAGTGGGGAAGGAGAGTAACAGGGAAGCAGGGAAGATAACAGTGAGGCAGGGAGTAGGTTTAACAGGGAGGCAGGGAGAGTAAAAAGGGTGGTAGAAGGGGGGTAAAGGAAGCAGGGAGAGTAACAGGAAAGCAAAGAGAATAACAGGAAACAGGAGAGTAACAGGAAAAACAGGAAAGTAATCAGGAAGGGAAAGAGAATAAAGTGAACAGGGAGAGTAACAGTGAGGCAGGGAGAAAAACAGGAGCAAGGGAAAGCAGGGAGAGTAACAGGAAGAGTAGCAGGAAGCAGGGAGAGTAACAGGAAGCAGGGAGAGTAACATGAAGAAGGGCAGGGAGGGGAATAACAGGAGCAGGGGGAGAAACAGGGAAGCAGGGAGAGTAACAGGGGCAGGGAGAGTAACAGGAGGGAGGGAGAGTAAAGGAGGCAGGAAGAGTAGTAGGGAGGCAGGAAGAAGAAAGGGAATAACAGGAGGGGGTACAGGAGGCAGGGAGGGTAAAGGAACAGGCGAGTACAGGGGCAGGGAGATAATAATGAGGAAGGGAAGAGTAGCAAGTAAAAGGCAGGGGAAATAATAGTGAACAGGGAGAGTAGCAGTGAAGGGAGGGGGAGTAATAGTGAGTAGGGAGAGTAACAGTGAGGCAGGGAATAAAGGGAGCAGGGAGGGGTAATGGACAAGGAATAAGTGGGCAGGGAGAAATAATAGTGAATCAGGGAGAGTAGCAGTGAGGCAGGGGGAGGTAAATAAATGAGGGGGAGGGGAGAAAATAACAGGGAGGCAGGGGGAGGAAAAATAACAGGGAGGCAGGGAGAATAACAGGGATGAAGGAAAAGTAGCAAGGGGCAGGGAGGGAATAGTGAAACAGGGAGAGTCGCAGGGAGGCAGGGAGAGTAATAGTGAACAGAAGATAGCAGGAGGCAGGGAGAGTAACAAAGAGGCAGGGAGGCAAAGAGAAGGCAGGGAGATAACAAGGGAAAAAAACAGGGAGAGCAACAGGGAAGCAGGGGGAGTAACAGTGAGGCAGGGAGAGTAACAGTGAGGCAGGGAGGGAGTAGCGTGAGGCAAGGGAGAGTAACAGGAAGCGGGAGAGTAACAGGGAAGCAGGGAGAGTAACAAGGGAAAGCAGGGAGAGTAACATAAAGGCAGGGGAGAATTTAAAAGGAAGCAGGGAGAGTATGTGAAGGGAGGGAGAGTAACAAAGGGGCAGGGAGAGTAAAAGGAAGCAGGGGGAAGTAAAATGAGGCAGGGAGAGTAACAGGTGAAAGCAGGGAGAGTAACAGGGAAGCAGTGAGAACAGCTGAGGCAGGATAGTAAATGGAGGCAGGGGGAGTAGAAGGGGGGCAAAGGGGGAGTAAAGGGAAGGCAGGGAGAGTAAAGTAACAGGAGTACAGGGAAGCAGGGAGATAATAGTGAAGGGAGGGAGAGTACAGGGAGCGGGGAGTAAAGTGAACAGGGAGAGTAACAGGAGGCAGGGAAGTAAATGAAGCAGGAGAGAACAGGGAGGCAAAGGGGGAAAAACATGGAAGGGAGGGGGAGTAAAGTGAACAGGGAGAGTAACAGGAAGCAGGGAGAGTAACAAGCAGTGAGAGTAACAGGGGCAGGGAGAGTAAAGTTAACAGGGAGGGGGTCCCGGGAGGCAGGGAGAGTAATAGGAATCAGGGAGAGTAACAGTGAAGCAAAGGGGGAGTAAAGGAACAGGGAGAATACAGGAGGGAGGAGAGTAACAGGAAGGGAGGGAGAGTAACAGGGAGCAGGGAGAGTAACAAGAGGCAGGGAGAGTAACAAGAGGCAGGGAGAGTAACAGGGAGGAGGGAGAGAAAGGGAAGCAGGGAGAGTAACAGTAGGAGGGAGAGTAACAGGGAGCAGGGAGGTAACAGGGAGCAGGAGATAACAGAGAACAGGGAGAGTAACCGGGAAGGCAGGGAGAGTAACAGAGAACGGGAAAGGGGGTAACAGGGAAGCAGGGAGAGTACAAGGAGGAGGAGAGAATAGTGAACAGGGGAGAGTAGCAGTGAGCAGGAGGGGTAAAGTGAACAGGAGAATAACAGAGAGGCAGGAGAGTAACAGGAGGCAGGGAGAGTAACAGGAGGGAGGGAAGTAACACGAGGCAGGGAGAGTAACAGGAAAGGGAGGGAGAGTAACAGGGAAACAGGAGAGAACAGGGAAGCAGGGAGAGTAAAAAGTGAAGCAGGGAGAGTAACAGGGAGGCAGGGAGGGTAACAGGGAGGCAGGGAGAGACAGAGAAGCAGGGAGAGTAAAGTAACAGGGAAGTACAGGAGAGCAGGGAGAGTAAAGGAAGCAGGGAGAGTAACAGGGGCAGGGAGAGTAAAGTGACAGGGAGAGTAACAATGAGGCAGGGAGAGTAACTGGAAGCAGTGGAGAGTAACAGGAAGGGAGGGAGAGACAGGGAAGCAGGAAGTAACAGGAGGGAGGGAGTAACAGGAAATCAGGAGAGTTTAAAAGGGGAAACAGGGAGAGTAACAGGAGGCAGGGAGAGAAACAGTGAGGCAGGGAGGGTAACAAAGGGAGGCAGGGAGAAAAAGAGAAGGCAGGGAGAGGAAAGTGGCGGGAATAACAGAGAGCAGGGAGAGTAACAGGGAAGCAGGGAGAGTACAGGGACAGGGAGAGTAAAGGAAGATGGAGAGAAACGGGAAGCAGGGAGAGTAACAGGGAAGCAGGGAGAGTAACAGGAAGCAGGAGAGTAACAGGGAAACAGGGAGAGCAAGTGAGCAGGGAATAAACAGGAGAAGCAGGAGAGTAACAGGAAAGAACAGTGAGCAGGAAGAACAGGGAGCAGGTAGAGTTTAAAAGGGAGCAGGGAGAGGTACAGGGAAAGGAGGAAAGGGAAGCAGAGAGTCAGGGAAGGGGGAATAACAATAGAGGGAGATAACAGGGATGTAGGGAGAGTACAGGACAGGAGAATCCTAGGGGAGGAGAAGTTAACAGAAGCCGAGAGTAACAGGGAAGGCAGGAGATATGGGAGGAACAAAGGGGATAGTATTGAGGAAGCAGGAAAAATGTGGGAGGGAACCCGGTAAGTTAGGGACAAATAAATTTCCGGAAAATACAGGGAGCCCGGAAAGTATACGGGAGGCAAAGGGAAGTAATATTATACAGGAGAGTTTCCGAACAGGAAAAATAGTAATCTTTAGTACCCGGAGCAGGAATTTAGTGAGGCAGGGAGAGTAGCAGGGGCAGGGAGTTAAAAGTGAACGTGGAGAGTACCATACAAGGGGTTAAATTTTAGGCAGGGAGAGTAACCTGGGTGTGAAGTAACAGGATTTTTTGAAACAGGGACATTATTGTCAGGGACAGGGAGAGTAACAGGAACTTAGTAAAAACATGAGGTAACCCCCCGGAACCCGTTCAATTTCCCGGAACAGTATTAACGGACTAAGGTAACAAGGCAGGAAAAATTTCCCGGACATGGAATGTCCAGGAGAAAATAATAGTGAACAGGGAATTTGCAAGTAGGCAGGAGACAATTTACAGAGGAGAGTAGCAGGGCGCAGGGAAGTAATAGTATCATGGAATACCCGGAGGCCGGACAGGGATTAATGGGCCCAGTAATTTTCGGAAAAGGCAACCCGTGGGGAAAAAAAAGGAACAATCGGGAAAGGGGGAAAAAATTTTAATACAGGGAAGGGGGGAAAAAGGGGAAAGGGGAAAGGGGAGATGGGGAGCAGGGGGGAAGGGGGAGGGAGAGGTGACTTAAATTATTCTGAATTGGAAGGCGATGTAAGAGTGACTAGTACGAGGCACAATGACTTCCCTTTTGCTGTAATTGAAGTTTCCAACAGAAGCCGCATTTTTAAAGCAAACGTAATGTGGCAGGACATTAACCTGTGTGCAGGGAACTAGGACCTGAGTGTATGTGACTACCAGGTATTCAACTCTCCTCCTGTGACTACCAGGTATTCAACTCTCCTCCTGTGACTACCAGGTATTCAACTCTCCTCCTGTGACTACCAGGTATTCAACTCTCCTCCTGTGACTACCAGGTATTCAACTCTCCTCCTGTGACTACCAGGTATTCAACTCTCCTCCTGTGACTACCAGGTATTCAACTCTCCTCCTGTGACTACCAGGTATTCAACTCTCCTCCTGTGACTACCAGGTATTCAACTCTCCTCCTGTGACTACCAGGTATTCAACTCTCCTCCTGTGACTACCAGGTATTCAACTCTCCTCCTGTGACTACCAGGTCTCTTGTGACTGCCAGGTATTCAACTTTTCTCTTGTGACTACCAGGTATTCAACTCTTCTCTTGTGACTACCAGGTATTCAACTCTCCTCCTGTGACAACCAGGTATTCAACTCTCCTCCTGTGACTACCAGGTATTTAACTCTCCTGTGACTACCAGGTATTCAACTCTCCTCCTGTGACCACCAGGTATTCAACTCTCCTCCTGTGACCACCAGGTATTTAACTCTCCTGTCTTCTATTTTATTGCAAGATAAATGGTACAGAAGACCGACAAGTTGGTAAATAACACACTTGTTCCTTCAGCCCGTGACATCTTCAGTCCAATGCAGAGATGAATTGTGGGAAATGAGAAGGTGTTTGAAGTAATCAGTCTCTCAGTCTTGATTGATGGACTAAACACATTGTAATTGACTGTCGTCTCTGTAAGGGTTCATTTGTACTGTTTGGAGAGTTACCTATACACAGGATCTACCACAGGTACATTTAAGACGCTTTATTGTTTGCAATAGATATGGACGATACCCAAGTTTTCTGTAACTTTCACGCAGTTTACATGGAATATATATTTAGCTTTTCTTGAGCCCAAATTCTTGCAACTATTGTTCAATAAGTTTGTCATAATGTAAGTTTATATTTGCAATGTGATGAATTAGAAACTGTATTTCATGGAAAACCAGTAAAAGAAATGATGGACTGTGACAACAAAATGCAAGGAGGCAGGGGAGAGGTTTGTTCCCAAGGGTAACAGAAATAATGGGAAGACAAGAACGAGTCATTGGTTCACTGAAGAATGGAAAAAGTACAGAAGACAAAGGACACAGGAAAATAGAGAGATTAGCCGAAGCGCCAGAAACAAATATACACAGATAAGAAGGGAGGCTCAGCGACAATGCGAGAACGACATAGCATCGAAAGTCGTCTCTGACTCGAAGCTGTTGTTTAGCCACATCAGGAGGAAAATAGCAGTCAATGACCAGGCAATCAGGCTGAAGAAGGAAGGTGGGGAGTTCACAAGAAACGACCAAGAAGTATATGAGGAGCTCAATATGAGATATAAAGAAGCATTTACAGTGGAGACAGGAAGGACTCCAGGAAGTCAGAATAGGGAGGTACACCAACAAGAGATATACCAACAAGTGCTGGATGAAATACATACAACAGAGGAGGTGAAGAAGCTTTGTGAACTTGATATCTCAAAGGCGGTGGGACCGGACATCTCTCCGTGGGTCTTTAGAGAGGGAGCAGAGATGCTGTGTGTGCCACTAACAAAGATCTTCAACACATCCACTGAAACTGGGCAACTACCTGAGGTCTTGAAGATAGCAAATGTAGTCCCAATTTTTAAGAAAGGAAAGGCACTGCAATGGATTAGAGAATTTCTGACAGGGAGGCACCAATGAGTCATGGTATGTACCTAGGTGTCAGAATGGTCGCCTGTGACTAGCGGGGTTCCACAAGGGGTCAGTCCTAGGATCAGTGCTGTTTTTGGTATATGTGAATGACATAACGGAAGGGATAAACTCAGAAGTGTCCCCGTTTGCAGCTGATGTAAAGTTAATGAGGAGAATTAAATCGGACGAGGATAAGGTAGGACTACAAAGCGACCTGGACAGGCTACAAGCCTGGTCCAGCAACTGACTTCTTGAATTTAACCCCGCCAAATGCAAGGCCATGAAGATCGGGGAAGGGCAAAGAAAACGCAGGCAGAGTATAGTTTAGGTGGCCAAAGACTGCAAACCTCATTCAAGGAAAAAGATCTTGGGGTGAGTATAATACCGAGCACAACTCCTGTGGTGCACATAAACCAGATAACTACTACTGCGTATGGGCGCCTGGCAAACCTATGAATAGAGTTCCGATACCTCAGTAAGGAATCGTTCAAGACTCTACACAGTGTACGTCAGGCCCATATTGGAGTATGCAGCACCAGTTTGGAACCCACACCTGGTCAAGCACGTCAAGAACATTCGAGAAAGTGCAAAATTTTGCAACAAAGCTAGTTCCGGAGGTAAGAGGAATGTCTTACGAAAAAAGGTTAAGGGAAATCGGCCTGATGGCACTGGAGGACAGGAGGGTTAGGGGAGACAAGATAACGACATTCAAACTACTGCGAGGAATTGGCAAGGTAGACAGAGACAAGATGTTACAGATAAGGGACACAGAAACAAGGGGTCACAATTAGAAACTGGATTCAGATGAGTCAAAGGGATGTTAGGAAGTAATTCTTCAATCATAGAGTTCTCAGGAAGTGGAATAGTCTGGCAAGTGACGTAGTGAAGGCAGGAACCATACATAATTTTAAGACGAGGTATGAGAAAGCTCATGGAGCAGGAAGACAGAGGACCTAGTAGCGATCAGTGAAGAGGCGGGGCCAGGTACTATGTCTCGACCCCTGCAACCACAAATAGGCGAGAACAAATAGGTGAGCACACACACATATATATATATTATATATATATATATTATTATATATATTAATATATAATATAATATATATATATATATATATATACACACATGAGAGAGAGAGAGAGAGAGAAGCAACACCAAATGAGAGCCCAAATTACTCGACGGGCACATAAAGAAGATGACTGTAAAATACCATGTAATGAGATTGATGAGAGAGGAATTAAGGAGAAGATTTCAGGAGGTATGCACTGAGGAAATAGGGAGGTGGCATAATGCAACGTTGAAAGAGCTAATCAGCACATACTGAATAGAACTCGCGTATCAAAGAAGTAATGAAATTACTGAGAGAGTTAGATACATCAGATGCCTTGACAACACTTTGCTCTGTATAAGAAAAATGGAGGAGGAGCTAAATAGCAACGATCTGCAACATATCCCTGGAGATGGGGAATTTAAGTGGGAGCTGAAAAAATTGTAAAAATGATCCCACTATATAAGCAGGAGGACAGACAAGAGGCACAGATTCACAGGCCAATATAATAATAATAATAATAATAATAATAATAATAATAATAATAATAATAATAATAATAATAATAATAATAATTTCATTAACTACATGTACAAGGTATACAGACCATAGCTGACATCAGTGACATACTACTATATAGAAAGTCTCTTGTTATGTTGAGCATTTCGGGTAAATTATGTCAGTTTTGTCCCAGGATGTCACCCACACCGATCAACTAACACCCAGGTACCCATTTTATTGATGGGTGAACATACACAATTGGTGTAAGGAAACACGTCCAATGTTTCCACTCCTTCGCCGGGAATCGAACCCGTACCCTCACCGTGTGGAGCGAGAGCTTCTGCCACCAGGCCACGGTATCAGCAACGTATATACTGCCCAAACTATTGGCATGGATTTAGTGACTTAGTCCAGCCTCACTAACCTACAGGAATTCGACAGAATGAATCTAAGCGAGAGACAAGGATGGGTTGACTGTATCTTCTTGGACTATAGGAAAGATTTTGACACTACTCCACTTGAGGTCGGTTTACAGAGTAGAGCAGAACTTATGGATACCAAGCAAAGTCCTACAGTGGATCAAGGTAAACATGACCAGTAACAGAGGGTGATGGTTTGACGCAGATGTTTCAGGATCGGAAAATGTAATAAGTGTGGCACCCCAAGGGTCAATTTTAGGACCTTCGTTATCCTTAACATAAGTGAATGACCTGCCAGAGGGGATTGACTTCTCTGTCATTGTTAGTTGATGACGTAAAACTAATGAGAAAAATACAAAGAGATAAAGATAAGAGAGAATACATGTAGACATGGACAAACAGCATGAGTGATCAAACAAGTGGTTACTAGAGTTAAACCCTAGCAAGAGCAAGGTCATGAAAATTGGCGATGGAGAGAAGCGACCAGATGCGAAATGCAGTTTTAGAAGTGACCAACTGCAGTTATCCCTCTAAGAGGTGACAAATTGCAGCTATCCCTCTAAGAGGTGACAAACTGCAGCTATCCTTCTAAGAGGTGAGTGCAGGTTTCCAGTACACTGGGAATACCCCCATGGGCCTACTGTAAATACTTGGTAATTATCTTGGCGTCTCTCCATGGGAATTCTAACCTTAGTTGGCATACACATTTTATCCTCCTTTAGGCGAGCCAGATGGTGATTTTCCTCTTACAGTGCTTAAAAAAATATTGCATGTATATTTTTCCTCTAGTCTCTGTTATAGTCTCTGTCAACAGGCATAATACGTAAATAAGGCTTGCTATATTTTGGAGTTCATTTGTGTTTATGTTTATAAAAATGAAACAATAAGTAGAGTTGTTCATCTGGTCAAATTTATACTCAAGTGAGTTTAAAGAGAGATTCTGAAGACAAGGAACCAAGAAACACTTGGATATCTTCCATCCTGTAGTGTGTGTTGTTCTCTCAACGTTCAGTAACCTATCATCTCAGACCTACTACACGGCTACAGTTATCATGTTACTCCTGTAAGTAATGTTTTGTCTCAGTCAGTCTCTCACGTGCTGCTCTTTGGTAAGTGAGAAACCGTGCAGGAGTCTACTGGGTAGGGTTCTTTCGAGGTGATGTTTGACCATAACGCGGGAAGACCTCTTCAGGTGCTCAGACTGAGCTGACTGGGATGTTGCACTATAATGATCAATACACTTACATAGCCAGACTACACCTATTAAGTCAAGCAACGAATAACCTTATGAAAGCTCAGGACAACAAAAAACAAGGTATGCCGAGGTATCTAACTCCAGTTTCTTTGGCATAGGAGAGAAAGTTTTGTTACAAAAACCTGCATCTGGATACATTCCAAAGAAAAGTTTATTGGCCCCTTTCAGGTGGTAAAAAAAATAAAATCTTAACTTTGCGAGAGCCGCTGTTGCCAAGCTTGCGATAAAGTCTACTACATTAATCATGATAAACGAGACACTTGTGCAGCATTTGAGTATATTCTGGAAACGCTTCTCCGGCCGATGGCTTCGTCAGTCTAATGCAGAGAAAAGTGGAAGATGAGAAGGAGTTTGAGGTAATCAGTCCCTCAGCCTGCGAAATGTTGCACAAGTCTCTCATTTATCATCTTGTCGATTTTATAAACTACTTATTTACATTCATCATATTAAACTTATTGAACTACCTTACGCCCAGATAATGACTCAGTCTTCTGTGACTAGACACCAGACGACGAGCCTGAAGCCTTGCAAGAAGACACCGGAGACCAGATAATATTATCTAACTCGGATCTACTGAAAAACTCACGTTCACTCATGTCTGACCTCGCGGAAGCACAAATGGCTGATATCACCCTTTTGCAGTCATATCCCGACTTATTTTCCGATGTTCTGAAAACATTCAATCTTGGATTTCACGACATAAATGTGGTCACAGTTAAACCTGTTAGTCTCTCTACAGAGCTAACCTGGAAAATCATAATTACTGCAAAGAGAGAAATTTTCTACTAGAGCCCGGGTTAGTAGAAGAATCTTCAAGTGGGCTCTAGTTTCAAATCTTTGTGAAGAAACCAGATAACTGTGTTAAGATGTGTACTGACTACAGGAAGGTGACGAAATCACAGTGTCAGATGCCTAACCACTTCGTGGGTAAGGACTGATTTGTCTTCAAATTATATCATTCAAGGGCTACTGTCTTCTCTTTAACTGACGGGGCCATGGAAATCACTACCTTTGTAATCCCAGGAGGCCATTACCAATAACTATAATGTCCTGATTGATTTAACCGTAGTTTCTGAGACCTGCTATTATCATATTTCCCAACTCAGATAATTTTTATAGGCTGAAAGAGTAAAAATTAAATTAATCTCAGTAAATCGACGTTTGATCAATCTTTATTCACCTTTTTATGTCATAAAGTCGGAAGAGGAGAGTAGTACCTATGTTTCAATTGTCTCCTGAGTTGCTAGTTTACTGTGCACCCGCAGCTCATCCTGTGAGCGTTAACTAAAAAAAAAAAAAAGGATTGCCGAGGTCACAGTGGATCTTTGTCAGACCCAACTGAGCGTTGTTCTATTGCAACTAGAAAGGAATATTAGACATTTCGAATTTTACAATTATTTCACATAATTACCTAAGACAGCTAATAATCTGGCCATCCAGAACTATCCAGCCTGCAGGATAAAAAAAATCCCATCACAGATTTCTGGGAAAAGTTGGGGTTTATCTCAGATTCTGCCCAAGTTTTTGCAAACATTGTGGCTCCCTTACAGCCTTACCAGTAGGAAAGTTCCATTTAGGTGGTCGATTAAGTGTCAAAAAAATAAAGACGTGTGCGCAGCTCCCGGACTGCTGTCATCAGATCATTCAATTCCATCTTTCTTGCAGGTGACCAGGGAGCTGGTGCAGCTTGACATCAAGCCTCTATGGAAGGAGTTCTCAGTCCTATTCCCTAGTTTTCAGCCATTTCAAAGCCACCTCAACGGACCTACTGCACGACAGAAAAGGAGGTTCTGGCACTAGAATACTACGACGTGTACTTGTACTTTCTCTCTCTCTCTCTCTCTCTCTCTCTCTCTCTCTCTGAGGTGTACAGTGACCCTAATCCGCTGACATACCTGAACTCTGTGCTCATTATGGGCTAAAGTCTTCAGCCCAGCGTTTAAGACATGTTTGATAATGAGATATGTCTGATAGTGATGCTGGTGGGCTGAAGTCTTCAGCCCACCAGCATCACTATTAAAAGCATCTCAGGAAAGGACAAAGCGGTGGCAGACTCACTCTACCGGCCTTATTAGATTAGATTTTATTTATTGTACATATATATGTATATTGCATTACTGGTTGGTATTAGGATGATAGGTAGCTTTAATTAAGATCCCCGCCCACCCCCCGTTTTAAAGTGTACACAGAACTCATGAAGTTCTGTGTACACTTTAAAACTTTTTGCTAGTCATAATGTTTACATGGTGAGGGGCACATTGATACTGTCTGCAAGCGCCATGGAACTTTGTGTGTGGAACTCTCTGCTCTCACTCCCTGAGGCAGTGATCTGCCTTCAAAGAACCACACGAAAACTAGTTAAATCATTTTTATTTTGTCGAGCACCGCCGCCGTCTGGGTAGGATGGCATTAGAGGAACTGCGGCTCCATTAGCTAATCTTTTCAGTATGTGCCATGGTGGCATAATGTCCGTCTAAGGAAAGCAACAACCCCAGCAGTGTGTTCTGGGGAAGGGAGTGTGGCGTGCAGTAGTAACAAGTGTTCTGGGCGAGGGATTGTGGCGTGCAGCAGTAACAGTGTTCTGGGGGAGGGAGTGTGGTGTGCAGCAGTAACAGTGTTCTGGGGGAGGGAGTGTGGTGTGCAGCAGTAACAGTGATCTGGGGGAAGGAGTGTGGTGTACAGCAGTAACTGTTCTGGGGGAGCGTGGTGTGCAGCAGTAACAGTGTTCTGGGGGAGTGTGGTGTGCAGCAGTAACAGTGTTCTGGGGGAGTGTGGTGTGCAGCAGTAACAGTGTCCTGGGGGATGGAGTGTGGTGTGCAGCAGAAACAGTGTTTTGTGGGAGTGTGGTGTGCAGCAGTAACAGTGTCCAGGGGGAGTGTGGTGTGCAGCAGTAACAGTGTCCTGGGGGAGTGTGGTGTGCAGCAGTAACAGTGTCCTGGGGGAGTGTGGTGTGCAACAGTAACAGTGTTCTGGGGGAGTGTGGCGTGCAGCAGTAACAGTGTTCTGGGGGAGTGTGGTGTGCAGCAGTAACAGTGTTCTGGGGGAGTGTGGTGTGCAGCAGTAACAGTGTTCTGGGGGAGTGTGGTGTGCAGCAGTAACAGTGTTCTGGGGGAGTGTGGTGTGCAACAGTAACAGTGTTCTGGGGGAGTGTGGTGTGCAGCAGTAACAGTGTTCTGGGGGAGTGTGGTCGTGCAGCAGTAACAGTGTTCTGGGGGAGTGTGACGTGCAGCAGTAACAGTGTTCTGGGGGAGTGTGGTGTGCAACAGTAACAGTGTTTGGGGGGGTTTTGGTGAGCAGTAAAAGTGTTTTTGGGGGGTGTGGGGCCCCCGAAAATAAAAAGTGTTTGGGGGGGTGTGGTGTGCAGCAGTAAAAGTGTCCCGGGGGGGGGTGTTGTGCACAGTAAAATGGCTGCTCAGATACTGACTTTAGTGCCTGCCCACTTCCTCTTAAAGACAGTCGGGACCTTTGGAAATTTTCCCCTTTTTGATTGGAAGCTTTTGAACATTTTTTTGGGGTACCTGCACTTTGTCAGTTGTATAGTTGTAAATAGTTTTAAAATTCCTGGACTAAACTGCTACTTATGTGATATAATCTTATCTTGTCATTTTTCCCCTGCTTTTTTTACCGCGGGAGAAACAAGCAAACAACTGTTATTCTCTTTTTCATCTTTGCAAACAAGTTTCATGTGTGGAAAAATTTAGCTTTCGGTTTTCTCGGTTCCCGTGAAATCTGCTAGAGTTTACTTATCAAGTGTCGTAAAGTATGCAGTGTTTTACCCTTTCCCTGGTCGGGGAGGAACTTCAACAGTTTACCCTTCCTGGTCGGGGTAGAACTTCAAAATGTTTATCCTTCCCGGGTCAGGGTAGGAATTCACACATGTTTTACCCCCTTCCCTTTCAGGGTGGGAACTTCCAATGCTTATCCTTCTGGTCGGGGTGGGAACTTCACCATGTTTATCCTTTCCTGGTCGGGTAGGAATTTCACACTTTTATTTTCCGGGGTCAGGGGGGAAACTTCACACATGCTCATCCTTCCTGGTCGGGGTAGGAATTAACACTTTTTTATCCTTCCCTGGTCGGGGAAAAAACTTCACACATTGTAATCAAGTTTGGTAAAATTCCCGCAAATTTTAAAGTAAAAGGACACAAGTGCAACTAATGTGACTTTTTATTGTGGCAAAGTTCGCTCTCCAGGGCTTTGTCAAGCCCTTCAAACAAACATGGACACAGAGGGGTATTACAGCTCAGAGGAGGTGCAATACTAGTGGGAGTAGTAGTAGTGCATAAATTGTAGTAATACAATATGGTAGGCATTAATTGTAATGGTAAAAGGGTATAAAAAAATATTACTTGGGTAACATAAAAATTTTTTTTGGACAAATAGCGGATAGAGGCAGCCTTTTTCGTGTTCACTTTTTATTGTGCTTTGTTAGATAAAAGGAGAGACTATGTGATGGCGGTTTACTGTTTCAGGAGGATTCTCGCAAAAGACTTCAGAGTGGTAAAGCTGCCTTTGTTTTTTTTAATTGTATTCGAAACAGCGATCATGGTATTCGGGGCATTTGCTTTTGGGGGAAATTAGTTTTTTGTCACTAATTGGGCGTCCTAATTTTTTGAATTTTGGTGGAAATTTTCGGTGTTGTACCAGGCTTTTAAAGTTATCGTTCCTACATGCGAAAATGTGTTCTGAGGGGGGTTTTGTCGGGTTTTTCTTTTCATAAGACATAAAAAAAGGAGGCACTGCAGCAGGCCGTTGGCCCTACAGGAGGCCTTTAAAATTCCCCCACTAACAAAACATTTTGTCCAACCCAATTTTCATGCTACCCAAGAAATAAGCTTGATGTCAAGCCCCCACCAAATCCAACCCCTCCCACCATGTTTTTCCCAACCCTAAATTTGAAACCCCCCAAAGTTAGTTCAAAACCCCAACTGGGCTCCCTTAAGCCTTACCAGTAAAAAAGTTCCATTAGGGGTCGATTAAGTGTAAAAAAAATAAAGACGTGTGCGCAGCTTCGGGCGCGTCATAGATCATTCAATTCCACTTTTTGCAGGTGACCAGGGGGTGGTGGGGAGCTTGACATCAAGCCTTGTGGGGAAAGGAGTTTCCTCCTTTCCCCCAGTTTTCCTTTCAAACCACTCAAAGGACCTCTCCCCGACGAAAAGGGGGTTCTGGCACTAGAATATAGACGTGATTGTACTTTTTTCTTCTCTCTCTCCTTTTCTTCTCTGAGGTGTACAGTGACCCCAAACCCCTGACATACCGAACTCTGTGCTATTATGGGGGAAAATCTTCGCCGCGTTTAAGACATGTTTGATAATTGAGTTTTCTGTATGTGCTGGTGGGTAAGTCTTTCAGCCCCCCAGCATCACATTAAAAGCATCTCGGAAAGGACAAAAGGGTGGGGACTCACTCTACCCGGGCCCTTTTAGAAGATTTTTTTTAGTACATATATATGTATATTGATTAGGTTGGGATTAGGATGTAGGACTTTAATTTAAAATCCCCCCCCCCGTTTTAGATGTACACAGAATCATGAAGTTCTGTGTAATTTTAAAAATTTTTTTAGTCAAAGTTTACATGGGGGAGGGCACTTAAAAACGTCTGCAAACGCCCTGGAAAATTTTTGTTGGAACTCTTGCCCCACTCCCCGAGGCTGATCTCCTTCAAGGAAACACAAAAATATTTTAATTTTTTATTTTGTCGAGACCGCCGCCATCTGGGGGGGCATTGAGGAACTGGGGGCCTCCCTTAGCTAATTTTTTCCCTATGTGCCTTTGGTGGCATAATGTCCGTTTTAAGGTAAGAAAAAACCCCCCGCAGTGTGTTCTGGGGAAGAAGGGGTCCGTGAAACAAAACCCATGTTCAAGGCGAGGGAGTGTTTGGGGTGAGTTTGTAACAGTGTCCCCCGGGGGGGGGGAGTGTGGCGTGCAGCAACAATATATTTGGGGCAGTGTGGGGGGGGGGGGGGGGGGGGGGGGGGGGGGGGTGGGGGGGGTGGGGGGGGGGGGGGGGGGGGGAGGGGGGGGGGGGGGGGGGGGGGGGGGGGGGGGGGGGGTGGGCCAGCATAAAAAGTGTTTTTGGGGAGTGTGGCGTGCAGGGACTAAAAGTGTTTGGGGAGTGTGGCGGCGCAGTAAAAAATTTTTCCGGGGAAAAGTGGCTGGGCCCGGGACTAACAGTGTTCTGGGGGTGTGGGGTGGGAGCATAACAGGTTTAGGGGGTGTGGCGTGCACCATAACAGTGTTCTGGGGTAGTGTTTGGCTGCAGCACTCCCGTGTTCCCGGGGAGTGTGGCCCTCAGAAATAACGTGTTTTTGGGGAGTGGGGGGGTGCACCTTAAAAAAGTGTTTTGGGGGAATGGGCTTGCAGATAACAGTGTTCGGGGTAGTGTGGCTGCACACTAACAGTGTTCTTGGGGGGGTGGCTGGGGGCACTAACGGTTTTTCTTTGGGGGGTTTGGGTGCAGCATTTAAAAGGGTTCTGGGGGGAGTGTGGGCGACAGCCTAACAAGGTTTTTGGGGGAGGGGGGTTTTCAGCCTTTAAAAGTGTTTTTTGGGGGGTGTGGTTTGAGCAGTAACAGTTACTGGGGGGATTGTGACGTGAGCAGAACGGTAGGGGGGGGGGAGGTGGTTGCAGCATAACAGTGTTCTGGGGGGTTTTGGGTGTGCAAAGTAAATGTTCGGGGTTGGGGTTTGAGCAGTAACATGTCGGGGGAGTGTGAGTGCAGCAAAACGGTCTGGGGGAAGGTGGTGGAGCATACAGGTTCGGGGATTGGGGGTTTAACCCAAAACGTGTCTGGGGGAGTGGCGTCAGCATAACAGTTTTTTGGGGGGAGTGTGGTTGAACATAAAGTGTTCTGGGGGGAATGTGGGAAAGCAAGTAACAGTTTTCTGGGGGGGTTTGCGTGCACCCCATAACAGTGTAGGGGGATGTGGTGAGCGTCGTTTCTGGGGGGGGGGTGCAGCAGTAACAGTTTCGGGGGGAGTGTGCGTGCAGCAAAAAAGTGTTTGGGGGAGTTTTTTGAAAAGTAAAGTGTTTCTGGGGGAGTGTGGTTTGCAGCAGTAACAGTGTCTGGGATTTTTGGTGCAGCAAAAACTGTCGGGGATGTGGTGGCACAGTCACAGTGTTTTTGGGGGGAGTTGGTGTGCGGAAGTAACGTTTTTGGGGATTGGCGTGCGCATAACGTGTTCGGGGGAGTGTGGGGCAGCATACTGTCTGGGGGGAGTTGGGGCAGCAGTACAGTGTTCTGGGGGTGTGGTGCAGAAGTAACAGTTTCTGGGGAGTGTGGGTCAGCAGTAACAGTGTTCTGGGGGAGTGTGGCGTGAGCAGAAACAGTGTTCTGGGGAGTGTGGCGTGCAGCACAAAAACAGTGTTCTGGGGAGTGTGTGCTTTTATAACAGTGTTCTGGGGGAGTGTGGTGTGCACAGTAAGAGTGTTCTGGGGGAGTGGGTGTAGCAGTAACAGTGTTCTGGGGGAGTGTTGCGTGCAGCATAACAGTGTACTGGGGAGTGTGACGTGCAGCAGTAACGTGTCTGGGGAGGGTGTGCAGCTGTAACAGTGTTCTGGGGAGTTTGGCGTGCAGAAGTAACAGTGTACTGGGGAGGGGGGTTTTCAGCATAAACAGTGTTCTGGGGTAGTGTGCGTGCAGCATAACATGTTCTTGGGTTTTTGGTGGCAGCAGAACAGTTTTCTGGGGAAAGTGTTGCTGCAGCGTTACAGTGTTTGGGAGTTGCGTTCAGCGTAACAGTGTTCTGGGGGAGTTTTTGCGATCAACAAAACGTGTTCTTAGGTGTATGGGTGCAGCATAACAGTGTTCTGGGGAGTGTGGTGTGCAGCAGTAACAGTGTTCTGGGGGAGTGGGGCGGTAGCAGTAACAGTGTTCTGGGGGAAGGGGGCGTGTCAAACAGTAACAGGGGGGAAAGTTTGGGGGAGTGTGGAGTGGCAGCGTAACATGTTGTGGGGGAGTGTGCGGCAGCAAACGTGTTCCCTGGGGGATTTGTGGCGTGCAGCGGGTAACAGTGTTCTGTGGGGAGAGTGACGTAGCAGTAACAGTGTTCTGGGGGGAGTGTGACGTGAAACAAAAAACAGTGTTTTGGGGGGAGTGTGGCTGCAGCATAACAGTTTTGGGGGGAGTGTGGGGGCAGCAATTGTGTCTGGGGGAGTGGGGCGTGCAGCAGTAACAGTGTTTGGGGGAGTGTGGCTTTGCAGCAGTAACAGTGTCCTGGGGGAGTGTGGCGTCCCCGCAGTAACAGTGTTCTGGGGGTGTGTGGTGTGCAGCAGTAACAGTTTTTCTGGGGGGTGTGTGGTGTGCAGCAGTAACAGTTTTCTGGGGGAGTTTGGTGTGCAGCAGTAACAGGTTCGGGGGGAGTGTGGCGTGCGCAGCAACAGTGTTCTGGGTGAGTGTGGCGTGCAGCACTAACAGTGTTCTGGGGGTGTGGCTACAGCATTAACAGTGTTCTGGGGAGTGTGGTGTGCAACAGTAACAGTTTTCTGGGGAGTGTGGTGTGGCAGCAGTAACAGTGTACGGGGGGGAGTTTTGGACGTGCAGCAGTAACAGTGTACTGGGGGAGTGTGGTTGCAGCATTTAACAGGTTTCTGGGGGGAGGGGTGTGCAGCAGTAACAGTGACTGGGGGAGTTTTGACGTGCAGCAGTAACAGTGTACTGGGGAGTTGAGTGCAGCAGTAACAGTGTTCTGGGGGAGTTTGGTGTGCAACAGTAACAGTGTTTCTGGGGGAGTGGGGTGTGCAGCTGAAACAGTATTCTGGAGTAGTGTGGCGTGCAGCAGTAACAGTGTTTTTGGGGTAGTGTGGCGTGCAGCACTAACAGTGTTCTGTGGGGGAGTGGCGTACAGCCAGTAACAGTGTTCTGGGGGAAGTGTGGGTGCAGCATAACAGTGTTCTGGGGGAAATGTGGAGTGCAGCAGTAACAGTGTTCTGGGGGGATTGTGGCGTACAGCAGTAACAGTGTTGGGGGGAGGAGGTGTGGCGTGCACGTAACAGTGTTCTGGGGAGTGTGGCGTGCAGCCTAACAGTGTTCTGGGGTAGTGTGGTGTGCAGCAGTAACAGTTTTCTGGGGGAGTTTGGTGTGCGCAGTAACAGTGTTTCTGGGGGAGTGTGGCTTTGCAGCAGTAACAGTTTTTCTGGGGGAGTGTGGGTCAGCATAACAGTGTTCTGGGGAGGTTGGGGTGTGGCGGCATAACAGTGTTCTGGGGAGTGTCTTGTGAGCAGTAACAGTGTTCTGGGGAGTTTTGCTTTGCAGCAGTAACAGTGTACGGGGGGAAATGGGGAGTGCAGCATAACGGGGTCTGGGGGAGTGTGGTGTGCAGCAGTAACAGTGTTCTGGGGAGTGTGGTGGGGCAACAGTAACAGTTTCTGGGGAGTGTGGCGTGCAGCAGTAACAGTGTTCTGGGGAGTGGGGTGTGCAGCAGAAACAGTGTTCTGGGGAGTGTGGGTGCAAGTAACAGTTTCTGGGGGAGTGTGGCGTGCAGCAGTAACAGTGTTTGGGTGTGTGGCGTCAGAAATAACAGTGTTCTGGGGGAGAGTGGTGTGCAGCAGTAAAGTGTTCTGTGGGAGAGTGTGTGTGCAGTAACAGTGTTCTGGAGAGTGTGGCGTACAGCAGTAACAGTGTTCTGGGGTAGGGGTGGTGCAGCACTAACAGTTTTTCGGGTGGGAGAGTGGTGTGCGCACTAACAGTGTTCGTGGGAGAGTGTGTGCAGCAGTAACAGTGTTCTGGGGGTGGTTGTGAGCTAAATGTTGGGGAGTTGGTGTGCAGCAGTAACAGTGTTCTGGGGAGTGTGGGTGCAGCAGTACAGTGTTCTGGGGGAATGTGGCGTGCAGCAGTATCAGTGTTCTGGGGGAGTGTGGCGTCCCAGCAGTAACGTGTCTGGGGGATGGGGCGTACAGCAGTAACAGTGTTTTCGGGCGGGGGGTGTGGCGTGCAGCATAACAGTGTTGTGGGTAGGGGAGTGTGGGCGTGCAGCAGTAACAGTGTTGGGGGGGAGGGAGGTTGCGGCAGCACTACAGTGTTCTGGGGAGTGTGGTGTGCAGCAGTAACAGTGTTTGGGGGAGTTTGGGTGCAGCAGAAACAGTGTTCTGGGGGAGTGGGGCGTGCAGCAGAAACAGTGTTCTGGGGGAGTGTGGCGTGCAGCATGTGTTCTGGGGGAGTGTGGCGTGCACAGTAACAGTGTTTGGGGGAGTGTGGGTGCAGCAGTAACAGTGTTTTGGGGGAGTGTGGCGTGCAGCAGTAACAGTGTCTGGGGGTGTTGGGGTTTGGCAGCAGTAACAGTGTTTGGGGGTTTGTGGTGTGCAGCAGTAACAGTGTTCTGGGGGAGTTTGGGTGTGCAGCAGTAACAGTGTTCTGGGGAGGTGGGTGCAGCAGTAACAGTTTTCTGGGGGAGTGTGGCGTGCGCATATAACAGGGGTTCTGGGGTGTGTGGCGTCCGCATTAACAGTGTTCTGGGGGAGTGTGGTGTGCAGAAGTAACAGTGTTTTTGGGGGGTGTGGTGTCAGCAGTACAGTGTTCTGGGGAGTGTGGCGTAGCAGTAGGAAGTGTTTTTGGGGGAGTGGGGCGTGCAGCACTAACAGTGTTCTGGGGGATGTGGGTCAGCATTAACAGTGTTCTGGGGAGGGGTGGTGTGAAACATAAAGTGTTCTGGGGGAGGGGTGGTGTGAAGCGTAACAGTGTTTCTGGGGGAGTGTTGGGGCTGCAGCAGTAACAGTGTTCTGGGGAGTGTGCGTGCAGCAAACTGTTTTTTCTGGGGGAGTGTGGTGGCAGCAGTAACAGTGTTCTTGGGGAGTGTGACGTGTAGCAGTAACAGTGTTCTGGGGGAGAGTGACGTGCAACAGTAACAGTGTTTTGGGAGTGTGGCGTGCAGCAGTAACAGTGTTTTGGGGGAGTGTAGCGTGCAGCACTGTGTTCTGGGGGAGTGTGGCGTGCAGCAGTAACAGTGTTCTTGGGGAGTGTGACGTGTAGCAGTAACAGTGTTCTGGGGGAGTGTGACGTGCAACAGTAACAGTGTTTTGGGGAGTGTGGCGTGCAGCAGTAACAGTGTTGTGGGGGAGTGTGGCGTGCAGCACTGTGTTCTGGGGGAGTGTGGCGTGCAGCAGTAACAGTGTTGTGGGGGAGGGAGTGTGGCGTGCAGCAGTAACAGTGTCCTGAGGGAGTGTGGCGTGCAGCAGTAACAGTGTTCTGGGGGAGTGTGGCGTGCAGCAGTAACAGTGTTCTGGGGGAGTGTGGCGTGCAGCAGTAACAGTGTTCTGGGGGAGTGTGGCGTGCAGCACTGTGTTCTGGGGGAGTGTGGCGTGCAGCAGTAACAGTGTTCTGGGGGAGGGTGTGGTGTGCAGCAGTAACAGTGTTCTGGGGGTGTGTGGTGTGCAGCAGTAACAGTGTTCTGGGGGAGTTTGGTGTGCAGCAGTAACAGTGTTCTGGGGGAGTGTGGCGTGCAGCAGAACATGTGTTCTTGGTGAGTGTGCGTGCAGCACTAACAGTGTTCTGGGGGTGTGTGCTATACAGCATTAACAGTTTCTGGGGGAGTGTGGTGTGCAACAGTAACAGTGTTCTGGGGGAGTGTGGTGTGCAGCAGTAACAGTGTACTGGGGGAGTGTGACGTGCAGCAGTAACATGTTGTACGGGGGAGTGTGGTGTGCAGCAGTAACAGTGTTCTGGGGGAGTGTGGTGTGCAGCAGTAACAGTGTACTGGGGGAGTGTGACGTGCAGCAGTAACAGTGTTACTGGGGGAGTGGATCGTGCAGCAGTAACAGTGTTCTGGGGGGTGTTGGTGTGCACAGTAACAGTGTTCTGGGGGAGTGTGGGTGCAGCTGTATCAGTATTCTGGAGTAGTGTGGCGTGCAGCAGTAACAGTGTTCTGGGGTAGTGTGGCGTGCAGCACTAACAGTGTTCTGGGAGATGTGGCGTACAGCAGTAACAGTGTTCTGGGGGAGTGTGGTGTGCAGCAGTAACAGTGTTCTGGGGGAGTGTGGCGTGCAGCAGTAACAGTGTTCTGGGTAGTGTGGCGTCAGCAGTAACAGTGTTGAGGGGGAGGTGGTGTGCTGCAGCAGTAACAGTGTTCTAGGGAGTGTGGTGTGCTGCACTAACAGTGTTCTGGGGAGTGTGGTGTGCAGCAGTAACAGTGTTCTGGGGAGTTGTGGGTTGCAGCACTAACAGTGTTCTGGGGAGATGTGGCGTGCAGCAGTAACAGTGTTCTGTGGGAGTGTGGTGTGCAGCAGTAACAGTGTTCTAGGGGAGTGTCTTGTGTAGCAGTAACAGTGTTCTGGGGGAGTGTTGCGTGCAGCAGTAACAGTGTACTGGAGGAGTGTGACGTGCAGCAGTAACAGTGCTCTGGGGGAGTGTGGCGTGCAGCAGTAACAGTGTTCTGGAGGAGTGTGGTGTGCAACAGTAACAGTATTCTGGGGGAGTGTGGCGTGCAGCAGTAACAGTGTTTCTGGAGTAGTGTGGCGTGCAGCACTAACAGTGTTGTGCGGGAGGAGTGTGTGCAGCAGTAACAGTGTTCTGGGGAGAGTGGTGTGCTGCAGTAACAGTGTTCTGGGGGAGTGTGGCGTGCAGCAGTAACAGTGTTCTGGAGTAGTGTGGCGTGCAGCACTAACAGTGTTCTGTGGGAGAGTGGTGTGCAGCAGTAACAGTGTTCTGTGGGAGAGTGGTGTGATGCAGTAACATGTTCAGGCTGTGGGACAGCAGTAACAGTTGTTCTGGGGTAGTGTGGCGTGCAGCACTAACAGTGTTCTGTGGGAGAGTGGTGTGCAGCACTAACAGTGTTCTGTGGGAGAGTGGTGTGCAGCAGTAACAGTGTTCATGGGGAGTGTGGTGTGCAGCAGTAACATGTTTGGGGAGTGTGGTGTGCAGCAGTAGCAATTGTTCTGGAGAGTGTGGCGTGCAGCAGTATCAGTGTTCTGGGGGAATGTGGCGTGCAGCCGTAACAGTGTTCTGGGGGAGTGTGGCGTACAGCAGTAACAGTGTTCTGCGGGAGTGTGGCGTGCAGCAGTAACAGTGTTGTGGGGTAGGGAGTGTGGCGTGCAGCAGTAACAGTGTTGTGGGGGAGTGTTGCTGCAGCACTAACAGTCTGGGGAAGTGTGGTGCAGCAGTAACAGTGTCTGGGGGAGTTGGAGTGCAGCAGTAACAGTGTTCTGGGGGAGTGTGGCGTGCAGCAGTAACAGTGTTCTGGGGGAGTGTGGCGTGCAGCAGTAACAGTGTTCTGGGGTAGTGTGGCGTACAGCACTAACAGTGTTCTGGGGGAGTGTGGTGTGCAGCATAACAGTGTTCTAGGGGAGGTGTGTGTAAGCAGTAACAGTGTTTCGAGGGAGTGTTGGTGCAGCAGTAACAGTGTAATGGGAAGTGGAGTGCAGCAGTAACAGTGCTCTGGGGAGTGTGGTGTGCAGCAGTACAGTGTTCTGGGAGTGTGGTGTGCAACAGTAACAGTGTTCTGGAGAGTGTGGCGTACAGCAGTAACAGTGTTCTGGGGTAGTGTGGCGTGCAGCACTAACAGTGTTCTGTGGGAGAGTGGTGTGCAGCACTAACAGTGTTCTGTGGGAGAGTGTGAGCTGCAGTTACAGTGTTGTGAGAGTGTGCGTACGCAGTAACAGTGTCTGGTGTGTGGCATGCAGCACTAACAGTGTTCTGTGGGAGAGTGGTGTGCAGCACTAACAGTGTTCTGTGGGAGAGTGGTGTGCAGCAGTAACAGTGTTCTGGGGGAGTGTGGTGTGCAGCAGTAACAGTGTTCTGGGGGAGTGTGGTGTGCAGCAGTAACAGTGTTCTGGAGAGTGTGGCGTGCAGCAGTATCAGTGTTCTGGGGGAATGTGGCGTGCAGCCGTAACAGTGTTCTGGGGGAGTGTGGCGTACAGCAGTAACAGTGTTCTGCGGGAGTGTGGCGTGCAGCAGTAACAGTGTTGTGGGGTAGGGAGTGTGGCGTGCAGCAGTAACAGTGTTGTGGGGGAGGGAGTGTTGCGTGCAGCACTAACAGTGTTCTGGGGGAGTGTGGTGTGCAGCAGTAACAGTGTTCTGGGGGAGTTTGGTGTGCAGCAGTAACAGTGTTCTGGGGGAGTGTGGCGTGCAGCAGTAACAGTGTTCTGGGGGAGTGTGGCGTGCAGCACTGTGTTCTGGGGGAGTGTGGCGTGCAGCAGTAACAGTGTTGTGGGGGAGGGAGTGTGGCGTGCAGCAGTAACAGTGTCCTGAGGGAGTGTGGCGTGCAGCAGTAACAGTGTTCTGGGGGTGTGTGGTGTGCAGCAGTTAAGGGGTGTGTTCTGGGGGAGTTTGGTGTGCAGCAGTAACAGTGTTCTGGGGGAGTGTGGCGTGCAGCAGCAACAGTGTTCTGGGTGAGTGTGGCGTGCAGCACTAACAGTGTTCTGGGGGTGTGTGGCATACAGCATTAACAGTGTTCTGGGGGAGTGTGGTGTGCAACAGTAACAGTGTTCTGGGGGAGTGTGGTGTGCAGCAGTAACAGTGTACTGGGGGAGTGTGACGTGCAGCAGTAACAGTGTACTGGGGGAGTGTGGTGTGCAGCAGTAACAGTGTTCTGGGGGAGTGTGGTGTGCAGCAGTAACAGTGTACTGGGGGAGTGTGACGTGCAGCAGTAACAGTGTACTGGGGGAGTGTGACGTGCAGCAGTAACAGTGTTCTGGGGGAGTTTGGTGTGCAACAGTAACAGTGTTCTGGGGGAGTGTGGTGTGCAGCTGTATCAGTATTCTGGAGTAGTGTGGCGTGCAGCAGTAACAGTGTTCTGGGGTAGTGTGGCGTGCAGCACTAACAGTGTTCTGTGGGAGAGTGGCGTACAGCAGTAACAGTGTTCTGGGGGAGTGTGGTGTGCAGCAATAACAGTGTTCTGGGGGAATGTGGAGTGCAGCAGTAACAGTGTTCTAGGGGAGTGTGGCGTACAGCAGTAACAGTGTTGTGGGGGAGGAAGTGTGGCGTGCAGCAGTAACAGTGTTCTGGGGGAGTGTGGCGTGCAGCACTAACAGTGTTCTGGGGGAGTGTGGTGTGCAGCAGTAACAGTGTTCTGGGGGAGTTTGGTGTGCAGCAGTAACAGTGTTCTGGGGGAGTGTGGCGTGCAGCAGTAACAGTGTTCTGGGGGAGTGTGGTGTGCAGCAGTAACAGTGTTCTAGGGGAGTGTCTTGTGTAGCAGTAACAGTGTTCTGGGGGAGTGTTGCGTGCAGCAGTAACAGTGTACTGGAGGAGTGTGACGTGCAGCAGTAACAGTGCTCTGGGGGAGTGTGGTGTGCAGCAGTAACAGTGTTCTGGAGGAGTGTGGTGTGCAACAGTAACAGTATTCTGGGGGAGTGTGGCGTGCAGCAGTAACAGTGTTCTGGAGTAGTGTGGCGTGCAGCACTAACAGTGTTCTGTGGGAGAGTGGTGTGCAGCAGTAACAGTGTTCTGTGGGAGAGTGGTGTGCTGCAGTAACAGTGTTCTGGAGAGTGTGGCGTACAGCAGTAACAGTGTTCTGGGGTAGTGTGGCGTGCAGCACTAACAGTGTTCTGTGGGAGAGTGGTGTGCAGCACTAACAGTGTTCTGTGGGAGAGTGGTGTGCAGCAGTAACAGTGTTCTGGGGGAGTGTGGTGTGCAGCAGTAACAGTGTTCTGGGGGAGTGTGGTGTGCAGCAGTAACAGTGTTCTGGAGAGTGTGGCGTGCAGCAGTATCAGTGTTCTGGGGGAATGTGGCGTGCAGCCGTAACATGTCTGGGAGTTGGCTCAACAGTAACAGTGTTCTGGGGAGTGTGGCGTGCAGCAGTAACAGTGTTGTGGGGGAGGGAGTGTGGCGTGCAGCAGTAACAGTGTTGTGGGGGAGGGAGTGTTGCGTGCAGCACTAACAGTGTTCTGGGGGAGTGTGGTGTGCAGCAGTAACAGTGTTCTGGGGGAGTTTGGTTTTGCAGCAGTAACAGTGTTCTGGGGGAGTGTGGCGTGCAGCACATGTGTTCTGGGGGAGTGTGGCGTGCAGCAGTAACAGTGTTGTGGGGGAGGGAGTGTGGCGTGCAGCAGTAACAGTGTCCTGAGGGAGTGTGGCGTGCAGCAGTAACAGTGTTCTGGGGGTGTGTGGTGTGCAGCAGTAACAGTGTTCGGGTGTGTGGGGTGAGGTTGTTTTGGTGGGTGGCGTCAGCATAACAGTGTTCTGGGGGAGTGTGGCGTGCAGCAGCAACAGTGTTCTGGGTGAGTGTGGCGTGCAGCACTAACAGTGTTCTGGGGGTGTGTGGCATACAGCATTAACAGTGTTCTGGGGGAGTGTGGTGTGCAGAAGTAACAGTGTTCTGGGGGAGTGTGGTGTACAGCAGTAACAGTGTTCTGGGGGAGTGTGGCGTGGAGCAGTAGCAGTGTTCTTGGGGAGTGTGGCGTGCAGCACTAACAGTGTTCTGGGGGAGTGTGGCGTACAGCATTAACAGTGTTCTGGGGGAGTGTGGTGTGCAGAAGTAACAGTGTTCTGGGGGAGTGTGGTGTACAGCAGTAACAGTGTTCTGGGGGAGTGTGGCGTGCAGCACTAACAGTGTTCTTGGGGAGTGTGGCGTGCAGCACTAACAGTGTTCTGGGGGAGTGTGGCGTACAGCATTAACAGTGTTCTGGGGGAGTGTGGTGTGCAACAGTAAGAGTGTTCTGGGGGAGTGAGGTGTGTAGCAGTAACAGTGTTCTGGGGGAGTGTTGCGTGCAGCAGTAACAGTGTACTGGGGGAGTATGACGTGCAGCAGTAACTGTGTTCTGGGGGAGTGTGGTGTGCAGCAGTAACAGTGTTCTGGGGGAGTATTGCGTGCAGAAGTAACAGTGTACTGGGGGAGAGTTGTGTGCAGCAGTAACAGTGTTCTGGGGGAGTGTTGCGTGCAGCAGTAACAGTGTACTATGGGAGTATGACGTGCAGCAGTAACAGTGTTCTGGGGGAGTGTTGCGTGCAGCAGTAACAGTGTACTATGGGAGTATGACGTGCAGCAGTAACAGTGTTCTGGGGAGTGTTGCGTCCAACAGTAACCGTGTACTATGGGAGTATGACGTGCAGCAGTAACAGTGTTCTGGGGGAGTGTGGTGTGCAGCAGTAACAGTGTGCTTGGGGAGTGTGACGTGTAGCAGTAACAGTGTTCTGGGGGAGTGTGACGTGCAACAGTAACAGTGTTTTGGGGAGTGTGGCGTGCAGCAGTAACAGTGTTGTGGGGGAGTGTAGCGTGCAGCACTGTGTTCTGGGGGAGTGTGGCGTGCAGCAGTAACAGTGTTCTTGGGGAGTGTGACGTGTGCACATAACAGTGTTCTGGGGAGTGTGGCGTGTGCAGCAGTAACAGTGTTCTTGGGGAGTGTGACGTGTAGCAGAAACAGTGTTCTGGGGGAGTTTTGGTGTAAACGAAAACAGGGGTTCTGGGGGAGGGGGCGTGAGCAGAAACAGTTTTCCCTGGGGGGTTTTGGGTACAGAACAGTTTTTCTGGGGGAGTGGGGGTGCAGGTAACAGGTTTTGGGGGAGTGTGGCGTGCGGGCGTAACAGTTTTTGGGGGGGGTGTGGTGTGCAGAAAGTAAAAGTGTTCTGGGGGGGGGTGTGGGTGTGCCCCAGTAACAGTGTTTGGGGGAGTGTGGTGTGCAAAGTAACATTTTTTCCTGGGGGAGTGTGGTTTTGCCAGTAACAGTGTTTTTTTGGGAGTGGCCGTGCAGCAGTAACAGTGTTTGGGGGGTGGACGTGCGGGCAGAAACCAGTTTTCCCTGGGGGGTGGGGGTTGAACAGTAACAGTTCGGGGAGTGTGTGGGGAAAATAACATTTTTGGGGGGAGTGTGGTGTGAACAAAAACCATTTGCTCTGGGGGAGTGTGAGTGCAGCAGTAACGTGTTATACAATTTGTTTTAATTACTGGTATAAATCCCGACAAGTGACTTAGACACCCCTGAAAATCTTTTTTTTTTTGACGTTTTGAAACCCGGGTCACTTATAAATATAAAACCCAAGTTTGGAATAAAAAATGAATAAAAGGTAGTGAACACCTGCTGCTGGGTGGGGGCAAATTTTATTATATCTACCTTTTCAGAAACTTTTTTTGTTTTTCGAAAACCCCCATGGTTGTCGAAAGGTCTAAAAAATTTTAAGACAGCAGGTGTTACACAGGGTCAATTGTCCGTTATAATTTTTTTTGCCCTTCTTTCGGGGAAAGCCCCCCTTTGGGTATTCCTCCTGAAACCACCAACTGGTTTAGAGAAACTAACGGGCCCGGGGGTTTCGGGTTATTCTGTTTCCCCGGGCCCTTTAAAAATACTTATATCTTTTGGGTAAGGCTTTTTGGCTAAATGTGTTTCTGCCCGGGTTTAAGACCCACTTCTCCCCCTGTGGAGGTTGGGGGTGTTTCTGCCCCTGGAAGAACCCCAAATCCCACTGGGGACTGGGGGTGATTGATGTTTCCACCCCTGGTAAAAAACCCAAACACTCACTGTGGCTGGTGTGTTTTTCTCCGGGAAACCCAAAATTTCCCCCTTTTGGTGGGGGTGAAATTACTTTGCTCTGTCATTAACATCTTGCGTGGAAAATCTCGTAAAATATCGACAATTTGAAGATTAAGACACATGAGCAACAGTTGGGGATCTTTACTGAAGAAACGTTTCGCCTACACAGTAGACTTCTTCAGTCAAATACAGAGGAAGAAGGTGTAGTGAAACGAAGATGATATAACCAGTCCATCATTCTTGGAGAAGAAACTATTTGAGGTGGTCAGTCCCTCAGCCTGGAGTTTATCTCCATGATCTGGAACGGTACTGTATACCTTCATCACGTTCACAACATTATTGTTTCCACTGAGATGAATGTTGGAGGAAACTCGTTGAATCCAATGAGAGTTTGTTGTACATGTTGTTTATCGAGGTCAACAACAGCAGTGCCAGGAAAGATTAATATTGTCACAGCAGTGTTAACAAATGTACTCACATAACTCATGCACAGACGTAACCTAAAAGTTTGCGAGGTACAGATGACGAAGCAAATGCCGTAGATCGTAGTTCTGAAATACCACTGTCTCCCACGAATTTTATACTGTGATTTAAGTAGTATTTGAAACCTATACACTGTGTTTGTAGTAACTTTTTGCCTTAAAAGATAGACAAAATAAATGTTGCCCCTATTCTATAGAGCATAAATGTCTGGCTTTTCTACAAAACTGGTAAGATATACAATGTTTTAGTTGACATCAGATGAAAGATAAAGTGCTAGATAATCTTATTTCAGCGTCTTCTGAGCGAAATGTCAATAGATTGCATAATAAAAAAATGAAATTTTTTAAGGACTTTTTTTGGGAGACACAAAAATTAAAAACAAAACAGTAAAAAATATCACAAATCAACCCCGAAATTGCATAGAACCATCATTCCTCAATAACATGTGCAAAAATCATAACACTCCTGTAAATACTTTTCGCAAAAACTGAGAAATAATGTAAATAACTTATACCTGAGTAATACATATATGATGTTGTCCGTGAAAGTCTACGGTCATGGCGCGCCACATTTCACTATGTTGCACACCTTATTTATGTTGACAGCCCACAGGCGTTTGAGGTGCCATCACACTGTGCACTAGAATATACACTCAGACAAGTTGCCATATAGAGTATTTAGAATGAAGCAATCGTAAAAATCTTAATATCTGGAGTAAAAAAAAATATACTAATTAGCATCATGTCCTCTTGATGACAGCAGGAACAAAAAAATTGCATTTTTGGACAAACATACTTAGAAATAAGATAGAAACAAGCTGACTGCATCAACATGTTGCCAGAATTATGCACTATTTTTCTGTAAGAAAAAATATTTTTTTCATAATTTTTCAATTTCCCTTTTTGTATCTTTCGAAAAAGATCCTCCTCCCCCCCCCCCCCCCGAAGGTCTCCCAACCTCATACTTCATCTGAAAGTTCCCCTTCTTGACTGTCTTGGTATGAAGACGCTATATCCTTCATTTACATAAGCACTTCACTTGGCAAGATTATTCTTTGTTTCTTCAGCAGAAATTATAATACAATTTGCACTGTGCTGTATTCTTTTGGTGGCAGACTAGTGCAAGGTTATGCAAGAAATGTTTGGTCATGCAGCAGAGTACCTCTTATGTTCTCCATGACACATTGTCATGACGGAAAAGATGGGGTTCGCAAAACGTTTTCCTACATTCACAAGTGTGTCTGTGTTGATGGTATCGTAACACATCTACAAGCTTTATCTTTGTATATAGTTTGCAGTTTTATAACATTAAACTATCCTTCCATTTCCCTCGGAAAGTATTTTCTGTTTTTCCAATGTCTGCAGTCTAGTGTAAAGATGGAATAGCGAGCAGTTTCGATATTTCTTGATTTACTGCATTCTTTTTCTGGAGTTATGCATTTTATTCCACCGAGTGAAATGTTCCTTTTCCAGTTACGGTGTTTATATTAAAATCTGCATTGTTGAACACATATTGAAATAATCTTGGCCCAAATCAGGTTTCCAAGATTTTACAGAAAATACCTCAAGCAATGCAACAATATGTGTGCAAAATGCCAACTTTTACACTGTATTGACATTGCTTTCAGACGCTGCCTTAAAAAATAAACACAACGAGATGCCAAGAAATGTGAAAGACTGGAATGATCGAGTTCTTGTTCCAGCTATTATGGAAATGGTGACTGCTGGACACTATCTTTTTATCTTTTCCAGACTTTCAATTTGTTAGAATAACTGGACCATTGAGAGTATTGTAATATCTAATGAGCCACAGCCTCAGCATCCTTCATTAGTCTGTAACATCTGGGTAATACCTGGAATCTCCCCGGAGGGTGTTCTGGTCCATGACTAGACCTCACGGTGGATCAGGGCCTGATCAGCCAGGCTGCTCCTGCTGGCAGCACACAAACCGACCTACGAACCACAGCCCGGCTGCTCAGATACTGACTTTAGCTGCCTGTCCAGCTTCCTCTTGAAGACAGTCAGGGACCTTTGGTAATTTCCCTTTTGTATCCTGGGAAGCAGTTGAACAGTCTTGGGTACGTGACACTTTGTCAGTTGTATAATTACATAAATAGTTTTAATAATCTCCTGGACTATAACTGCTACATTATGGATGATTCATAATCTCTCATCTTTGTCATTTTTCTCCTGCTGTGTTTACCAGCAGGAGAAACAGAAGCAAACAACTGTTATTCTCTATTTCATCTTTGCAAACAAGACTTCATGTGTGGAGAAATTTAGCTTTCAGCGTTTTCTCGGTTACCGATGAATCATCTGCTAGAGTTTACGTTATCAAGTGTCGTATCAAGTCCTGCAGTGTTTTATCCTTCCTGGTCAGGGTAGGAACTTCACACATGTTTATCCTTCCTGGTCATGGTAGGAACTTCACACATGTTTATCCTTCCTGGTCAGGGTAGGAACTTCACACATGTTTATCCTTCCTGCTCAGGGTAGGAACTTCACACATGTTTATCCTTCCTGCTCAGGGTAGGAACTTCACACATGTTTATCCTTCCTGGTCAGGGTAGGAACTTCACACATTGTAATCAAGTTGGTAGAATTACCGACAATATGTAAAGTAAAAGGACACAAGTGCAACTAATGTGACATTTTATTGTGGCAACGTTTCGCTCTCCAGGAGCTTTGTCAAGCCGTTACAAACAATACATGGGCACAGAGGGTATATATAGGCTCAGAGTGAGGTGCAATACTAGTGGTAGTAGTAGTAGTGACATAAGTTGTAGCAGTAGTAGTAATACAATATGGAAGAGCAATTAATTCGTACATGAGTAAAAGGATATAAAAGCTGTTACTTGGGTAACACAAAAATAGGTTGGACAAATATAGACTGGATAGAGGCAGCCTTTTTCAGTGTTCACTCTCTGTAATGTGCATTGTGTAGTATAACAGGAGACTATATGATGGCAGGGTTTACTGTTTTCAGGACGATTCTCACTAAGACTTCAGAGATGGTAAAGCTGCCTTTTTGTTTTGTTTAATTGTATTCGAAACAGCGATAAGTGCTGATTCGAGGCACTTGCTTCTGCGGAAATTAGTTTCTTTGATCACTAATTGGGCGTCCCTGAATTTCATGAGATGATTGGTGGAATTTCGGTGTTGTACACAGGCGTTGTTCAAGTTATCGTTCCTACATGCGTAAATGTGTTCATTGAGGCGGGTGTCGAGGTTTCTTGCTGTTTCATAAGAACATAAGAAAGGAGGAACACTGCAGCAGGCCTGTTGGCCCATACTAGGCAGGTCCTTTACAATTCATCCCACTAACAAACATTTGACCAACCCAATTTTCAATGCCACCCAAGAAATAAGCTCTGATGTGCAAGTCCCACTCAAATCCAACCCCTCCCACTCATGTACTTATCCAACCTAAATTTGAAACTACCCAAAGTCCTAGCCTCAATAACCCAACTAGGTAGACTTCCACTCATCAACTACCCTATTTCCAAACCAATACTTTCCTATGTCCTTTCTAAATCTAAACTTATCTAATTTAAATCCATTACTGCGGGTTCTCTCTTGGAGAGACATCCTCAAGACCTTATTAATATCCCCTTTATTAATACCTATCTTCCACTTATACACTTCGATCAGGTCTTCCCTCATTCTTCGTCTAACAAGTGAATGTAACTTAAAAGTCTTCAATCTTTCTTCATAAGGAAGATTTCTAATGCTTTGTATTATTTTAGTCATCCTACGCTGAATGTTTTCTAACGAATTTATGTCCATTCTGTAATATGGAGACCAGAATTGAGCTGCATAATCTAGGTGAGGCCTTACTAATGATGTATAAAGCTGCAGTATGACCTCTGGACTTATGTTGCTTACACTTGATATAAATCCCAGTAATCTATTTGCCTTATTACGTACGCTTAGGCATTGCTGTTTTGGTTTAAGGTTGCTGCTTCCCATAACCCCCAAAGTCCTTTTCGCAATCTGTATGGCTAAGTCTATATCATTTAATATATAAGTACTAGGGTTATGGGCACTCCCGAGCTTCAGAACCTTGCATTTATCTACATTGAACTGCATCTTCCACTTTTCTGACCAAGAATAGAGTTCCTCCTGAAGTTCCCTAACATCTACGTTTGAATCAATTATCCTACCTATCTTTGTGTCATCGGCGAATTTGCTCATATCGCTAGTAATTCCCTCATCAAGATCATTGTTATATATTATAAACAACAACGGGCCCAAGACTGATCCCTGTGGAACGCCACTTGTTACAGATCCCCACTCGGATTTAACCCCATTTATGGGCACTCTGCTTCCTGTCTTTGTGCCATGACTCGATCCACGATAGCACTTTTCCCCCAATGCCATGAGCTGCCACTTTCTTTAACAGTCTATGGTGCGGAACTCTATCAAAAGCCTTAATAAAATCTAAGTAAATAATATCAAATTCTTTATCGTGGTCAACAGCCTCAAAAGCTTTGCTGAAGAAAGTTAATAAATTAGATACACAAGACCGGCCTCTTGTGAATCCATGCTGAGTATCATTAATCAAGCTATACTTATCGAGATGGCTTATAATCTGAGCTATAATTGACTCTAGTAATTTGCCTACAATTGAGGTCAGGCTTATTGGGCGGTAATTTGACGGTAACGACTTGTCCCCTGTTTTAAAAATAGGAATTACATTAGCCATCTTCCACATATCAGACACTACACCTGTTTGGAGAGATAAATTAAAAATATTAGTAAATGGTTCACAGAGTTCCATTTTGCATTCCTTAAGAACCCTTGAAAAAAACCTCATCAGGACCCGGCGACTTATTTTGCTTCAGTCTGTCTATCTGCTTCACAACCATTTCACTAGTGACTGTGATGTTACATAATTTATCTTCTTCTAGCCCACTATAAAAATTAACTACTGGAATATTGTTAGTGTCTTCCTGTGTAAAAACTGAGAGAAAATAATTATTTAAAATCGAGCACATTTCATTCTCTTTGTCAGTAAGGTGCCCATAGTTATTTTTAAGGTGACCTATTTTATCTCTAACTTTTGTTCTATAGACCTGGAAAAAACTCTTTGGGTTAGTTTTAGAATCCCTAGCAACTTTAATTTCATAGTCCCTTTTAGCTTTTCTTATCCCCTTTTTAATGTCCCTCTTAATGTCAATATACTGATTCATAAGATGACCCTCACCTCTTTTGATACGCCTATAACTTCCTTTCTTATGTCCTAGTAGATATTTGAGCCTATTATTCATCCATTTTGGGTCATTTCTATTTGATCTAATTTCTTTATACGGGATAAACGTTCTTTGAGCAGCATGTATAGTGTTCAGAAAACTGTCATATTGATAGCTCTCTTCGTTACCCCAGTCAACAGATGATAAGTGTTCTCTAAGCCCATCATAATCTGCTAAGCGAGAATCTGGGACTGCTACTATCGTACTTCCATTCAATGCTAAATGTAATTGATTTGTGGTCGCTAGCACCCAGTTCCTCTGAAATTTCTAAATTATTAACAAGGGATTCATTGTTTGCCATAACTAAGTCAAGCAGGTTATTTCCCCTTGTAGGTTCTGTCACAAACTCATTCAAAAAGTAGACAACAACCTAAGATTTCAAGTTTATCGGAAACCTACCAATAAAAATGATCTCACACACTTCTATTCCAGTCAAGATACCAAGACCAAAAGTGGCATCATCATCGGGTTTTTCCTAAGAGCATAATACCGAATTTGTTGTCCTGAGTTTCTTGACGAGGAATGTACATACATTCACCAAACATTCACTGAGTTACATTTTCCTTCTTTTTTCATCAAAGACTGCAAGAAAAGAGCTCTTCAGATCATTAATTCTCCACGCATCAACACCACTCCCAACAAAGTTATAATTCTTCCCAACAGCCAGGTTGCACTGAACGTCTCTAAAGTACTTTCACAAGCTAACACCAGAGTCGCCATCGCTTCTAGCACTTCAGTAAAGGATCTAACCAGGACAAAATCCAAGCACCACGAACCAGTCAATGCAGGAGTTTACACTATACCCTGTGGAGGCTGTGACAAGATTTACGTAGGTGAAACAGCAAGAAACCTCGACACCCGCCTCAATGAACACATTTACGCGTGTAGGAACGATAACTTGAACAACGCCTGTGTACAACACCGAAATTCCACCAATCATCTCATGAAATTCAGGGACGCCCAATTAATGATCAAAGAAACTTATTTCCGCAGACGCAAGTGCCTCGAATCAGCACTGATCGCTGTTTCGAATACAATTAAACAAAACAAAGGCAGCTTTACCATCTCTGAAGTCTTAGCAAGAATCCTCCTGAAAACAGTAAACCCTGCCATCACATAGTCTCTCCTGTTATACTACACAAAGCACATTACAGAGAGTGAACACCGAAACAAGCTGCCTCTTTCCAGTCTATATTTGTCCAACCTATTTTTATGTTACCCAAGTAATAGCTTTTATATCCTTTTACTCATGTACGAATTAATTGCTCTACCATATTGTATTACTACAACTTATGTCACTACTACCACTACCACTAGTATTGCACCTCACTCTGAGCCTATATATATCCTCTGTGTCAATGAATTGTTTGTAACGGCTTGATAAAGCTCCTCTAGAGCGAAACGTTGCCACAATGTCACAGTTGCACTTGTGTCCTTTTACTTTACATACAACTTCACACATGTTTATCCTTCCTGGTCAGTGTAGGAACTTCACACATGTTTATCCGCATGTTATGTAAAGGACACATGTGCTAGTAATGTGACATTTTATTGTGACAACGTTTCACTCGACAGAACAAAGCTCCTGGAGAGCGAAACGTTGCCACAATGTCACATTAGTTGTAGATATATTTTATATCGATTTCCCTGACATGTGAGTAATTCTACCTTTAATACTATCCACAGGTGTCCCATAGCTAGGTTGGTAGCGCACTCACCTCATGTATTGAGGTCCGTAGATCGATCTCCGGTGCGGGTTCACCTACCAGTAAGTAGGTATCTGGGTGTTAGCCGACCGATGCGGTGTTGCATCCTGGGGACAAAATTAATCTAAGTTGCCCGAAATACTCTGCATAACCAAAGCCTTTACATATAGTATGTCAGTGATGTCAGCTATGGTCTGTATAAGTTGTATCATATAGTATGTCAGTGATGTCAGCTATGGTCTGTATGTCAGTGATGTCAGCTATGGTCTGTATGTCAGTGATGTCAGCTATGGTCTGTATAAGTTGTATCATTTCGATCGTGTCGACTTTTTTTTTAGCAAGTTAAAATTACAATTAAAATACAAATACAATAGAAATAATTCAAAGTTTCCTTTATCTCACAAAATTTTTCAATGAATAACAAAATTTTTTTTTGGGAAATTAATCAAAATAAATTTGTACTTTTCAAAAGAGAAAACCGCTCTACGACCTCAGCTTACCTCACTTACAACCCCCCCTCTACAAATTCGCTCCCCTCACTCTACAACCCCCCGCTCTACCCCACTCACAACCCAAGCCACAACCCCGCTCTACTAAAAATTTTCGTTTTTTAAAATTTAACACGAATTTAAAAAGTAAAATTTTGACATATTTCACTAAAAAAAAAGGGGGTCTGTCAAAGTAAAAAAAAAAAAAATGAAATAATTTTGTTTTTTTTGTAATTTTTATTTTTTAAAAAAGTGAATTAAAAAAAAAGAAAAAAGGCAAATCAGCAGATTCTGACTCCCTCAACTTCGGTGGGTCACGTAAAAACTATTGCACCGCGGGGAAAATGCATATATTTGGGGTTAAATTTATATTTCCCAATTTTTTTTTCTATTAAATTTTTTTGTGGATGCTCCCTTTCCAAATACCCTAAAAAAACAAGTAAAAAAATCCCCAGTTCAGGAAGTGAGAAGGGCTTGGGACGATTAAAAGTTCCAGCTCAGGAAGTGAGAGGGGCTTGGACGATAAAAAATCCCCAGTTCAAGAAGTGAGAGGGCTTGGGACGTTAAAAGTCCCCAGTCAGGAAGGTGAGAGGTGGCTTGGGACGATAAAAATTCCCCAGTGCAAGAAGTGTAGGGGGCTTGGGCGATGAAAGAAAAGTCCGCTCAGGAAGGTGGAGGAGAGGGGCTTGGGACGATAAACAAAATCCCCCAGTTCAGAAGTGAGAGGGGCTTGGGACGAATAAAAGTCTCCAGTTCAGGAGAGTGAGAGGGGGTGCGGTGGAGGGACGATTTAATAAAACTCCCCTGTCAGGAAGTGTGGGGGCTTGGGACGATAAAAAAATCCCCAGATCAATAGAAAGTGAGAGGGGGCTTTGAGGACGATAAAAGTCCCCAGCTCAGGAAAGTGAGAGGGAAACTTGGGACGATTAAAAGTCCCAGATCAGGAAGGCTGAGGGGACTTAGGGCGATATTTTAAAAAGTCCCCAGCTAAGAAGTGAGAGGGACTGGGACGATAAAAAGTCCCACAGCTCAGGAAGGTGAGAGGGGCTTGGGAACGATTAAAAGTCCCAGCTCAGGAAGTGAGAGGGGCTATTGGGACGATAAAAAATCCCCACTGTTCCCAAGAAAAGTGAGAGGGGCTGTGGACGATTAAATGTCCCCAGTTCAGAAGGTTGAGAGGGTCTTGGGATGATAAACTCCCCAGCTCAGGAAAGTGAGAGGGGCTTGGGACGATAAACAATCCCAGAGTTCAAGAAGGTGAGAGGGGCTTGGACGATTAAAAGTCCCCAGCTCAGGAGTGAGAGGGAATTGGACGATTTAAAAGTCCCCGCTCAGAAGTGAGAGGGACTTGGGACGATATAAAAAAGTCACCAGCTCAGGAAGTGAGAGGGATTGGGAACGATTTAAAAAGTCCACAGCTCAGGGGAAGCGAGAGGGATTGGGACGATAAAAAGTCCCACAGCTCAGGAAGGAGAGAGGATTTGGGACTAGATAAAAGGAAGATCATTAGGATGCAGTGTGGGACAGAGGGGATCTCTCTTTCGACCCTTCCTGGTGCCCGTCTACGTGTCTTACAGTCCTATGTGACCACAGCTGGAGGCTTTTGGTCATCTGACTGAGGCCTTCCGCTGGTTACCCCTCACCCTTTAAAAATTAATGGATTTTCTAAACATTTGTGATTCTAAGCTGATTCGTTGTTTGATATGAAAGTTTTTCATGTTAGTGTATCATTGAGACCAAATTATTACTTACATAACATTTAACTCTATGTGATTTGTTCGTTGGTAGTGAACTTCGGATTATTAATCAACACCGGTATATGACGGCAGGAATAATTTTGATTGATGAAAACACACAATCACAAACCATACTACGGGGTTGGGTTAGAACCCGCGATCACAGAGTCTCAGACTCTAGACAGTCATTATTGTTGAAACGTTTCGCCTACGCGGTAGGTTTCTTCAGTCAAATATAGAGAACGGATTGAAATCAGCAGTAATATTGACGAGTTAAGATGATGTAATCAATCCATCAATATTGGACAATAGTCAAGGAATAGAGATAACCAATTGTTACACACCTCTTGTTGATTATCAACTGTTGAACCACCTGTCTGATTATCATAACTGTTAGCACACCTGTCTGATTCAGCAACTGTTGCACACTGTCCTGATTATCAACTGTTGCACACCTGACTCATCAACTTGTACAATTAAGAAGCATACAAGTTTATTCAATACACAAATAAGTCACACTTATGAAGACGTTACGGTTCGAATTGGACCATTAACTAGTTACACAGAAGTACGAAGGGAAGGAAGCCAGAATATATACGAGGGAGCGCGTGGGGCCGGGAAGCAGTAGAACGAGACGAGGAAGTAGTACAATGTAAAAGTAGCGACAGTAGTGGTAGAGGTAGTGGTGTTGGTACTTCTTGTAGTAGTAGTTAGTAGTAGTAGTAGTTAGTAGTAGTAGTAGTTAGTAGTAGTAGTTAGTAGTAGTAGTTAGTAGTAGTAGTTAGTAGTTAGTAGTAGTAGTTAGTAGTAGTTAGTAGTAGTAGTTAGTAGTAGTAGTTAGTAGTTAGTAGTAGTTAGTAGTAGTAGTTAGTAGTAGTAGTAGTAGTTAGTAGTAGTTAATAGTAGTTAGTAGTAGTTAGTAGTAGTTAGTAGTAGTAGTAGTAGTAGTAAGTAGTAGTTAGTAGTAGTAGAACATGAGAGAAAAAGAAAATGGATCACTGCCTTTGACTCCTTGAGTATTAAAATTTACAAGAAGAACAACGAGAAATAATGCAGTCAGTGTACTACTGTTTATTGCCCCAACAAACAAAGCCGTGAAAATAACACCGTTTGCATGACAACGTATCAAGGGACCAGGAAGCTACAAGACTTGCCACCATCACTGAACTTGCTTTTCTAACATCGACTTCTCGTGACAATAATTTACTAGATCTGGTTCTGACCACTTATTGTGACCTTATCTAGTCATGTGAGGTTAGAAACTACGAAACTGACTTAATTATTAGACTCTAAATGGTTCATATGTACAGAGTTGCAAACTTTGATAAAATACACTGAGATATAGTAACTAACGTAAGCTGTAGAGCGACTGTGAAATATATACGAAGTAAAAATTATAAAAATTGAAAACTGGATAGCATACCAAGATGAAAAAGTCAGGATGAATACAAAAATTAGCTAGCTGATATTATAGGCAAAAATGCTTAATTATTTTGGAAACCGAAATTGTTAGTAACCTCGATGACTTCAATATTGCAAAGTAAAAGCTAAAAAGAAAAGTCAGAAATAATAAACAGGAATTTGAATGTCGAAATAAACACAACACAAAGATAAACAAAAGAATTCTTCAAATATGTCAGACTAAAAAAAGCATATATCGGAAGATATATACAACGAAGTCTCGTATTTACCGTTGAACATGACACCGTCATTCCCAGGCTACATAATTTATGCTTGGACTTGAATCTGACTTCATCATTAACAAAATTGCAGCCATGACACAAGGGAGAAGCATAATACAATGAAAGCGTAACAACACACAATGGCAAACAAACCAGGGAACGAGTGGGGTTAGAAATCATGGCAAATGAGTCGTGAAACTTCAGGCCAGTGCGTATACCATTGGGCCATCTGGTTGCAATAAGATTAACCCAACTAGATATATTTATTACCATTGGGAGGTTAACCCAGGCCACCACTGTGACCACAAATGCAAATGTTTACAGGGGAATCCCGCCAGCGTTGCTGTGACGAACTCTGTCAATGATTAAAAAAATTAATGATAATCCCCTTTTTCTCCAGGTACATGTAAAAGGGTTTTAACAAAGTACATATACAAGGTATACAGACCATAGCGGACTCAGTGACTACTAACTAAAATGAAAGCCGCTTGTTACACAAATTAGGTCGTTTTGTCTCCAGAAGGGCGACCAAAAAACACATCGACTACCCCAGGTACCATTTTACTGACAGGTGAACATAGACAGGCAGGTGCCACAAGGAAAACGTCCTTACTGTTCCACCCGCACCGGGGATCGACCCCCAGACCTCACTGTGAGAGCAGAGTGTCTAGCAATCCTGGGACTACTGGTTTCCTGGTGAACCACGGGGTGTCCTGGTGAACCATGGTGTCCTGGTGGACTACTGGTTGCCTGGGGGAACTACTGGTGTCCTGGTGGACTACTGGTGTCCTGGTGGACTACTGGTGTCCTGGGGGGACCCTGGTGTCCGGTGGACCATGGTGTCTGGTGGACTACGGGGTGTCCTGGTAGACTACTGGTGTCCTGGTAGACTACGGTGTCCTGGTGGGCCACTGGTGTCCTGGTGGCCTACTGGTGTCCTGGTGGCCTGGTGGCCTACTGGTGTCCTGGTGGCATACTGGTGTTCTGGTGGCATCTGGTGTCCTGGTGGACCACTGGTGTCCTGGTGGACCACTGGTTCCTGGTGGACCACTGGTGTCCTGGTGGACCACTGGTGTCTGGTGGACCATGGTGTCCTGGTGGACCACTGGTGCCCTGGTAGACTACGGGGTTGTCCGGGTGGACCATGGTGTCCTGGTGGACTACTGGTGTCTCATGGTAGAACACTGGTGTCCTGGTAGACTACTGGTGTCCTGGTGGACCGCTGGTTTTCCGGGGGACCACGGGTTTGCCCCGGTGGACCACTGGTGTCCCGGTGGACCACTGGTGTCCTGGTGAACCACTGGTTGTCCCGGTGGACCATTTGGTGTCTGGTGAACCCCCTAAACCTCCTTATACTGTAAAATTCCGGTTCTCGTCCACCTGCCCCATAGTACCAAGAACCAGAACCACTTAACTCAGTGGATAACAGTGGAAGACCTCGAGAACATGAGGTAGAATTAGAAGCAAGTATTGATGAAGTGGAGAGATTTAACATGTCAGCGCAGAGCGACATTTCTTAAAGCCATTTTGCGGTCCACAAAGAAGACAGCGGTAGTCGAGAACGTCGTCATCTGCCTAAGATTATATGACATGTTGAACTAAATTATTGTACAGGTGTTCCTTGCTTTGCGACGGTTCGAGTTACGGTATTTCAATTTTGCGATGGTTCGAGTTACGATATATCAACTTCGCTATGGTTCGAGTTATGGTATTTCAACTTCTCGATGTTTCGAATTACGATATTTCAACTTCGCGATGTTTCGAGTTTTCGATATTTCAACGGATGACACTGGTCTGTTGTTGCGGATTTCCACCCTGCTGTTCCATTTTTTCCTGAATAGGGAGTACATTTGCCTCTTCCCACAAAAGCCATTTGCACTGCTGCTTCGATCGTTCCCACATTATTCTGCTATTCAGTGGATGCAATATCATTTGCTTTACTGATCTACAGAGGAAACAATAACGTAAATAAAAAATTCACAAGTAAAAATAATTTGTGTAATTAAATCCATGACGGGCTGCCTGAAAAATAGAAATGAATAATTTATGCCTTCGTTGTGCCAGGTAAAAAAAATATTTACATTTTATCACACATCAGATTAATTTTTTTTTACAGTCTTGTTTTCGATTTTTTTAATTGGGCTTCGAGAGACATTAAATGTTCAAGCTGGATGAGTTGAATTTTTTTGTGTTGATAGTTTGTTGGCTTGGTGGTTTGTTGTACTGATGGTTTGTATTGATGGTTTGCTGTGTTGATGGTTTGTTTAGTTGATGGTTTGTTTAGTTGATGGTTTGTTGTGTTGATGGTTTGTTGTGTTGATGGTTTGTGATGGAAAGGTTTGTGAGTGATGGTTTGTAATGATGGTTTGTCGAGTTATTGGTGGAAAATTGGGAAAGGGTTTTGAGGTAATAATCCCACAGCCTAGAGGTAATGTGTTCACTTTATCAATCTGAATTTAAACTTAAAGTTTATGCACGGAGAAGGTTTATTACTGGGGAGGTGAAGCGTTGGAGGCGGTGCACTATTTACAAAATTCACTAGTGGAAGGTAGGTCATCAATAGGTTATATTCAATAGGTTTTATTTCTGCATGAGACTTCTCGGCCACAATTCGTGCTCTTAAAGCATTGGAGGCAGGAGTAAAGTTGACCAAAACAAGGAGGTACAGTATACAGAAATACTCAGATTTTCCCTTTATTGGAGGTCCGCCCTCAGTAGCACCTACCAATGCTGACTCCGGTAATGTTAGTGGAGAGAGGTGGAAAATGCCATCAAAGCTCACGTTATTTATAGCGATTCATCCAACGAATTGAGTCAAACGGTTAATATTGTGAAAACACTCACCAAATATCACTTCCACAAACGCCAATCTCCTGCTGATCCCTACAATGGTGTAGCCCTTTTAAAATGAACAGCTGCTCCCTAAAACACAAATCCTATCCCCTTTCTCTTCCCCCCGCGCATAGTATCAAACTCTCCTCTTCATGTCCCATCATCTAAACTACATTAACATATCCCCAAAGACATTAACATCCCCAAACGCCCTCACACTCCTCTTTAAACAAGAGATTAACAGTGTACCTTCTCGCAGATCTCAACACTAAACACACTGTCTTTCACGACACCTACACTAACTTCCAGGAACGGACGGATACATAAAGAGAGTGCCTGATTAGCCGGGTGTGGTTGTCGTTAATTGCGTGCGGTCAGCAGTAACAACCTGGTTTTTAAAGCCCATGTCCATCGGGGGGCCTTGACATAACTGGGTTAAAAGGAAAAGTGATCGGAACGATATCCATCTAAACCACAGCTTTCCATTACCATCTCTTCACATAAAAATACCTCACACTGTGGTCCCTGTTACGCTGTTTTTACTGCAGTAAAAAATTTGTGAATACTGGTGGGTAGTTTGTGTTAAGTGCTTCATATTTCCCTAAGGCCCCTAGTATGTAGATGCCTATTAATGCGAGAGCACTGTATGGTGCTTTTGCCTACTGGATAAGTAGTCTAAAAGGAAAGGGGCGTTGAGTGTCTGAAACTTCCAGGTTTATATATTGTGTCTACTCGCTAGCAGCAGTGTGCTAGCAGCAGTGCTAGCAGCAGTGTGCTAGCAGCAGTGTGCTAGCAGCAGTGCTAGCAGCAGTATGCTAGCAGCAGCAGTGCTAGCAGCAGTGTGCTAGCAGCAGTGCTAGCAGCAGTGTGCTAGCAGTAGTGTGCTAGCAGCAGTGCTAGCAGCAGTGTGCTAGCAGCAGTGTGCTAGCAGCAGTGCTAGCAGCAGTGTGCTAGCAGCAGCAGTGCTAGCAGCAGTGTGCTAGCAGCAGTGCTAGCAGCAGTGTGCTAGCAGTAGTGTGCTAGCAGCAGTGCTAGCAGCAGTGTGCTAGCAGCAGTGTGCTAGCAGCTGTGCTAGCAGCAGTGTGTTAGCAGTAGTGTGCTAGCAGCAGTGCTAGCAGCAGTGTGCTAGCAGCAGTGCTAGCAGCAGTGTGCTAGCAGCAGTGCTAGCAGCAGTGTGCTAGCAGCAGTGCTTGCAGCAGTGTGCTAGCAGCAGCAGTGCTAGCAGCAGTGTGCTAGCAGCAGTGTGCTAGCAGCAGCAGTGCTAGCAGCAGTGTGCTAGCAGCAGTAGTCACCTATTTGTACTCACCTATTTGTGGTTGCAGGGGTCGAGTCATAGCTCCTGACCCCGCCTCTTCACTGATTGCTACTAGGTCCTCTCTCTCCCTGCTCCATGAGCTTTATCATACCTCGCCTTAAAACTACGTATGGTTCCCGCCTCCACTACTTCACTTTCTAGGCTGTTCCACGGCTTGACTACTCTATGACTGAAGAAATACTTCCTAACATCCCTTTGATTCATCTGAGTCCTCAACTTCCAATTGTGACCTCTTGTGTCTGTGTCCCATCTCTGGAACATCCCATCTTTGTCCACCTCGTCTATTCCACGCAGTATTTTATATTTCGTTATCATGTCTCCCCTGACCCTCCTGGCCTCCAGTGTCGTCAGGCCGATTTCCCTCAACCTTTCTTTGTAAGACAATCCCCGTAGCTCTGGGACTAGTCTTGTTGCAAACCTTTGCACTTTCTCTAATTTTTTGACGTGCTTGACTAGGTGTGGATTCCAAACTGGTGCTGCATACTCCAGTATGGGCCTGACGTAAATGGTATACAGAGTCTTGAACGAATCCTTACTGAGGTATCGGAACGCTATCCGTAGGTTTGCCAGGCGCCCGTATGCTGCAGCAGTTATCTGATTGATGTGCGCCTTAGGAGATATGCTCGGTGTTATACTCACCCCCAGATCTTTTTCCTTGAGTGAGGTTTGCAGTCTTTGGCCACCTAGACTATATTGTGTCTGCGGTCTTCTTTGCCCTTCCCAATCTTCATGACTTTGCATTTGGCAGGGTTAAATTCAAGGAGCCAGTTGCTGGACCAGGCTTGTAGCCTGTCCAGGTCTCTTTGTAGTCCTGCCTGATCCTCATCCGATTTGATTCTCCTCATTAACTTCGCATCATCTGCAAACAAGTACACTTCTGAGTCTATCCCTTCCGTTATGTCATTCACATATACCAAGAACAGCACAGGTCCTAGGACTGACCCCTGTGTGCTAGCAGCAGTGTGCTAACAGCAGTGCTAGCAGCAGTGTGCTAACAGCAGTGCTAGCAGCAGTGTGCTAGCAGCAGTGCTAGCAGTAGTGTGCTAACAGCAGTGCTAGCAGCAGTGTGCTAACAGTAGTGCTAGCAGCAGTGCTAGCAGCAGAGTGCTAGTGAGCTAATGTAAACTGGAGTGTGGTGGTTTATTGCAGTATTTTATAAGTTGTATGTAAGTTACTTATTAATATATATTTTTACATAGGTGAGTTTTTGTGTCCTTCCTTATGCCATATTAATTATTGGCATTCATGCTTCATAATTTGTATGAGTATATGATGGCCCTAGAGCGGCTGTTTTTTTTGTCAGTATTAAATATTATAACCTCTGGACAGCAGTGTGAGCCAGAGCATTGTGTTTAAGTTAGGAGTCAGGTTAAAGGACACAAGTGCAACTAATGTGACATTTTTTTGTGACAACGTTTCGCTCTCCAGGAGCTTTATCTAGCCATTACCTTGATAAAGCTCCTGGAGAGCGAAACGTTGCCACAATAAAAATTCACATTAGTTGCACTTGTGTCCTTTTACTTTACATATTGTCGGTAATTCTACCAACTTTATTACAAGTTAGGAGTCACCACCACAAACACGTAACAGTCCCCACTTTAACTCCTGTTGTACACAATGAGGCAAGGTCAACCTGACACCATCATAACCAACACAGCAACTTCCTGGTCTACTTCACATCACCTGGTTCCCTCTCTGGCTCTGATCATAAAACCATAACACACCATCTCTCTTCCAACCTCATCCTCATAGGCAGGATGTAATTCCTTCAAACACGACACTAACCTCAAACAACTAAGACAACAGACCCATCACAAAGACAGAACTCGCATACAGACAATACAGTACCACACAGACTGCTGTGAAAGCATGTCCAAAATACACTATTGTGCAAGATTCACTATTCTTTCTTGCTTCTTCCTCTAACGTCATTGTATTACACCTAACCAATTCCTAATCAGCCACATACTGAGGAATCACTCCACCCTGCAAAACCACATCATCCGCAGCCTGGAGGTCCACAACACATACTGGCTATCCCTCATGCACACCGCAGACGTACACCGAATTAGGGATCCCAAGAAATTCTAACCATTCATCCAGACTATCACTGGAAACCCAAAAACAAAACACTTCCGATACATTACTCACAACAACAGATATTCAGACAGGCCACACAAATATTCAGACAGCTGAGAAAACATCCACACCCGCCAGACCCAGCCGCACGTCAACACTCACAAAAATTGAAAACTGGGTCACCAGTCACAGTCACATCACCTCTCCAGAGTCAGTTCTCGACTCTCCTACACACTCTCAACACACTCGATATGTCAGTGCACCTCGCAAAACACAGACTTATCATAGACAACAGTAAATAAGCCCCTTATCTGCGCATATGCTGTACTTTCATCAGGATTGAAAGGAATGAACACATCACCACCAGGCTGAGGGACTAATTTCTCCAAACTCATCTTTCACCGGTTTTCTCTGTATGTGACAGATGAAGCCACTGGCTGGGGAAAAGTTTCCTCAGTAAAGATACTTAAATGTTGCACAAGTGTCTCAATTATCATCTCGTCGGTTTTCTAAATCATTTATCTAGTAATACATCCTTCACACAACACAATAAGAAGTCCCTTCTCACCCATCGTCCCCTGAAGGCACCTGTAACATTAAGACTCCCATTCCATACCTTAACACCTTACTAATTGTCTTTCTGCTGCTCTCACTGACCTCTCTCTTGCTTCCAGTTACTTCCAGTCTCTCTTCAAACCTGCCACAGCTTCCTGAGGAACTGCAGGCTTAATTATTATTTCTAGTAATCCTCGAAAAGACCTCTGGGAAACTAACTCATGACTACTCTCTAACACTTTCTAACTAATGACTATAACCCTAACTATGGTGAGAATAGTGTGAATGATGTACATAACTTATGTTAGGCTCTTTATTGATTATGCTGCTCCCATGTTTATATTAGCTTGGAAAAATTCTCTCCGACCCTTGGAGTTAATGCAAAATGAACCTCTCAGAATTATTCTTGGCTGTCACAAATCTACCAATGTTCTTAATATGAGGAAGGAGCTTGGTATTTCTAGTATCAGTGAATGGATCGATATTAACTGTACTTGGTATTAGAATGTTAATAAATAAACCAGACACGGTTACTATCAATCTTATTAAATGTTTAGAAATAAATACACAGATCTAAATGGATTGTGAAAACGTGCAGTTTATTAAGTTTTAAAACCTGTGCGTTCTCTATCACTGTAAATAACAAGAACGTTTCGCTCCACCATGGAAGATGTGTTCATTTAATATCACACACGTTCAAGCTTTTCCCAAGAAGCTAGCACTTTTTCCTTTAATTACTTGTAAAAACAACTGCTCAGGAAGACATTTCTCGCCTAACTGGTAGCAGTAATTTATCACAAGTTATCGTGTTGCCGCCTCCCAAGTTAAGAACGACAGCAGCTTTGTTGAGTCAGGCATAAGAATTAACAACTGGGCGTCTACACTGCAAGCTGAATTGTTTGCAATCCTAATGGCGCTAAAGCTAACTTATGACACTGAGCTTGACTCTGTCATCATTACTGATTCTATGTCATCACTGATGGCTCTTGACTCATTATGACTAACATGTTCACTGGAGAAGCCAGGAATAGATATTAAAAAATCCGGAAAAAAGAATTAATGCGCAATTGTTATGTATCTCATCACACATTGGATTACTCCTTCATGATAAAGTTGATATGTTAGCCAAGAAAAATACCCTGGAGGATAATGTAGAATATAACTTTGGTGTATCTGTGTCTAGCATTATGAATAATATTAGGGGAGAAGTAAAGAATGAAAGAATGTTATAGAAATGCAGTTAGAAGCCTGAGTAGATCTATAACCCACTATGATAACATGAACGTAGATAAATACGTTTATGGAGCAACTTGCAATGTGAACAGACTGACTGATGTTGTAGTGGCCAGGCTTAGGCTTGGTTACAAGTACTTCTGGCAGTTTGGGAGACACACAGATGATGATCAAACTAAATGCAAACCAAGTGGCCAGCCATATGGTCACTGTCTTGAACACTATGTGCTTAATTGTCCACTTATTGAGGAATATAGAGATAGTATTAAAACGTATATGACATGTCAAAATGTCTTATTAATGGAAATAAGATACCAGATATATTAAGCAAATTTCTAAATTAGCTTGTAACAGATAAGTGTAGATATATATTCAGATGTATTCCTGTTAACTTTTTGGGGCCTAGTTCCTAGGCCTTTTGTGTATCCATATACTCTTGCGCTACCGTCCACAGGATTGATATGGGGTGCACAATAAACTAATTCCTGGCTCCAGAGTTATCTAGAGGTCCACATCCTTAACAGTCTACAATTTCATTGTGAGAAGACTGATCAACGAAAGACTCTCTTAATATAATCCTAAACTTTACCCACACCAACAAGACACAGGTGCATGGCGGCCCACGTTCCAAAGGACTTTGAAAATGTTTACGGCATTGTCTAGCACGACAGCTCATGCTCAAGCTTTACAGCAGTCTTGAACTCCCCATTAACACGAAGAAGTTCCTCTGTAACTTGTTAGACTGCTGTACGATACCCATGAAGTTCAGAAACTGTTTTTCCTGCCACATTATACTCCAGGCAGGAGTTCCTCAAGGCTCTGTGCTCTCTCCTACTCTCTACATACTCTCTATGAACGGCATGCCGAAGTCTGTACACTCAAATATTCACCATTGTTGATGCAGACATCACACAACTCAACACACACCAAAGCATCCGTTGAACACAACGTTAAATCAAATAGGATCGGTGTTGGTGTGGCACTGGATAACAACACTACGTCACGCAATACTGTAGGAAGTCTGCCTATTCATATTCCCATTAGTCCAACTTTTTTAGATTGTCCAGATGTTAACCTTAAAACGATACTCAACTACTGACAGATCCTTCTTAAAATCCTTCCCATCTCACCATACCTGCACTTTTAAACATCTGTACTGTAACTATTACCTGTACTACTCCCTCTCACAAGTTGTGAATATGTTAATATTATGCAATACCGATAGGTTGGTAAGACATGTGCAACAGTTAGGTATCATTCCGAAACGTTTCGCCTATACAGTAGGCTTCTTCAGTCGAGTACAGAGGAGGCAGCAGAAGCAGTAGGGATGTAAAGATGTTGTAATCAGTCCATCACCCTCGAAGACACTTTTGAGGTGGTCAGTCATGCAACCTTGAGAAGAGTTCTGCTTCATAGTCTGGGACAATGATTCCACCTGACTCCCGCCACTATAAATGCTCCTTTCATAGTTGTCTATGTATTACAAATGTAATATATTAGAACTCTAATAGATTATAATTTTATTGCTGAAATACTGATATTTTTCTTCGTTACCCAATTCACCACATATCAGATGTTCTCTAACCCCATTGTAATCTGCTGAACGAAAATCTGGGACCCTTATTAAATTATTCTTACGTACTTATTTCAATTAAATGTTAAATGTAATCGATTTGTGGTCGCTCGTACCAAGTTATTCTAATCTCACTAGAGCCAACTGGCCAAGTAGTTAACGCACTGCCTGTGAATTTTAGGAATCACTTGCTATAGGTTTAAACTACACACGTTCTGTGAGCCGAGGTCTTACTAATGATGCACAAAACTGGGAAGAAATCGTGAAAAATACTCTCACGATGGAAACACAAAAATGAAAAGATCCTTTAGTGATAACATTTCGCTACGCAAAGGTCTTTTTCAGGTCGAAAACAGAAACCTGGATGAGCGTATGTAGAGGAAGTGTAGTGTAGTGCAGAGCCAGACCAGGCGTGTTGACGCTGAAACAAGGCAGAGCTTGAAAAACCATCAAGAACATCACAGAAAGGACACCACTAGCAAATACACCACCACCAAGTGCACCACCAGCAAGTACACCACCAGCAAGTACACCACCAGCAAGTACACCACCAGCGAGTACACCACCAGCGAGTACACCACCAACAAGTACACCACCAGCAAGGACACCACCAGCAAGGACACCACCAGCAAGGATACCACCAGCAAGGACACCACCAGCAAGGACACCACCAGCAAGGACACCACCAGCAAGGACACCACCAGCAAGGACACCCTAATGCAAGGATATACATTATTCCTTGCAAAGATTGTGCCAAATATACGTGGGTGAAACATCAAAAGACCTGTTAGGTAAGATATATGCAACAGACCTGTTAGGTAAGACATATGCAACAGACCTGTTAGGTAAGACATATGCACGTGTGTCTTACCTACCAACCTCTCGGTATTTTATGCAATTTTAATGGTCATCAAGACACCTACACACACGTATTTCTGAACACCAACACGCAAGCAAAATGGTCCACTTGATGACCATTTGTGTTACTCATTGAAATTCCAGCAACCACATCATCAGTTACAAGCGGTCACAACTCTCTGCCGAAGACGACGACAACGCCCACGAACGCAGGATCCTGGAATCACTCGAAAGTACATCAGTCTCAGCTAGAACAGTTTCTGCAACATAGCTGAGCCTCTTGTCAGGAAGCTTCAGAATAGGTTAATCCCATAACAAAAGAATGGAAAAGTAGGCCTACTGGCCTATGCTTGACAAGTCCCTCGATAAGTTCACTGAGGTCAGTGATCACGAGAGGTCATGCTACCTGTCCTTCTGTCGTTGATGAGGAATGTGTGGCGTGTTATAGTGTTACTATGGCTGGCTTTTGTAATGTTATTGTACTAATGTTCCGAGAGTTAAAGAATAACGTAACACATCTCAAAGAGAAAATTAAGAAATTGGTTGTGTGACAATTTACAACAGCTAGAGATAAAATAAAAATTGGTTAGAAGCAACGATGGGGAGGTTGTTAACAGTGAAAAATGGAAAGAGGTTTGCAGTAAGGAAGAAATATTAAACTGAGGAAGGTAACAGGAGCAAACTTGAAGGTAGAAAACACACTTTAGTGTTTCCAGGATGAACGTACAATTATTGTCAATGAGGACAAACGTACTCTTCACCTTTATACTATGGTAAAAAATATTCTTGTTGTTGGGAACTCACAAACTACACATATGGACCAAGCATTCTAAAACAGAGATGGAAGGTCAGAGAGATGGAAGGTCAGACAGAAATGGTAGGTCAGACAGAAATGGTAGGTCAGACAGAAATGAAAGGTCAGACAGAAATGAAAGGTCAGACAGAAATGGAAGGTCAGATAGAAATGGAAGGTCAGACAGAAATGGAAGGTCAGACAGAAATTGAAGGTCAGACAGAAATTGAAGGTCAGACAGAAATGGAAGGTCAGACAGAAATGGAAGGTCAGACAGAAATGGAAGGTCAGATAGAAATGGAAGGTCAGATAGAAATGGAAGGTCAGATAGAAATGGAAGGTCGGATAGAAATGGAAGGTCAGATAGAGGGTGAATATTCCTGAAGCTAATTTTGGTGACGTATAAGGCTAGATATCGCGTCAGATAATGGGATATAAGACTTGACATCGTGTTAGATAATGGGATATAAGGCTTGACATCGTGTCAGATAATGGGATATAAGGCTTGACATCGTGTCAGATAATGGGATATAAGGCTTGACATCGTGTCAGATAATGGGATATAAGGCTTGACATCGTGTCAGATAATGGGATATAAGGCTTGACATCGTGATAGATAATGGGATATAAGGCTTGACATCGTGTCAGATAATGGGGTATAAGTTTTGACATCGTGTTAGATGATGGGATATAAGGCTTGACATCGTGTCAGATAATGGGATATAAGGCTTGACATCGTGTCAGATAATGGGATATAAGGCTTGACATCGTGTCAGATAATGGGATATAAGGCTTGACATCGTGTCAGATAATGGGATATAAGGCTTGACACCGTGTTAGATAATGGGATATAAGGCTTGATGTAGACAGCCTGTACTGTCTGCACAGACAGCCTGTACTGTCTGCACAGACAGCCTGTACTGTCTGCACAGACAGCCTGTACTGTCTGCACAGACAGCCTATGCTGTCTGCCAGCTTAGTTCATATTTCGCGGCACTAAGGTGCTGCCCTCTGGGCCTGCCCAGGTCTGTGGGAAGCTGGTCCCACACTCTCTCACACTCACTCACACAGCGGCCTAGCAGGAAGACTCAAGGCCTACTCCTAGCTCTCTCTCGTGGGATGGCCCTCCCGGGCCATGGGCACAACCCTCAAGCCTGTGTACCCACTACGACTTTACAAAAAAGTAAAGAAGTCTCGCGACGACCTTTATAATTTACACCCCGCTTACAACCTACCAAATAATCTCGTTATAAATGGTGGGAAGCGGTGGTCGTAGCAGTTGTGTTTGCCCGGAGAGAGGAAGGGATGAAGTCATCTTCACTTCATCATCCCATGCAAGAAGCATCCGTCTATCAACGAGTTATCCTGATGTCGTGTCTGCACGTTTCAGCATCCAGACACAGGTACAAGCAGGATCCAGCCGAAATTTACTGAATTTCTCCGAGAATTGTAAGTGGCGTCCCAGTGACCCCACGCTACAGCGTCCCACGCTGTTTCTCAAGTCACGTGTTCAGAGTCACTTGTATGTTGCTGTTGTTGTTCAGCTCAGCACAGCTGTTTCAGGAAGCCAGAGGTGAGTTTTGTGGTGATTTCTGCGTCTAGTGTTTGTGGAAGAGGAGGAAGTGGTCGTTCCTCGCCTCGCCCATGCTTGCCCTACTCACACCTCACCAGCCTACCATACACTCACCACTGCCCACTCCCTCTGCTGTGTTTTCTGCTGTTTTCCATGTGAATTCATTGCCAGAGCTGTGTATCCGAGTGACCGAGGCCACTCGAAGCCATGTGGATCAGCATGCCACATAGATCAGAAAGCCACGCGGATCAGCAAGCCACGTGGATGAGCAAGCCACGTGGATCAGCAAGCCACGTGGATCAGCATGCCACGTAGATCACGACACCACGTGGATCACGACGCCACGTGGGGTGTGGGCGAGTTCAAGTGGATCTACAAGCCACGTGGGTTACCAAGCCAGATGTCCCAGGCCTCATGCTGTGGTCTGCTGTCCGCATCACACTGACGTCACCGATGCTGCTGCCCGACTTCATGACGTCACGAAGTCTACCTGACGTCACCTCGAGATGTTTGCTGACGTCACAGTGCTGCTGACGTCACCTCGAGAAGTCACGCCTGACATCACATGATGTTACATCGAGTGTTCTAGTAATTATTTCAATATTGTCGAGAAGATTGAAAGAAGATATATGTCGTATGTATAGCTTAGTGTCAATTTTGTGCTCATAGAAGCATCATTTGCTAGTTAAGCCATGTTGTACCGCATGTACCGAGTGTGTGTGTAAAGTTTTCCGTGAGTCCAGTGGTCTTGAGTCAGACCCTTGTGCAGCACGACTGTGTTAAGTCACCCGGTGTGACCAGCACGTTTGACAGCTGACATTACTCAGCCTGAGCCCCGAGCCCTTGTACAGAAAGCTCTTCTGCTCGTCACTCATAGATGTTCTGCAGAATTGTACCTGCTATGATTCCCATCGAGATTTGTTTCACTTCACCTCCAGACCTTCAGAGTGCAGTTATATGTAGAGAAACAAGTCTGGGGACGCTTAGAATAACCTCTGCTATAACTCCAACTGCCGAGAGAATGACACTCGTCAAGCTGCAGTTAGCCTTGTCGGCAGGCGCTGTGTCAGCCTCGTGTCACAAGCTTCAGTGAGCAGCCTGCGCAAAGATGATGTCACTTTGACTGCTAGCTCGCTCACTGCAGTCTGGTGTATGATTTTACGACTCCCAGATGTTTTGCCAAGTCGTCTCTGCCACGACTCGCTCCACGCTCGCCGGCAGTGACAGCCCAACGACAGTACCAATCGAGAAGTGTCCTCCTGAGTCGCTTGCCAGAAGAAGTCCTGCCCAGTTGCCGAGTTTTGACGACGCCTCACTCGAGGGCACCAGCGTGTCGTGCCCCAGGTTGAGTGAAAACCTGCAGAGACTCCTACAATGACTGCTTCACCGTTCCAGAGAAGACGAGGAGACCGTAACCTGTTACGTCACAGCTCAGCCGCAGCGATGTCTCCTTTGTTGCAGTATGTGTCCAGACGCAGGAAGGCGTGCAGTGATGCCCTTCGACGCTCACTGCCTATGACCACGATGTTTAGCACACCCCACATGTTTTTTTCTTCCCTCCCTGTAGGAAGTTTTTTTTTTCCATGTCCATAGGTATATATATGTTTTTATTTTGTGTTCTGTGCCCTGTTCCTACGAGAGAGAGACCAAGTTTCTTTTACCACCAGTATTGTCGCGTCGGGACGACGCGAGGTAGGTGGCCGAGCGAATGTAGACAGCCTGTACTGTCTGCACAGACAGCCTATGCTGTCTGCCAGCTTAGTTCATATTTTGCGGCACTAAGGTGCTGCCCTCTGGGCCTGCTCCAGGTCTGTGGGAAGCTGGTCCCACACGCTCTGACTCTCACAGCGGCCTAGCAGCAAGACAGAAGGCCTACTAGTTCTCTCTCTCGTTGGATGGCCCTACCCGGGCCATGGGCACAACACACAAGCCTGTGTACCCACCACGACTTTCCAAATAAAGTAAGAAGCCTCCGAAGACGTATCATTTACTCCCCTGCTACCAGCTACACCAAATAATCTCGTTATATTGACATCGTGTTAGATAATGGGATACAAGGCTTGACATCGTGTCAGATAATGGGATATAAGGCTTGACATCGTGTCAGATAATGGGATATACGGCTTGACATCGTGTTAAATAATGGGATATAAGGCTTGACATCATGTTAGATAATGGGATATAAGGCTTGACATCGTGTTAGATAATGGGATATAAGGCTTGACATCGTGTCAGATAATGGGATATAAGGCTTGACATCGTGTCAGATAATGGGATATTAGGCTTGACATCGTGTCAGATAATGGGATATAAGGCTTGACATCGTGTTAGATAATGGGATATAAGGCTTGACATCGTGTTAGATAATGGGATATAAGGCTTGACATCGTGTTAGATAATGGGATATAAGGCTTGACATCGTGTCAGATAATGGGATATAAGGCTTGACATCGTGTTAGATAATGGGATATAATTCTTGACATCGTGTTAGATAATGGGATATAAGGCTTGACATCGTGTTAGATAATGGGATATAAGGCTTGACATCGTGTCAGATAATGGGATATAAGGCTTGACATCGTGTCAGATAATGGGATATTAGGCTTGACATCGTGTTAGATAATGGGATATAAGGCTTGACATCGTGTTAGATAATGGGATATAAGGCTTGACATTGTGTTAGATAATGGGATATAAGGCTTGACATCGTGTTAGATAATGGGATATAAGGCTTGACATCGTGTCAGATAATGGGATATAAGGCTTGACATCGTGTCAGATAATGGGATATTAGGCTTGACATCGTGTCAGATAATGGGATATTAGGCTTGACATCGTGTCAGATAATGGGATATAAGGCTTGACATCGTGTTAGATAATGGGATATAAGGCTTGACATCGTGTCAGATAATGGGATATAAGGCTTGACATCGTGTCAGATAATGGGATATTAGGCTTGACATCGTGTCAGATAATGGGATATAAGGCTTGACATTTGAATTTTGCCTAGAAAATTAGTGAGCAGTGAATGAGTATCCAGGGAAATTGGCATTAATTACTGACTACACAAATACTGTAAAAGCTCTTAATTCCATACACAGAGAGAGAACAATAAATAGAAGAACTGACGATAATTGCATGTACAGGAAACATAATGATATAATGGCGATAACCGAAGCATGGTTCATTGTATACAAACAGGGACATGCCACCTGATTACCACATAGAGGTATAAATTGTTCCACTCTGAGTGTCAGCAGGAATGGAGGCAGAGTTGTGAGGTGTGTCAGAGAAGATGTAAACTGTTGTCTTATCGGAAACAGACTACATGGCTGTACTTTCTTGAAGAGAGTTTAAAGCTCATCACAGGTGTGTTCTATAGACATACAGACTGTGACTATGATCATCTCTGGCACGAAACTGCTGAGGCATCTAGATACTAGAATCTTATGAGATACTAACTTCATTCGGGTATATTTTAAAGAACATAAGATTATGTTAGGTAAGACACATATGCAACAGTTAGGTATCTTTATTATGAAACGTTTCGCCTACACAGTAGGCTTCTTCAGTCAAGTACAGAAAAGTTGATAGAAGCAGAAGATACTTGAAGACGATGTAATCAGTCCATCACCCTTCCACTAGTGAGAGCGGCTGGATTTGAGAGGGACCTGACCTCTCAGCATCTGAGTTCTTACCTCTCCTAGTGGCCTACGTCTCACCTCTTGGCGCTATAAAAAGCTCCATCCTGTCACTTCATCTCCATATTGTTTCATACTATGGAACAGTGCTCTTCTCCAGACTGAGGGACTGACCACCTCAAAACTTTAAGGGTGATGGACTGATTACATCGTCTTCAAGTATCTTCTGCTTCTATCAACTTTTCTGTACTTGACTGAAGAAGCCTACTGTGTAGGCGAAACGTTTCGAAATAAAGATACCTAACTGTTGCATATGTGTCTTACCTAACAATCTGTCGGTATTTTATACCATTTTAATGTTCATTCTGTCAGACACTGCAACACAAGGGTATCTTGGTACAGACCATCAACTTCGACCTCTACTAGTGAGAACGGCTGGGTTTGAGAGGGACCTGCCCTCCCAAAGCAACCTACGTCTCACCTCCTGGCACTATATAAAGGCTCCATCCTGTCACTTCAACTTCATATTGTTTCAGACTACGGAACAATGCTCTTCTCCAGACTGAGGGACTGACCACCTCAAAACTTTAAGGGTGATGGACTGATTACATCGTCTTCAAGTATCTTCTGCTTCTATCAACTTTTCTGTACTCGACTGAAGAAGCCTACTGTGTAGGCGAAACGTTTCGAAATAAAGATACCTAACTGTTGCATATGTGTCTTACCTAACAACCTGTCGGTATTTTATACCATTTTAATGTTCAACATAAGATTATGCTAGAAATTTCAAAATCAAATTGAGTAATTTAAAAAAAAAGAAAAATCAATCTGAAATTACATACAATTAATACAATGTAACAATATTGGCTAAATTCTAATTAGAAATTAAATGCGAAATAAATAGCAAATTAATGTCTTGCTTCCTCTTAGTTTTTACTGGGAAGATACTAGCGAAATTCCTGGAATAGATTATGTAGAACAGGACGATAATAAACTATGTACGATTGTGGTAACTAGTGACATGGGCCTCAGACAAACAGAGAAACTAAAACCTAACAAATCCCCAGGTCCTGATGAACTGTTTGCAAGGGTGTTAAGGAATGTAAAGAGGAACTTAGCATACCTTTGGTTAATCTTTTTAACATATCACTACAAACTGGCATAGTGCCTGATAAGTGGAAAATGGCAAATGTAATACCTATTTACAAGGCAGGTGACAGGTCCTTAGCTTCGAGCTATATACCAATAAGTCTTACCTCCATAGTGGGAAAATTTATCGAATCAATAATTGCTGAGGCAATTCGTAGCCGTCTTGATAGGCATAAATTGATTAGTGAATCTTAACTCGGTTTTACAAAGGGGCGTTCCTGTCTTACGAATTTACTAACTTTTTTCACTAAGGTGTTTGAGGAGGTAGATCATGGTAATGAATATGATATTGTGTATATGGACTTCAGTAAGGCTTTCGATAGAGTTCCACATCAGAGGCTATTGAGGAAACTTAGGGCACATGGAATAGGAGGAGAAATTTTTTCCTGGGTAGAGGCATGGTTGACAAATAGGTAGCAGAGAGTTTGCATAAATGGGGAGAAATCAGAATGGGGGCACGTCACAAGCGGTGTTCCTCAGGGGTCAGTGTTGGGCCCCTTGTTGTTCACAATTTACATAAACGACATAGATGAAGGAATAAACAGCGACATAAGCAAATCTGCTGAGGCCACCAAAATAGGCCGCCCAGTTCATTCTAATGAGGACATTAGTGCACTCCAGGATGATTTGAATAAACTGATGCAATCGTCGGAGAAGTGGCAGATGCAGTATACTATAGACAAATGCAAAGTTCTAAATGTTGGACAGGACAATAACCATGCCACATATAAACTAAATAATGTAGATCTTAATACTACTGATTGCGGAAAGGATTTAGAAGTTCTGGTTAGCAGTAATCTAAAACCAAGACAACAGTGCATTAGTGTTCGCAATAAAGCTAACAGAATTCTTGGCTTCTTATCTAGAAGTATAAATAATAGAAGTCCTCAAGTTGTTCTTCAACTATATATATCCTTGGTTAGGCCTCATTTAGATTATGCTGCACAGTTCTGGTCACCATATTACAGAATGGATATAAATGCTCTGGAAAACGTACAGAGGAGGATGACAAAGTTGATCCCATGTATCAGAAGTCTTCCCTATGAGGATAGACTGAGGGCCATGAATCTGCACTCTCTAGAAAGGCGTGGAATTAGGGGGGGGATATGATTGAGGTAAATGGAAAACAGGAATAAATAAAGGGGATGTAAATAGCGTGCTGAAAATTTCCAGCCAAGACAGGACTCGCAGCAATGGTTTCAAGTTGGAAAAAAATCAGATTCAGGAAGGATATAGGAAAGCACTGGTTTGGTAATAGAGTTGTGGATGAGTGGAACAAACTCCCAAGTACCGTCATAGAAGCTAAGACATTGTGTAGTTTTAAAGATAGGTTGGATAAATACACGAGTGGGTGTGTGTGGATGTGAGTTGGACCAGACTAGCTTCTGCCACCACGTCTGGTGCCATGCTCCTTCCTAAAGTGGAAGTGACCTGACTAGGTGGTCATTATTCTAATCCCGGGGTGGCATGGACCTGCGTCGCATGGGTCAGTAGGCCTGTTGCAGTGTTCCTTCTTTCTTATGTTTTTATGTAAACTAGAGTGCCGGCACTCTGAAGGAGGGAACTACAGTGCCGGCACTCTGAAGGAGGGAACTACAGTGCCGGCACTCTGAAGGAGGGAACTACAGTGCCGGCACTCTGAAGGAGGGAACTACAGTGCCGGCACTCTGAAGGAGGGAACTACAGTGCCGGCACTCTGAAGGAGGGAACTACAGTGCCGCACTCTGAAGGAGGGAACTACAGTGCCGGCACTCTGAAGGAGGGAACTACAGTGCCGGCACTCTGAAGGAGGAACTACAGTGCCGGCACTCTGAAGGAGGGAACTACAGTGCCGGCACTCTGAAGGAGGGAACCTACAGTGCCGGCACTCTGAAGGAGGAACTACAGTGCCGGCACTCTGAAGGAGGGAACTACAGTGTCGGCACTCTGAAGGAGGGAACTACAGTGCCGGCACTCTGAAGGAGGGAACTACAGTGCCGGCACTCTGAAGGAGGGAACTACAGTGCCGGCACTCTGAAGGTGGGAACTACAGTGCCGGCACTCTGAAGGTGGGAACTACAGTGCCGGCATCTGAAGGTGGGAACTACAGTGTCCGGCACTCTGAAGGGGGAACTACAGTGCCGCACTCTGAAGGAGGGAACTACAGTGCCGGCACTCAGAAGGAGGGAACTACAGTGCCGACACTCTGAAGGAGGGAACTACAGTGCCGGCACTCTGAAGGAGGGAACTACAGTGCCGGCACTCTGAAGGAGGGAACTACAGTGCCGGCACTCTGAAGGAGGGAACTACAGTGCCGCACTCTGAAGGAGGGAACTACAGTGCCGGCACTCTGAAGGAGGGAACTACAGTGCCGGCACTCTGAAGGAGGAACACAGTGCCGGCACTCTGAAGGAGGAACTACAGTGCCGGCACTCTGAAGGAGGGAACTACAGTGCCGGCACTCTGAAGGAGGGAACTACAGTGCCGGCACTCTGAAAGGAGGGAACTACAGTGCCGCACTCTGAAGGAGGGAACTACAGTGCCGCACTCTGAAGGAGGGAACCACAGTGCCGCACTCTGAAGGAGGGAACCACAGTGCGGCACTCTGAAGGAGGGAACCACAGTGCCGGCACTCCTGAAGGAGGAACCACAGTGCCGGCACTCTGAAGAGGAACCACAGTGCCGGCACTCTGAAGGAGGAACTACAGTGCCGGCACTCTGAAGGAGGGAACCACAGTGCCGGCACTCTGAAGGAGGGAACTACAGTGCCGGCACTCTCAAGGAGGGAACTACAGTGCCGGCACTCTCAAGGAGGGAACTACAGTGCCGCACTCTAAGGATGGAACTACAGTGCCGGCACTCTGAAGGAGGAACTACAGTGCCGGCACTCTGAAGGAGGGAACTACAGTGCCGGCACTCTGAAGGAGGGAACTACAGTGCCGGCACTCTGAAGGAGGAACTACAGTGCCGGCACTCTGAAGGAGGAACTACAGTGCCGGCACTCTGAAGGAGGGAACTACAGTGCCGGCACTCTGAAGAGGGAACCACAGTGCCGGCACTCTGAAGGAGGGAACCACAGTGCCGGCACTCTGAAGGAGGAACCACAGTGCCGGCACTCTGAAGGAGGGAACCACAGTGCCGGCACTCTGAAGGAGGGAACTACAGTGCCGGCACTCTGAAGGAGGGAACTACAGTGCCGGCACTCTGAAGGAGGGAACTACAGTGCCGGCACTCTGAAGGAGGGAACTACAGTGCCGGCACTCTGAAGGAGGGAACTACAGTGCCGGCACTCTGAAGGAGGGAACTACACACTGCCGGCACTCTGAAGGTGGGAAACAGTGCCGGCACTCTGAAGGTGGGAACTACAGTGCCGGCACTCTGAAGGTGGGAACTACAGTGCCGGCACTCTGAAGGAGGGAACTACAGTGCCGGCACTCTGAAGGAGGGAACCACAGTGCCGGCACTCTGAAGGAGGGAACCACAGTGCCGGCACTCTGAAGGAGGGAACCACAGTGCCGGCACTCTGAAGGAGGGAACTCAGTGTCCGGCACTCTGAAGGAGGGAACTACAGTGCCGGCACTCTGAAGGAGGGAACTACAGTGTCGGCACTCTGAAGGTGGGAACTACAGTGCCGGCACTCTGAAGGAGGGAACTACAGTTGCCGCACTCTGAAGGAGGGAACTACAGTGCCGGCACTCTGAAGGAGGGAACTACAGTGCCGGCACTCTGAAGGAGGGAACTACAGTGCCGGCACTCTGAAGGAGGGAACTACAGTGCCGGCACTCTGAAGGAGGGAACTACAGTGCCGGCACTCTGAAGGAGGGAACTACAGTGCCGGCACTCTGAAGGAGGGAACTACAGTGCCGGCACTCTGAAGAGGGAACACAGTGCCGGCCACTCTGAAGGAGGGAACTACAGTGCCGGCACCCTGAAGGAGGGAACTACAGTGCCGGCACTCTGAAGAGGGAACTACAGTGCCGGCACTCTGAAGGAGGGAACTACAGTGCCGGCACCCTGAAGGAGGGAACTACAGTGCCGGCACTCTGAAGGAGGGAACTACAGTGCCGGCACTCCTGAAGGAGGGAACTACAGTGCCGGCACTCTGAAGGAGGGAACTACAGTGCCGGCACTCTGAAGGAGGGAACTACAGTGCCGGCACTCTGAAGGAGGGAACTACAGTGCCGGCACTCTGAAGGTGGGAACTACAGTGCCGGCACTCTGAAGGAGGGAACTACAGTGCCGGCACTTTGAAGGAGGGAACTACAGTGCCGCACTCTGAAGGAGGGAACTACAGTGCCGGCACCCTGAAGGAGGGAACTACAGTTGCCGGCACTCTGAAGGAGGGAACTACAGTGCCGGCACTCTGAAGAGGGAACTACAGTGCCGGCACTCTGAAGGTGGGAACTACAGTGCCGCAACTCTGAAGGAGGGAACTACAGTGCCGGCACTCTGAAGGAGGGAACTACAGTGCCGGCACTCTGAAGGAGGGAACTACAGTGCCGGCACTCTGAAGGAGGGAACTACAGTGCCGGCACTCTGAAGGAGGGAACTACAGTGCCGGCACTCTGAAGGAGGGAACTACAGTGCCGGCACTCTGAAGGAGGAAACTACAGTGCCGGCACTCTGAAGGAGGGAACTACAGTGCCCGCACTCTGAAGGAGGAACTACAGTGCCGGCACTCTGAAGAGGGAACTACAGTGCCGGCACTCTGAAGGTGGGAACTACAGTGCCGGCACTCTGAAGGAGGGAACTACAGTGCCGGCACTCTGAAGGAGGGAACTACAGTGCCGGCACTCTGAAGGTGGGAACTACAGTGCCGGCACTCTGAAGGAGGGAACTACAGTGCCGGCACTCTGAAGGTGGGAACTACAGTGCCGGCACTCTGAAGGAGGGAACTACAGTGCCGGCACTCTGAAGGATGGGAACTACAGTGCCGGCACTCTGAAGGAGGGGTGTTAATGTTACAGTTTTATAACTGTAGTGTATATACCCACAAATAACAAAAAGGCACAATACCGTGACTGGAACGATACACAAATAACCCGCACATAAAAGAGAGAAGCTTACGACGACGTTTCGGTCCGACTTGGACCATTTACAAAGTCACACGTGTATATATACAATATATATATACGTGTGTAATATATACACATGTAAATAACCCGCGCATAGAACAATGGAACTTATAAGGACGTTTCTGTCCTGCTGGACCATTAACTAGTCGCTTCATTCTTTTATGTGCTGATAGAATGATAGCTCTAGGCCTTTCGTGTTGCAATCAACACGTCATCAGGTGCTTGCAAAATTGCATTAGAGAGGAGTTCTAGCAATTACCGTTCCCAGAGGACCACCTTTACTGGAGTGAGAGAATATTGTAGGAGAAAAGGAGAACACCGGAAATAACCAGGCACCGCAAGGCCAACGTGTCCCTTTAATTAAATTATGACAGAAAACCGTCCCGTATATGGGGGGACTTCTACAAGTTATGTAAAGGAAACGAGGCTCATTAAAAATAAATAAACGCATTTAAAGGGTAAAATCTCTTCAGTAACAAGGAAACCAGTCACAAATATTCTCCTGTGTTGAATACAATACGAGAAGCCTAAAAATATCATTCTACTCCCACCGTTGTTTTGTTGCTTATGTATATATATACACACACACACACACATATATATATATATATATATATATATATATATATTATATATATATATATATATATATATAATATATATATATATATATATATATGTCGTGCCGAATAGGCAGAACTTGCCATCTTGGCTTAAATAGCAACGCTCATCTTGCCATATAGGACAAGTGAAAATTTGTGTATGCAATAATTTCGCCAAAATCATTCTGAACCTAACGAAAAAAAAATATTTCACTGTGTTTGTTTAGTATTAAATTACTGTAAACAAATCTAAAATATATCTAGTTGGGTTAGGCTAAAATAAATTGTTCTTGTTATAATAAGGTTAGGTAAGCTTTCTAAGATTCTTTTGGTGTAAAATTAAAATTTTTTACATTAACATTAATGAAAAAAATATATCTTTAAACGTATAAGAGAAAATTTTAGAATGGACTTAATTTTAAATGAGTTCTTGCTAATTGACCAGTTTTACATATTCGGCACGACTATATATATATATATATATATATATATATATAATATATATATATATATATATATATATATATATATATATATATATATTATTATATATATATAATTACCGCAAATACAAAAACAACTTCGGGGGGGGTGGAGTTGATTGCTTTAATTCTTTCGTGTTGCAATAAAAACATCAGTAGCTTGCATGTTGCAGAAAAAAGGAGGAATTCCAAGTACACATGTTGAGAGGAAGAGTGCTGGAATGAGGCAGGTGGTGGTAAGTACCCCAGGCATACCAGTGCCCAGTGTCCAGTGCCCAGTGCCCAGTGTCCAGTGCCCAGTGTCCAGTGCCCAGTGTCCAGTGCCCAGTGTCCAGTGCCCAGTGTCCAGTGCCCAGTGCCCAGTGTCCAGTGCCCAGTGTCCAGTGCCCAGTGTCCAGTACCCAGTGTCCAGTGCCCAGTGCCCAGTGTCCAGTGCCCAGTGTCCAGTGCCCAGTGTCCAGTACCCAGTGTCCAGTGCCCAGTGCCCAGTGCCCAGTGTCCAGTACCCAGTGTCCAGTGCCCAGTACCCAGTGTCCAGTACCCAGTGTCCAGTACCCAGTGTCCAGTGCCCAGTGTCCAGTGCCCAGTGCCCAGTGTCCAGTACCCAGTGTCCAGTACCCAGTGTCCAGTGCCCAGTACCCAGTGTCCAGTGCCCAGTGTCCAGTGCCCAGTGTCCAGTACCCAGTGTCCAGTGCCCAGTGTCCAGTACCCAGTACCCAGTGCCCAGTGTCCAGTGTCCAGTGCCCAGTGTCCAGTGCCCAGTGTCCAGTGCCCAGTGCCAGAAAGACTGAATATTAAACCAAGAGAAGACAGCCAGTTCACAGGTACTGATATTGTAGCAAAATCCTGACAAACGTAACATTAGTAATATAACAATTATCAAAAATTCCGTCAGAATTAGATTTGCTGTAAACGACTTAAAATTCTGAATACTGGCAATTGTCTCGGGAATTTTTCCAGACATACAGAAAACTGGTCCGCTGCCGACCCTTTGAAGTGACACATTTAAAGGGGAGACTTTTGTAGTTTATCCAAGTGGTAGACGGCCATAGTTTCTCTATCCTTTGTGGGATAGACAAACTATGGCCGCCAGTCACAGAACACGCTAGCGGTTGCTACCACACTCAGCTCACACAGTGAGGTCAGTGGTTCGATCACCGGTACTGCTGGAAACATAGGAGGCGTGTTTCCTCAAGACATCTGCTGCCCCTGTTCACCCAGCAGTTAGTAGGTACCGGGGTGTTAGTGGACTGGTGTGGGTCGCATCCTGGGGACAAAATTAACCTATGTTGCCTGAAATGTTGTAGAAATAAAGATTATTATTATTATTATATAAGAAAGGAGGAGCACTGCAGGAGGCCTACTGGCCCATGCTAGGCAAGTCCATAGCGACAGTTATTTACAAGAGTGAAACGTGGTAAAACTAAATTCCTGTGTGAATGCAAGCGGAAGCAATTAAGACATTTATTCCGGCTACATTTCGCTCTCCAGGGAGTACATAAAGCCAGTAACCCACTGTGTGGGCGAAAAGTAGCCAACGAGGGATCGCATTTTAATGCATGTAAGTATTTTTCCACTGAGTTGGTATTTTATACCATTTATGAAGAGCAAAGCCTCCTGACTGGCCAGGGTAGGCCTAAATATCTCATTCCTTCCTCTAGCACCAACAAGCCTAAGAGACAAAAGCCAGACATAAAACCCAGAGCTTTTTTTCCCCACATTTCTACGATTTCATTACGAATTTTCCGATATTTAAATTATAAAAACCAAAAAAATATCCATTAAGAAATTAATTACCCAGATATGTGTATCATATATTGGTGGAGAACTAAATACTTGTTCTGTAAACGAGGTTCGTATGCAAATTTCATTAGCATTCTGCTCGTTGATAATAAACGTAATTTTCACTGTTGAGGGAGCAGTTAGTTTAAGAGTGCCAGGGTAATTACTGCTGATAAATGATAATGCAGGTTAGGAGCTTTATGTGAGTCAAAACTGTTGTGTTACTACCTCGGCTTGTGTGTTGTGACGCAGGTGATGACGCAGGAACCTGCATCAAGAGGAAGGCGCAGGTCACGACTCAGTAACCTGCTTAAGAACAACTGAACATAAGAGAAACACTGCAGCAACAACACTGCAGCAGCAACACTGCAGCAGCAACACTGCAGCAGCAACACTGTAGCAGCAACACGGTAGCAGCAACACGGTAGCAGCAACACGGCACCAGCAACACGGCATCAGGAACAGGGCACCAGCAACACGGCACCAGCAACACGGCACCAGCAACACGGCACCAGCAACACGGCACCAGCAACACGGCACCAGCAACACGGCATCAGGAACAGGGCACCAGCAACACGGCACCAGCAACACGGCATCAGGAACAGGGCACCAGCAACACGGCACCAGCAACACGGCACCAGCAACACGGCACCAGCAACACGGCACCAGCAACACGGCACCAGCAACACGGCACCAGCAACACGGCACCAGCAACACGGCACCAGCAACACGGCACCAGCAACACGGCACCAGCAAACACGGCACCAGCAACACGGCACCAGCAACACGGCACCAGCAACACGCACAGCAACACGGCACCAGCAACACGGCACCACAAAACAGGCGGCACCAGCAACACGGCACCAGCAACACGGCACCAGAAACACGGCACCAGCAACACGGCACCAGCAACACGGCACCAGCAACACGGCACCAGCAACACGGCACCAGCAACACGGCACCAGCAACACGGCACCAGCAACACGGCACCAGCAACACTAACAAGGAGAATGAAATGTGCTCGATTTTTAATAATTATTTTCTCTTAGTTTGTAGACAGGACGACACTAACAATATCCCAGTAATTAATTTTTATAGTTGGCCTGAGGACGATAAATTATGTAATATCAGTCACTAGCGATATGGTTATCAGGCAGACAGATTCAAGGACAATAAATCCCTGGGCCCTGATGAACTTTTTTCAAGGGTTCTTAAGGTGTGAGATATGGAACCTTGTGAGCCATTTACTCACATTTTTAATAGATCTCTTTAAACACATGTAGTGTCTGATATGTGGAAGATGTCCAATGTAATTCGTATTTTTAAATCAGGGGACAAGTCGTTACCATCAATTTACCGCCCAATAAGCCTGACCTCAATTGTAGGTAAATTACTAGAGTCAATTATAGCTGACAATATAAGAATCCATCGTGATAGCATAATTTGATTAATGATACTCAGCACGGATTCACAAGGGGCCGTTCCTGCCTAACCAGTTTACTTTCTTTAGTAAATCTTTTGAGGCTGTTGATCACGATAAAGAATTCGATATTATTTATTTGGATTCTAATAAGGCTTGTGATAGAGTACCGCACCAGAGACTGCTAAAGAAAATGGCGGTGCTATTGTTTTAGGAATATTATAGTTTTAAGTATTATGGTGTATGGTGTGACGGTAATTAACGAGGCTTCCAGATATTCTTCGGTAAAGACGAACTGAAACGTCCCAGTTCATAAAATGTCCTGTGGAATTCCTTTGATAAGTTTGGAGTCTTAGGACTCTCGGAGCCCGGCCATGGAGTAGTGATGAACTGCTGGATATTTAAGCGTGTTTCCCGTCAAATGCTATAGAAACTTGCGCTGCAACGTCGCTGACTGGTATAATGATGTTACTTGGAGGGTTTTCTTCAACTTGATTGGTGTTGGTCTTGTTGAGGATGCATGTTGCTTCAACTTGATTGGTGTTGGTCTTGTTGAGGATACATGTCGCTTCAACTTGATTGGTGTTGATCTTGTTGAGGATACATGTCGCTTCAACTTGATTGGTGTTGGTCTTGTTGAGTGTGAGGGAAAAGTTCAATAGATAGGAGTAGCGATGGAGTGTATAGTAACAATAGTTTCATTGCCGGCTACTTGTTAAGGTAGGGTAAGTCAAGCTCCCGCTATTTCCCCCCCCCCCCCTTTTTTTCCCCTCCCCGAAAGTGATAGTTTGATTGCCGGCTGCTTGTTAAATTAGGTAGGGCCAGTCTAGCTCCTGCTATCCCTTCCCCTCCCTCTCCCCCCCCCCCCCCCCCGAAAGGTGACGTGTGGGCTCCTGGTCAAACAGTAAATAACTCGATTCACAGCTCCCAGCACTACTCTTGGAATGACAGAGTGGGTCACCTGCCAACCAACGAGAATAATAGAAGGAGACTAACGTCCTGAGACGTCCCATGTTTAATCTATTTACCTGTTATGTAAGCCAACACAGGACCTAACCCCTCATCATAGCAGTGGTAACGAACCTGTGTTCCTGTCATCTGAAGTAATTAATACACGGCTACACTCTGTGAAGAACGAGCCGGTGGTGGTCACCCACCACCGGCTACCCCCCCCCCCCCCCACATCAGCAACGGCTACGATTCAACAACACGCAGTGTTCACCACACCTGACAACCCCATAACCACGATATACCTATATAGCGTTGAGTTCAAATGTAATTTTTTTTCATTTCATTTTTTTTCTATTTTTCTTTTCAATTAGGATGACCCATGCATGTTTTATTGTTTTTTACATTTTCCGTTCTTTCTAAAATAGATTCTAAAGTGTTTATCATTGTCTGTTATTATTTCTTTTCTTATTTCATTAATTGTTCCTTGAGGAGAGGCCAGCCTTGGTACTACTGACTGAAGTTTGTTACAGGGCTGGAGTAAGGGCCTTCCAAGTGGCGACCTTGCCTGGATCAACTCTAAGCATGAATCAAGGGGGGGGGGATGATACCCAACTCGTATCTACCATGGGTAATTCAACACGCGCATACCATAGACGGTTACCACCAGCCATGAGTAATCATTCTCTATGGTAGACTAACGGTACAGGTTAATTAAAAGATTTGGTATTGTTATAGCTCAATATTGTTAAGTGGATTCAGGCAGGATATAATATTTAATCTGCCGACTTTTTTTTTTCGAGCTTGAAACACTTTGGAGTTAGACTCTAGGGAACCCGAGATTTTCCAAAGTGACAATTTGTTTCATTGACTCTTTATTTTATCAAGAAAAGCTGTCGAAGACACTCTTGAATTTGTGTGAGAAGATTGGATTGTGCAAGTGACCCCATTCTACTTACTGTTTGTTTCGGAGCCGCATATAACCGCTTCGTTTCATTAATACATATTGTTTAATTGAAGCATGATCGAGCCCTCTGGTTTTATTTACAGTTTTGAGCGGGAGGCAGGAAATTGAACCCTTCGTTTTCTTGATTCCCGTTTCATTTTTCCCCTGTAGTTAAGTATATTCCAGCAAGTATGGAGTGAAAATACCAGTATTGGATGAATGTCCTGGAAGTAAGTTAGGAATAACAGGGAAATTTTAGAATCTTTGCATAAGTGCTAAGAACCCGGAAAGACCCTTGAAAGATAGAGAATTGAGAGAGAATAGATACAAAGGGAAAGAAGACTAATAAGGATGAAGAAAGAAAGAGAAGAGAGAATCAAGAACGACAGAAAGAGAGAGATAAAAAAGGAGAGAGTCGAATTGAAAGGGAAAAACCAAGACAGACGTTAGAAAGGGAAAGAGAAGACAAAAAGAAGCGTTATGACTTTGATCGTGAGGAAGAGCTAGAGTACTTGAGGAACAAGCTATAAGTACGTTAGGGAGAGCAAGTAAATTAAGAGACTTGAGGACAGGACCTAAGGGATAGTAAATATGAGGAAAGAGCTAGAGAAACAATGAGGAAAACAGCTAGAGAAAGTTAGGAAAAAGCTAGAAACTTGAGTAATAGAGAGAGAAAAAGGATCGCGAGCTCGATGAAGCTCGCCTTGAATAAGAGAATAAAAAGTTGGACTCTCACACTACAACAATTGAGAAGGAGTAATTGATCATGCAGCAAGTTGCACATATTCCAACACCTAAGTTACCTCCCCTTCACAGAGGTGAAGACATAACTTCATACACGCAGGATTTGAAATACCGCTACCCTCAGTGAATGGCCTGCTGACACCTTTATGCTGCCAGGTCAGGATGTTATTTTCTGGCACAGCATTAGAATAACTATGCAACTTGTCGCAGGACATCATAAGTAATTAATAACCTACTGAAGAAGGCAATCCTTAAAGGCATATCAAAAAAACACAAATTCTAAAGAAAGATTTCAGGGTATGCCACCTTACAGCATGGCCAAAACTTTCGCAGTTTCAGGGAACACTCTTTCGTTTTTGACTTTTTGGATAGAGAGTTCAGGAATTGATCGCAGTTTTGAATCTCTTAAGAGACTTCATGGTTGTGACCAGTTCCTGCACTTCCCCCCAATAAGAACTTTTCGAGAACTTTAAACCCGATTAAAACTGAGGAAGTTGTGAGGCTGCGACCTGTATGCCCGGGGTCACAAAATTCCCATAAAGACCTAAAGGGAAACGAACCTTAAGGGGGAAAGGATCACCGAACCAAAGATTAAGAAGCCTACAGTGAAGCAAAATCACCCGCTATTATACCAAACCCCGTCAGATGTGGTGGTATCGGACTAAAACCCAAAAATTTCCTTCCCAAGAAAATAGAGAAAGAAAAGGAGATGTTTTTTGTTGCGCTAAAGACCAACACCCTTTTTGTTCAAAAGCATTAATGGTATAAAAACCCAGTTATTTCGTGACACTAGATGTACTGCACTAATTTCGGACAAACTGTTCCCCTTTCTTTAAAACCTTCGTGTGTCCTTATCTTTTTTTACTTGGGTCGTGAAAATCTTTCCACAAAACTTGTTACTTAAAACAAATGGTTCAGGTTGGACTAAAACGGTACTAGCCCCAATTCTTGTTCATTAATAGTGGGTAACATTAAAGGTGATGTTCTTCCTTCAGAGGCGGTTGCGATCTTTCGTTCCCACCCGTGGGGGGGATCTAAGTTTTCAGCTCTTCCTCATTGCAAAGTTTAATAATGCCCTTACAATTCCGCACCGGAAAGCTGCTTTTTCTCGTACTGTTCATTTGGGGGTGGAAACGGATGATACTGCTCTCGATAGCGAGGTAGCAGGATCACCTATCCACTCGTCACACTCAATGTCTTGACTAGGGCTCAGACCATAACCCCGGCTTCTCCTATCTCCTCTTCTCCCACCGAAAGTCCTTTTATTTTCCCAGATTTTATGTCCAAGGATGACTTTGTCAATATACAGCGCAATTGCCCTTCACTTCGGGATTGTCATAATCAAGCTTTTAACAACAAAGTTACCCATGGGAGATACGTATCTCATAAATTTGAATATATTAATGGTATCTTACATAAGTCTGTGTTTAAACCTCATTCTTCAGTGATAGATTATTCCCTCCTTGTTGTTCCTAAACCATGTGGAGAGACTGTTCTTCAAATGGCTCATGATTTGCCAGTGACCGAACACTTGGCCCATCGTAACACGTGGCATAAACTCAAGCACACTTATTTTTGGCCAAGCATGTACTCATAGGTTACAAAAAAGTATAGCTCTTGTAATAGGTGTCAGGTGCTTACTGCACAAAATACACACACTCCTAAATCTAAAACTAAATCTAAAACTTCCCTCCTGCAGAAACGAGATACTCCACCATAGAAAAGGAATGTTTGGCCCTTGTATGGGGTATCTCCAAGCTTAATTTTTTTTTTTTATTTTATTTAAAACAACACAATACATTAAATAGATAAAAGAACACAGTATCAGTTCTTACACAAAATTACAAATTTCATTGTCTAAATGAACACAGACGATTAACGTTGTGTTGCCACAAACTGTCCCTCATCCCCTATACATTATATCCCATGTTACTATGTTAAGTAAGATTACACAAGATGACATAATATTCATCATTATTATAGCCAAGATGACCCCAAACTACCAATCTGCATTGATTTTTTCCCTGATGTTATTTATATATCCTTATACCAGATTACTTACAAATGCCATAAACTGTATTCTGTAACACTGTTAAATTTTATATTTCCATTCACTTGTCACGCATTACCGTTAATTTTGATAGATCTGATCTGACAGTAATTCTTTTACTAATCTTCCCCCTTCACCCGGAAGCAAAGAAACTAAATTTCACAACAGACTGGTGATATATATAAACTTTTTCTAGAGTTCATTCAAATAGTTACATTGTTATTTTGACAATGGAGTGTATCCCCACCCTAATGGAATGTACATTATTATATTTCCCTAATAAAAAAAAACAGAAATTTAACTACTTCAATGAGAGTAGTTTAACTAACCACAAACTTGTTTATCTGATATATATGATCTCAGCATGGCAGATAAATTTAACCCTAGTCACCAGTTTTACTGTTCATGGTATTATGTTTTCCTCATAATCAACTCCAAACACAGCGAGCCTTCTTATCGTTGAGAAAATTGCATTCAATCACCACAAACTACATTTACACACATGCACCCCTCCATACCCAGAGCCATTCTACACTTGAACACCCAGGTGTATGTTGTGTCATCCCTGCACCAACTAACGTTGCACATTACATTCACACTTGTAACACCCACGGGGTTGTGTCATCCCTGGCACCAACTAAATCGTTGCACCATTACATTCACACTTGTACACCCAGGTTTCTTGTGCGCATCCCGGCCACCAAACTAAACGTTGAACCATTACATTCACACTTGAACACCCAGGTGGTCTTGTTCCATCCCTGCACCAACTCGACGTTGAACCATTCATTCACATTAAACACCCAAGTGTTCTTGTGCATCCCTTGCCACCAACTAAACGTTGAACCTTTACATTCACACTTGAACACCCTGGTGTTCTTTTGCCATCCCTGCACAACTAATCGTTGAACCATTACATTCACACTTGAACACCAGGTGTTTTGTGCCATCCTCTGCACCAACTAACGTTGATTTGATCCATTTTACATTCACACTTGAACACCCAGGTGTTATTGTTGCCAATCCTGCACCAAACTAAAGTTGAACCATTACATTCACATCTTGATCACCCAGGTGTGTTCTTGTGCCATCCCTGCACCAACTATTCGTTAATCCATTACTTTCCATTGGAACACCAGTGTGTTCTTGTGCATCCCTGCCACACATATACTAAAAGTGAACCTATTACATTCTCACTTGAAACCCCCAAAACCAGGTGTTCTTGTGCCATCCCTGCTCCTCTTTAACTGGAACCTTTAAATTCACTTTTGATCAATTACCCCCCCTGGTGTTATTGTGCCATCCCTGCACCAACCTATAACGTTGAACCATTACATTCACACTTGAACACTCCAGGTGTTCTGGTCCATCCACTGCCACCAACACTTGGAACACCCGGTGTTCTTGTACCTTCCCTGCACCAACACTTGAACACCCAGGTGTTCTTGTACATCCCTGCACAACACTTGAAAACCAACCACTACCAGGTGTTCTTGTACCATCCCTGCACCAAACACTTGACAACACCAGGGTTCTTGTACCATCACTGCACCAAACACTTGAACACCAGGGGTTCTTGTACCTTCCCTGCACCAAACACTTGAAACTCCAGGTGTTTTGTACCTTTCCCTGCACCACTAAACGTTGCCATTACAGAAAAAGTTAAAAACAAGCTAAGTGAATACAAATTTTAAAATATTACTATAAAACAGTGTACACAGAAAACAACACAACACTTGTTATTCGTAATTGTTTGTGGCATATGTACAAACTTTTACCATCATCCATCAGATGAACATTTAAATTTGACACAGGAGTGTCTCACCACTCAAAAAAAAAAAAAAAAACACAAATTACTGTAAATTGAAGTTTATGGACCAGAAATGGTTCATTCTGATATAATTTAGATCTAGCAGAAAGAGTTAAATTAACCCTGAACTCCATTTACTAACATATCTTTGATTCCTAATATAACGCCACACTCCGGGAGAGTTCCTATCTCTATAATACATTACTTTTAACACACACGCTACTTTCACACTCATTCACCCTCCATTCCCAAAGCAATTCACACGTGCACACAGTTTTACGTGTTCCATTCCTAAATCAGCAACCCGGATTCAGACTAGTTTCCACCCAACCATAATCCGTTACACTACATACCACCACCCTTGTCATTCGACTAAAACCATTCCCTACACGCCAACCACCACTGGAAAACCCTTTGAAAACACGACTACCCAAGAAATACTTTCCCCTAATGGTTATCACTGTACCAACTGCTGGAGACGACTGACTGTAATTCTATCTGTAGTTCTCTGGAAAACAAGCATCCCACTGAATCCATAATAAGTTTCTTCCTAAGAGCAGTCTGTATATACGCGATGCAATTGCATTAATTTCGAATCCTACCCCCAGCATCTCTCATTCCCAGGAAATATACAGAAAATACACTTACACACATATTCATAATCTCCATTTTATTTACCTCCGTGATTACCCCTTTTACCTCTATATGTTTAAAGCTTCGCAGGGTCTCTACATTATCCCCGCCTAGCAGACAAAAAACCCTCGCCACCACATCCCATACCTCCTTCACTTCTTCACAAAAAATAAACCGCATGAACATGCCGTTTCCAGCTCACACACTGGACTGCAGGACGGTTCCCTTCACCAAACCATTAAACTGTTTTGAAGCTAGGATCCCCATCATGATCTGTATACCAACTCACGTACCATAGGCATTATCCTGAGCCCTTGAAGTCTTCCCATCCCATATCGTCCCCAATCATACAATGGATTAGACGATAAGCCTTGCAGGATTTCCTTCCTCCCACTCAATGATACCATACGCCCTACTTTAAGTCGCTCAACATCTTTAACCAATAACAAACTTCAGCATATCCTCACATTCAATTAACTCTTTACCTCCCCTCCATCTCCGCACATCCCCCATCACCTTCCCACTCTTACCCTCTTTCACTTCAGCCCTAACGAAATGACCCTGTTTTTACATTTATCGCTTTCACCCTCGTCCCCAGTGCTAAACAGACCACACCCCTCGCGTAATTCGACATCACCACTTTCCTTGCTCAGCCATGCTCTCCCAAAACCACCAATCATAACGTAGAGCAAGTCTCTCTATTTCGTGTACGTCTGGTATTCCAAAGGACTACCACTTCGCTATACCCAAACCTTACTGTAAAACAGCGAATTAACTATTACCGCCCTCTGCTGTAATGTGAATCTCCCGCCGTTAAAACCCCTAATCTACTCACTACATTCTCCACTACCCTCTCTGAATTTACCTGCCTAGCATCCTGCGCTTCGCCATGTATAAAACTCCACAAATTATTCATAATTATCCACCACTTGCCCCACCCAAACTCAACCCCAGCCCTCCCCCACCAAGCACCCCACTCCGTAAACACGATTTCGCCCTATTTACATTTATTCCGACCACCCTCACCACACAAATCCGCCAACACCCTCCCCACACAGTTGCAATCTCTACCACCCTTCTATCAGGATAGTGTATATACACTACCCCACTAATGCTTGAGCGCCCTTCCATCTCCCCATTTAAGCTCCCACCCCGCTCAACGAGCCCTTAGAACGGATGTTGCATGCACGCAAATCAGAATTTGTTGAAAAGAGGGCACCCCTGCCGTAATCCCCTCTTCCATGTAACCAGCCTTCCAATCTGCCATTTACACTTGGACCACGTACCATAGCCGGTGTGTATTGCGTATAAAACCACATCTCGCCAACTACAGTCCAAACCCCAGACGCAACAATCAAAGCCCTCAAAAATTTTCTATTCACAAGTCATATGCATTCTCACAATCTATACGCCCTAAAAAAGGATCCCTCCCCCTCGCAACCTCCAAAAAGGCCCTTAAGCGCCCATGCCCAACTCTCATACCTTCGTTCCCGGTTATCCCATTGTCCCTATGTTACAACCGCCACAATTACCTTCTTCATCCCTATTACCTAATATATTTGCAAAAATCTTGTAGTAAGAACACATTTGTATGAGATAGCTCTTTACGCCTTAAAACACTCCCCACTTGCTTTTTTCCGAACCAACACCACCACTCCAATACTTTGTAATCTGACTTAGCTTGCCCTCCGCAGCATACTATTCATGACCTCCACCAGACAAGTCTAATATGCTCCCAATGAACTGTAATACTCATTTGAAATCCCATCGATGGCCGTTGCTTTTCCAGTATCATGTTAAACACTGCCTCCTCAAAACTTTTCCACCACAACTAATCGCTCTCCTCCAATCTCCATCCCTCCACTTCTTTCTGCCCTAACCCAAAACCCCCCTCCAACACTTCCTCACAAATCTCGCCTCCCCCCCCCCTTTCTCTCATTTCTCTCGAAACCGAAAATCAGTATAATTACTCCATGCCTTCTGTAGTAGTAAGCACCTGTCCCTTATGATATCCCACCCATATCCTCACTCACCTCTATTTTGCAAAATAGTTGACTCCTTCTGCCTTACCCTATTACGTCTTAAAACACTTCCCGAAGGTTTATCCCACACAATACAGCCTCCCAATCCTGCCCTCACACGCACAGCTTAAAATCTGTCATTGTGTATTCCGCCAGTCTACCTCTAAGTTGCCTCCACGGTCCCTTACTGCTTTCCCCACTTCCTCCTATAACACTCGTTCAGTGACATTCCAAATAATGCTGTAACCCTACCTCGCCACCTGGCCTCTTCCCGTCCCCTATTTTTAAAGAATCCATGCAAATACGCTTAGCTCGCTTCTGCCACCTTCAAGACACACGACACACATCCCTTGATCCCCAAAAAAAGAGTGCCACCAATCCCCTAAAAGCTCATTCACCCCTCCCCTTCACAAGTTTCGCATTTTAATTTCAATAACCTGTTGTGTTTCCTAAACCATACCCTCCCATCAAGATCCGCAATAACCGCCTGTGGTCCGAAAAACCCTATCGAGGTCCTACTAACTCCCCCAGGAACTCTTATTGCCTCCGTAGACTAGAGCTATCCAGACGTGCAGCATTAACCCCTTCGTACAAAAATGTATACTCAATCTCAACCACCCTCCCCATACATCTAAACTCCCAAATCCCCCTAACACATTGCGTGAAAACCCCAACACACACCCCGCACCCCTCGGTTCCACATCACCCTGTCGTATGACAATTCCAATTCCTCCTATCACAGTAACTAAGTCCAATCCCCTCAATAAAAAAGCCAAAAAACATCCCTCACGAAAGTTACCTTAAACTGCCTGCATTTCCATCCGCCGGCATGTATACTCCTATTAAAACAAACCTTTGTCTCACCCCACTCTCCCTCTACCCGCACCACCCTTCCACCCCCACCCTCATCCACCCCAACTACGCAAGGACTGGTTTCCTTCACTGCCACAGCAACCCCCCCTTTTTTTAACCTCACCGATCCACTCACATATAACTTATACCCTTCAAGCGCAGCTCACATCCAAACTTGTAATTATGCTCCTGTATGAAAACATATCTCCACATCAAAGCATCCTTAAAAACCAGTCCATCCTCACTCTTTAATCTCAGTCTCAGGCCGTAAACATGTAATGGCGACCACCTTGAATTATTACAATATAAAGGCGGCTTTCCCCGCCGCATTTGTGAAGGTTTTGCTTGAAAGATCGTGGTTGTTGAATATAGCCACGTTGTCACTTGGTCTATCACAGACCTCGTTTCCCCCAACTTTTCCTTCGGACCCTTGACATGGCACCACAGACCGGTGCCACCATTCCCCGGTAGCTCTAGCCCAGTCTTCCAAGGTTTCTTTCCAGTTCTCTGCCTGGCGTTAAGACATCACTTTTTCCTTATCAGACGTCCCGGCTGCTCGCTTACGTGTGCCACTCTCCACACGTTGCCTCTGCATCCATGTCCTCCTGGTGCACCTCAACTCCCCGTGTGCTGCCTTACTCTCGTTGCACAAGGTGTTCTCACCACTTTGTGCAAGCTGCTACCCCCTCCAATCCCTCCCGTCCTTCTCCCCATCCTGACTGTCTTCCACCTCCCCAAGAAGTCTTTTCAAGACCTCCGTCCAACTGTCCATCCTGTTTGTAAGTCATTCTGTCATAACAGTTCATCCGTAGATGGTCGCTCAGACCACAGTTCCCACAGGTAACGTGTAGCACGCTCCCATCTCCGACTTCTTCTTTCTAAATCTGCACTCCAACTTCCAGACGCCACTGTCTCTGCAGCCTTACCTGTCGAAGGTTGCCATGGAGCCCAGCTGTCGTTCCTCAGTTGTTGGCAACTGTTCCCTCCGTCCTGCCTTTTCGATGACATTGGGCCGCCATATAGTCATAAGACCCGCACAGCCTACTGTCCGACGCTGTCCTGCATAATATAATAAACCTGTGTTCTGAACGCTTCCATCAGACGTACGATGGTTATAGGTTGTCTCACATGTCTTCTTCTATGTGAAGACCCCGCTGGCAGCCCCATATTTAGGCCCGTCCTTACACACTCCAACTGTGCCGAATGGATTCTTGCCTACCTACGGAATACTCCACCTCATATTCCAAGGCCTCTTAAGGGAGGACATTTCTCACCTTTACCCTACGTTAAATAAGCTTGATACGTCATGTACGGCAGACCTCCACTGCAGATTTAACGGTCATCCTCTTTTTCTTGAAACGGCGTCGACTATGCTGGAGTAAAACCCAGCACTCTTGAATTGATGAAGATTCCTTGGAACTCCATTAAATGCTACACCCATCAACTCTTCGTTCGGTATGACAATTCACATCGCGGATAATACTTGGCCAGAAGGCACCTGCATTGTAGAACTACTCAGGGCACACGTACCGCACACACAGACCAGTATTCACCCTGCGTCCATGCTCTGTCCGCCATTGTGATTGCTCAAAACAGGTAAACTGGCAGAATAATCAACCTGAAGCGGGAGCGCCTGCGCAGCACGTCCACTCGGCCCGGAAGCGAAGAGGACTATGTAAATTTTATTTATGGGAAAATAAATTCATTTTAGATAACTGTCCACAAAACCTTTTGATATACCTAGAAAGTTTTAAGGAACCAACAGTCGCCTCTTGAGGTGGACATTGGCACTCCAGGCTTTTAAGTTCCATATTATGTATATCAATGGTTAATCCAATTTCTCTGACTGGTTAAGTCGTGACAGTCAGTAGAAGATTTGTTGCCTTATGCGGCTTCCATATGTTAGAACTTTTTCCTCGCCTATTCTTCTTATACTCCTTGACTATAAGTCTTGGTATGGGGGAATGTGAGGGAAAAGTTCAATAGATAGGAGTAGCGATGAAGTGTATAGTAACAATAGTTTCATTGCCGGCTACTTGTTAAGGTAGGGTAAGTCCAGATCCGGGTATTCCCCCCCCCTTTTTTCCCCCTCCCGAAAGTGATAGTTTGATTGCCGGCTGCTTGTTAAGGTAGGGTCAGTCTAGCTCCTGCTATCCCTTCCCCTCCCTCTCCCCCCCCCAAAGGTGACGTGTGGGGCTCTGGTCAAACAGTAAATAACTCGACTCACAGCTCCCAGCACTACTCTTGGAATGACAGAGTGGGTCACCTGCCAACCAACGAGAATAATAGAAGGAGACGGACTAACGTCCCGAGACGTCCCATGTTTAATTTATTTACCTGTTATGTAAGCCAACACAGGACCTAACCCCTCATCATAGCAGTGGTAACGAACCTGTGTTCCTGTCATCGGAAGTAATAATACACGGCTACACTCTGTGAAGAACGAGCCGGTGGTGGTCACCAACACCTGCTACCCCCCCCCCACATCAGCAACGGCTACGATTTCAACAACACGCAGTGTCACCAACACCTGACACCCCATTACCACGATATACCTATATTAGCGTTGAGTTCAAATGTAATTTTTTTCATTTCATTTTTCATTTTTCTTTCAATTAGGATACCCATTCATGTTTTATTGTTTTACATTTTCCGTTTCTAAATAATAGTGTTTATCATTGTCTGTTATTATTTCTTTTTCTATTCATTAATTTTCCTGAGGAGGAGCCAGCCTTGGTAATACTGTCTGAAGTTGTTACAGGGCTGAGTAAGTCTTCACATTGAGGATACATGTCGCTTCAACTTGATTGGTGTTGGTCTTGTTGAGGATACCATGGAGTATGATCCACCATGGAGTATGATCCACCATGGAGTATGATCCACCAGGGAGTATGATCCACCATGGAGTATGATCCACCATGGAGTATGATCCACCATGGAGTATGATCCACCATGGAGTATGATCCACCAGGGAGTATGATCCACCATGGAGTATGATCCACCATGGAGTATGATCCACCAGGGAGTATGATCCACCAGGGAGTATGATCCACCAGGGAGTACGATCCGCCATGGAGTATGATCCACCATGGAGAATGATCCACCAGGGAGTATGATCTACCTGGGAGTATGATCCACCTGGGAGTATGATCCACCAGGGAGTATGATCCACCAGGGAGTATGATCCACCATGGAGAATTATCCACTGCGAAGACTTACTCAGCTCTGTAATAACTTCAGACAGTATTACCAAAGCTGGCTCCTCCTCAGGAAAATTAATGAATAGAAAACGAAATAATAATTAACTGAGATAAACACTATTATTTATTAAAGCAAACATAAAACAATAAAACATGACAGGTATAGCCTATTTGAAAGAAAAATGAAAAATGAAATGAATAAAATAACATTTGAACTCAACGCTAATATATTGGGGTGTCTGGTGTTGGTGACACTTCGTGTTGTTGAAATCTTAGCCGTTGCTGATAGGGGAAGGGTTCGCAGGTGTTGACCACCACCGGCTAGTTCTTCACGGAGTATCGCAGTGAGTATTCTATCCCGATGACAGGAAAGCAGGTTCTTTACCGCTGCAATGATGTGGGGTTACGTCCTGCAATTTTATACAGGTGCACAGGTAATTAAACCCAATATGGGACGTCTCCAGGACGTTAGTCCGTCTCCGTCAGTTTTTCTCTTTGATTGACAGGTGACCCTCTCTGTCATCCAAGCTGAAAAGATAGACAGGTTACCCACTGCTTAAATAATCACTCTCCATGATAAGTACAATACCTAAAAGACGTGGTGATTATTACAACAGTCAACTTAGAGCAAGGCTGAAAAGACTAAGTTTATTATTGGTCCAAAGTGAATCTTTCAACCAATAAATCCACTAGAATACAAGGCAGGCATGTACTTACAGTAGTGTTGGGAGCTGTGAGTCGAGTGATTTACTGTTTGACCAGAGCCCCACACATCACCTTTCGGGGGGGGGAGAAGAGGGAGGGAAAGGGATAGTGGGAGCTAGACTGACCCTACGTTAACAAGCAGCCGGCAATCAAACTATCACTTTAGGGTTGGGGAAGAAAAGGCAGGAATAGCGGGAGCTGGACTTACCCTACCTTAACAAGTAGCCGGCAAGCAAACTATCACTTTCGGGGAGGGGGAAAAAAAAAAGGCGGGAATAGCGGGAGTTTGACTTACCCTACCTTAACAAGTAGCCGGCAATGAAACTATTGTTACTATATATTCCCTCGCTACTCCTATCTATTTAACTTTTCCCTCACACTCCCCCATACCAAGACTTATAGTCAAGGAGTATAAGAAGAATAGGCGAGGAAAAAGTTCTAACATGTGGAAGTCGCGTAAGGCAAGAAATCTTCTACTGACTGTCACGACTTAACCAGTCAGAGAAATAATTGATGAACATTGAAATACACAATATGAACTTAAAAAGCTGGAGTGCCATGTCAACACTCAAAGGCGACTGTTGGTTCCCTTATAAGTTTCTAAGTATACCAAAGGTTTGTGACCGTTTTCTAAAATGAATTCTTTTTCCCAGCAAATAAAATTTAAGTTTGGAGATAACCCACACAAGGGCTAAACCATTCCTTTACTATCGGTGGAGTACCTCGTTTCTGCGGGAAGGATTTCCGGCTTAGGAATATACAGGAAGGGAGTACCATCATGGTATTGTATAACAACCCACCTAAAGGCCCAGTTTGGGAGGCATCATTTCTCAAACCAAATGGTTTATTAATTTCTGGGAATCTGAAGTATAGGGTCTTTCGAAAAGATGCTTTAATCTCATTAAACTTTTCCCTAAGCTACGTCCGATAGTTCAAGAGTTCCCTTCACAGACATTTTTAAGGAAGACACACGATAAGGAGCCTGCAAGATCAGTAATGTTTGGGATAAACAGTGCATAAAAATTTAGAGAACCAGAGAAAGCTACGCATGAGCTTCTTTGGTTTTGGGGAATTTAAATTCTAATAAAGCTTTGATCTTACTGGGAGAGGCTGCAGAGAGTTATTAAAAGTATCTGTCCAAGATATCTAATCTTGTTATACCCGAAGTGAAGCATTTCTTTCGGCTTGGCAGTGAGGCCATGTATCTAAACTACGCAATCTGATGTTTAATGTTTGGATTGTTCGCCCCACGTAGATGTCTTACGTAAATGTTATAAAAATAAACTGAAGAATTTGGTCATATTACCCAAGACTTTCTCATCAGTCTCACGTAGGTAGCACAGACAGGTACCAACCGAAGGGCAAAGTTTCTATATTGGCATCATTCCTTGGTGTGTAGGAAAAGCGATGTACTGCTTAAAGAAGGATCTAACATTTCTGATGATAGCCTCGCAATACTCAATCTCTGAAAAGAAGGAGCGTCCTAAAATTTGTGTAGATCGCTATCTATTAAAAGCAATAGCTCAGCATTCCCACCGATTATAAGCATTAAGGCCTCTGAAGTCAATAGCAGCTATATGAATTATCCTCCTTCTTACCCACATGACTCACTGGTGAACAATATGAAGATACTGAAAGGTTAAGGACTTTAGTTTTAATAATTTTGTCTACCTCTCGGTCAAATGCATGCCCTAAGGTGAACTGGAACTGGGTATAATTTTCGTTGATAGGATTGTCTGTCAATAATCAATCTTATGGACACCGTGGAGGTAACAACCTTGAATATCAGTACAGACGTCTGAAAAGTTACCTCACACATTGTAAGTAGGATCATTCTCTTATTTCATCCCAAAGATTCATTATTAATGTTTGGTTGCGCCCGAGTGGTCAAGAGCACACCAAGTCATGTAGGTCTTCCATCATGGTCTAAGTAGAGTTGTCAGATTACGCACACATTTACATTCTTCATTGACGTGTCAATTCGTGTGGGAAAAACGTAATCTATAGTTATTAAGGCAGTTAACCGAATTTCTTCGCGGTAATAATTTCTTAAAAGGATGTTGGATATGATAATGCTATGTTCCCCCTTGACTTCTATGAGGTATCAAATTATACCCAACAAATTTTTATACTGTCTTATATAGACCTTTCCATGCAACTAGTAATTTAAATTTGACTTGATAGGCAAAAGTACTAACCTCATCTCCTACTTTAACCTTCCCACTGACTTTTGAACCAAAATAGTTTTGTATTGGTCTCATTGACAAGGCTTAAGTTTTTCGAAACTTATGTCCTAGTCTCCTCAAGTTTGATCTAAGGTCAAGGAGAAACTGATAAGAAGACTGAACCTCAGCATTTTACTTCCTCATTATCCATAAGTCATGAAGATGGACAATGGGCCTCTGGCCTACTACATATAGAAGTATCAAAAGTGAAAATCCCAAAGAGTCACTGTGAACTTCCCTCATGGCAACTAAAAGCACAGGTAGTAACGATGCCACTCCTTAGGTTTAAGGGAGCAAAGTTTCCTTCACACACACACACACGACGTGAGAATCGAAGTGCTTGGCGCGTTCATTCCTCCAATACAGCTTGGATGATAGGTGTTGTGAAGAAGGCTTTGACCCTAGAAGTTGAGTAAGAGATGTTGCTTTAAGTCCAGACACAGGAAGTGGGTCCCCACTATACAAGCATAGATTTCTCTAGGATGCCCACTGTCTGGAATAAGAGGAGCAACTAGGGGTCATGCGCGCGCGCGAGTATGACGTAGTTATGTCTTTAAGGAACGGCTTCAGGAAAACTCGAAGCATTAATCAATCTCAATGGTAATTATATATCTATGTCCCCCAGATGAAAGTGGAGATATTGGACCACGATGTCAATAGCTCTCTTTTCAAACGTACAGAGTAAAGATAGCGGCATTTCTGACCATAGGTTACTCGCCGGTACCTCGGGAAGGATGACAGTTGGCAAACTTTACAATGATCTCACAATAGCTGACATCTGAGACATTTTTGGCCAAAAATAGGTTTCCCTATGTTTTATTTAAGGTTTACGATGCAGAAATGTCCGGCCAATGGCAGGTCCAGGAAGCCATTATAAGAACAGTCTCTCTGCATTGTCTTGGAATCACTAAGATGGAATAATCTGTCCTCCATCTGTTTTTAATGTGGATACTGACTTGTAACAAGATGACCTTTTTTATATTCAAATTTAAATGTGATAAGTTTTTCCTTTGGATAACTTATTTTGTTTAGCGCATTATGGCATTTCTGAAGAGAAGGGGCCCCAAATTACGTTGGTAAATTGACAAAGAGTCCTTCGATATATCTAAAGGGCTATAGAGTCAGGGAAAATCAAGAGGACCGAAAAGAGAAGCCCGGGCTTTAGTCTGAACCCGAGTCAAGACAATTATGGTAGCGGAGGTGATTTCTCACTTTCATCTCAACAATGAACCGGTGATCCTACTACCTCGCTTTCGAGAGTAGCATCACTGTTTTATTCCCACATGAATCTCGTGAAAGACATTGTCTCATCTGAGCTTTCGTGGGCTTCTCTGACTTTACAGGAAAAGCTCTGAACACTTATGTCCATCTTTGGGCGATGAAAGTCCAACCACAAAGAAGAATGGCACCTTTTACATTACCTATTAGTACGGAGCAAGAAGTGAGGGAGCTAGTACGGCTTCAGACCATCCTTGAACCATTTTGACCTTAATATAACAACGGATGGTAGAAAAGTGTCTGTACGTGGCGGCCCAGTAGTCTGAAAGTATAGCAGAAGAATAGTTTCATTTACGAAAAGGGAACAGCTTATCAGAAATTTACCTATACATGTGGCATCCAGTGGTCTCGTAAAATGGTAGATCTTTAAGTCCCATTAACATTTCCTGAACCAAGGGTATTTTGGTCATTACAGTCCTTTAAAACATCTTCCAACTTTTTTGGGAACCTCTTAGAAGGACAATCTGGACGTTTATGTCCCTTAACACCACACAAATGACAAACAGGAATAAAAGAAGTCATTTTCTTTCCACTAGAGCTTTATTTCTTAAGGTCTGATGAACCCTTGCCCTTAGGGTTCGATCCATTTAGGTCTTTATAGGAAGTGTGAGCCTCAGCATACAGGTAGCAGCCTCACAACTTCCTCACGTAATCAGGTTACGTTCTCTAATGAATGTTTCGAATCTGGTGAGGAAGAGCTGACAGGTAACTGGTCACAACACATGAAGTCTCCAAGAATTCATAACTGTTGTTCAATTCCGATCTCTCTATTCAAAAGTCCGAACAAACGAAAGAGTGTTACCTGTAACGTTAATAGTTCCTGCCAGGGTTGTAAGGTGGCATACCTGAAATCTTTTCCTGTAAAATTAGTGGTTTTTTGTATGCCTTAAGGATTGCCGTCTCAGTAGGTTATAATTACATACGATTCGTGCACAAAGTTGCATAGATAATCAAAGGAGCATACCAAAAATAACATTTTCCTAACCGGTAGCCCAGTGTCACAGGCCATTCAAGAGAGTAGCGTAATTTTTCAAACCTGAATAATGTATAAGTTATGTACTTCCCCTCTGTGAAGGGAGGTAAATTAGGTGTTGGAAGATGTGCACTAGCGGCACGGTGTTTCCATTAACTTCCTTCCATCTTATGGCTGATGTAGAAAGTTAACTTCTTATTCTCTAATTCATGGCGTGTTTGTTCGAGCTCGCTATCCTTTTCTCTCTCCCTTAACTCACTATCTCTGTTCCTTTGCGTTTCACAAGTTTCCCGTAATTTAAACCTGTTCCTCACGTATCCTGAGCTTGTTCCTCCACGACTCTATGCTCTCTCCTCACGATCAGTCTAACACGCTCCTTTTTTCTTCTCTCTCAGCTTTTCTGTCTTTCTTTTATTTTCTCTCGTCATTCTCTCTCTCTCTCTCACATCTCCCCCCCCCCCCTTCCCCTTTTCTCTCCTTTTTTTTTTTTTCTCTCGTTCTCTTTCGATTCGCTCTCTCTCCTTTCTTCTTCTCTTTCTTCCCTTTCTAACTGTCTTTCTTCTCTCTCAATTCTTCTCTTTCAAGTCTTCCTGGATCGTAGCACTAATGAAATATTCTAAATTTTTCCCTGTTATTCCTACTTACGTTCAGCATTCATCCAAAACTGGTATTCATCCATAACTTGCAAGAATAACTTAAACTATCAGGTGAATGAAGTGGTATTTAAAGAAAACGGAGGGTTCAATTCCTGCTCCCTCAACCGGGAAATAAACCAGAGGGCCACGATCCCCTGCTTCCATTAAACAATATTATTAATGAGAACGAAGGGTTTCTATTCCGATTCCGAGCAAACAGTAAGTAAGAATGTGTCCACTTGACAACCAATCTTCTCACCAACAATCAAGAGTGTTAGGTAAGAACATATGCAACAGTTAGTATCTTTATTTTGAACGTTCGCCTACACAGTAGGCTTCCTCAGTCGAGTACAGAAAGGTGATAGAAGCAGAAGATACTTGAAGACATGTAATCAGTCCATCACCCTTAAACTTTAAGGTGATGGACTGATTACATCGTCTTCAAGTATCCTCTGCTTCTATGCAACTTTTCTGTACTCGACTGAAGAAGCCTACTGTGTATGCGAAACGTTTCAAAATAAAGTACCTAACTGTTGCATATGTGTCTACCTAAACAATCTGTCGTATTTTATACCATTTTAATGTTCAAATCAAGGGGGAGTGCCCCCCCCCGATGCAGTTCCCCTTATATAAGAAAGAGCTCAATGAACAAATTGTCACTGAAAATCTCGGGTCCCTAAGTCTAATCCGCTCAAAGTGTTTCAGCTCACACGAAAGGTGGCAGAATTAACTATTATATCCGCCGGACTGACCTTACCAATAAATTGAGACTATAACAATCACTCAAATCTTTTAATACCTGTTACCGTAGTCTACCATAGAGAATGATAACGCATGGCTTGGTAACCGTTTGTGGTATGCGGGAATTGAAGTTCCAATGTAGATTACGAGATGGAGTTGAATCTTGGATTCAGTAGAGTGATCCTGGCAAGGTCGCCACTCTTGTGAAGGCATACTCACTTCTAAATAACTTCAGACAGTATTACCAAAGATGGCTCCTACTCAGGAAAATTAATCGAATAAAAAAAAAATAATAATTAACAAAGTAAACACTTTATTATTTATTAAAGAAAATAAAAAAAATAAAAAGAAAGGAAGAATTTGAAAGAAAAAAAAAAATAAATGAAAAAATAACATTTGAATAAGAAATAGGGGTGGTTGTGTTGGTAAATTGTTTGTTTGAATTTAGGTTGGTGGGAGGGGTTGAGGTGTTGGTGCCCAAAGGAAGTTTAAGAAAAGGTTTAGATTTATGATGAAGAAAGAGTTTTAAGTAATGAGGGGGTTTATTTAATTTATAAGAAGGGTAATTAAAAAAATATGGGACTTAATTAGTTTTTGTGGTTTTTTTTTGAGAAGGGAATTATAAAAGAAAAAAAGGGTTAATTGTTAAATAAATAGATAAGAAAATAAAAAGAAAGTGTAACAAAGCATTAAAGAGAAGGAGAAAAGAAAAATTTTGTTATTGTTAAGGAATATTAAACCCAATAAATAAAAATACAAAGGAGTATAAGAAGTGGTTGGGATGTGATGGTGATTTATGTTTGAAGAGAAAAGTATTTGGGATAAAAGAGGGAGGAAAGGATAGTGGGGTAGATGAAATTTGTTAAAAAGAGGGCAATAAATATGATTTAAAGGGTTTGGGGGAGAAAAGGGGAATAGGGAGGGGAAAATATTAAAATAGGGGAAAAAATATTGTTATATAATATTGTTTTAAAATTAAGAATTTTATAAGATGTAAACCCCAGGAGAAAAATAAAAATGGAGATGATAATGGAGTATGATAAAATTGGATATGATAAATGGAGAAAAGCCCAAGGAGTATGATAAGGGGAGTATACAGTCGGGCCTAAAATTTTTCCACAAAACTCTGGCGCAAATGCTAAAAAGTCAACGTTCGCAACAAGTGTTTGCACCATTTTTGAAAAATTTTGCACCTTTTTTGCAACAAGTGTTCACCATGTTGCGGTGCTGCGATATAGGGAAATACTAGTAAAACTGAATTTAAAGAAACTTGAAGAAACGAAAAAGGGGGAGACTTAGTTCGACATAATGATCCTAGCTTTTTTTCCCCTGTAAATAATGACAGTTTTTTCCCGATCAAGGACCAGTTCAGTGAAGTGCAGATAGAACTCAGATAAAATAAAGTCAGATACAATGAAAGCAATACAATGACTACAGTACAATAACTACAGATACAAGAACTAAGATAAAATGAACTACAGATAAAATGAACACAGATACAATAAAACTCGATACAATGAGCCACAGATGTATAGTTTTAAAAACCGCAAGTTAAAGATTGAGACACTTATGCTAACATTGGACTTCATTGGAAACCCTTTTTGGCTACACTAGCCTCTCAGTCCAATACAAAGCAGGAAGGTGAAAGGGAGTGGGGGATTTGAGGTATCAGTCCCCAGCCGGAGTCAATGTGTTCAGTCCACAGTTTTGTGAATGTACAGCTGGGCCGAGACGTAGCTGAGGGCTGATTACTTAAAATTTCCTCCCTTAAACCTTTCTACTTTGTATTGGATGATGAACCCACTGTGTGGCAAAAACGTTCCCTGAAAAAGATTCCCAATGTTGCATAAGGTCTCAATCTTCAAAAACTACGAACAATGAACTACAAAAAATGAATTTTCAGATCAATGAACTTCAGATACAATGAACTTCAGATACAAGAATTTCAGATACAATAACTTCAGTAAAAAACTTCGATAAAATGAATTTCGATACAATAAATTCAGATACAATGAACTTCAAACAATGAATTCAGATACAATGAACTTCAAAAAAAAAGAATTCAATACAATAAAATTCCAATACAAGAATTTCAGATAAAATAAAGAAGAACAAGCTGAATGCTAGAAAGTGTTCATTATATCACGGGGGAGGAGAGGTTAAAAGTTCTCTTGTTCACAGCTTCAAGAAAGGTTGATAACCCGGGAAACCCCTGGAAAAGCCGTCAAGTCAGTTAAAGAAGCCGATGCTGACCCCTGAAAACCCTTCTTGTAAGAACCAACACACACCACCCCCGAAATTACTTTTTGAGGATGACTCGCCAAAAGGACATAATCATGGTGACAATATAGCAACATTAGTCAGTGTGAAGTTATATTATCACTGTTCTCGTTTACGCCGCCTAAATTTTGCGGAAAAGTGGCAGAACCGGTATTACCCGGGGACACGAGAAACTGTGCCATTACTTTTTGAGTTGTGTGAATTGGCAAAAATCTTTGCCTTTAAAAATTTTTCTGACCCCCAAGCTCCAGTTGTTGTTTAAATTTTAAACCAGATTTTCCCCGGGAAACTCTATTTAAAAATTTTAGAGAACCTAGATAACCCAAAAAGTCGAGTGGCTTTTTTTCATTGTCATGTTTACAAGCCCCGGAAATAGTTACTGGGGGGAAAAATATCTTTTAATATCGCCACGAGGGAAGTGAAACTCAAAAAGGTTACTTTTTAAACCTAGGCTATATGATTTTTTATTACATACTAAGGGGCCTAAAAAATTTTGAAGCCACCATAAAAGAAATATAGTAAGGAATTTAAAGTCACAAAAAAACGTTTTTTAAATGGTATGAGATTCCCCTTGCCCCGGTTAAATACTTCTTAATGCGATTGGTTGGGTTATGTTGGGTAAGATTCGCAGGAAACGGGACAAGTGTTTGAGGCGGGTTTAGCTTAGATCTGCTGCTGGAGTTTTTGGGTCATCTGACCGGGCCTTCCACTGGCTTACCCCTTCCCCTTTTTTTTAAAAAAACAAAGTTATACTTTTTTGATAGAAATTAAATTTTTTAATTTTTCAGTGACGTGATTTACGGTTTCCTCTTTCTGCTATAAAGGAAATGAATAAATGAATAATTCGTTTTATTTAGTATTTTTATATACAAAAATCTGGTGAATGAAAAATTTTTATCCTGCAGGGATAAACTTTCTTCATTTATTTTTTTTCCAGTTTTCTGAGGTAATGGGTTTTTATTTCCGTCATCCCCCAGAAATTGAAATTGAAAATTAAGGGGCACAAACACAAATTTTATTGGAGCAAAACTTCCCATCAAGGTTCTCACGGGTGATTTGTATTTTTTTCAGAAACAAAGGATTACTAGTGAAAAGACAACCCCATGATAATTATTGCAATTTTTATTTATAATTTTTATAAAAATTAGCGCAGTGCTCTACCACCCCTACCAACTTTTAGGCGGCTTTCACAGGTGGCCAGGAGGTGGCTTCAGGCAGGGGCTTTCAGGCGGTGGCTTTCAGGAGGGGGCTTTCAGGGAGGTGGCTTTCAGGCAGTGGCTTTCCAGGGAGGGGGCTTTCAGCAGGGGCTTTCAGGCAGGTACTTTAGGGAAAGGGGCTTTTAGGGAGGTGGGTTTCAGGGAGGGGGCTTTCAGGGAGGTCTTTCAGGCAGGTGACTTTTAGGAAGGTGGGTTTCAGGCAGGTGGCTTTCAGGGGGGTGGCTTTCAGGGGGTGGCTTTTAGCAGGGGCTTTCAGGGAGGTGGGTTTCAGCAGGTGGCTTTCAGGCAGGTGCTTTAGGGAGGGGACTTTTAGGAAGGGGGTTTCGGGAGGTGGTTTCAGGGCAGGGGGCTTTAGCAGGTGACTTTCAGGAAGGTGGCTTTTTGGCAGGGGTTTCAGGCAGTGGCTTTTTAGGCAGGTGGGTTCAGGGAGGTGGCTTTCAGGCAGGGGGCTTTCGGGAGGGGCTTTCACAGGTGACTTTCAGGGAGGTACTTTAGGAAGGTGGGTTTCAGGCAGGGGGCTTTCAGGAGGGGGCTTTCAGGCAGGGGGCTTTCAGGCAGGGGACTTTCGGAAGGGGGCTTTCAGGGAGGTGGGTTTCAGGCAGGTGACTTTCAGGCAGGTGACTTCAGGAAGGGGGCTTTTAGGAAGGGGGCTTTCCGGGAAAGGGGGCTTTCAGGCCGGTGGCTTTCGGGGGGTGACTTTCAGGAAGGTGGCTTTTAGGGAGGGGGCTTTCAGGCAGGTGGCTTTCAGGGAGGTGACTTTTTGGCAGGGGACTTTTAGGAAGGTGGCTTTCGGCAGGGGCTTTCAGGCAGGTGGCTTTCAGGGGAAAGGGGCTTTTAGGAAAAGGGGGTTTCAGGAGGTGGCTTCAGGGAGGTGGCTTTCAGGAAAGGGGGCTTTTTGGCAGGGGCTTTCAGGGGGTGGTTTTAGGCGGGGGGTTTTAGGCAGGTGGCTTTCAGGCAGTGGCTTTTTAGGAAGGTGGCTTTCGGGAGGTGGCTTTTGGAAGGTGGTTCAGGAAGGGGGCTTTCAGGGAGGTGGGGTTTCAGGCAGGGGGCTTTCAGAAGGGGCTTTCAGGAGGTGGCTTTTGGGAGGTGGTTTTGGGAGGTGTTTCAGGCAGGTTTTTAGGGGAAGGTGGCTTTCAGGGAGTGGCTTTCAGGGAGGGGACTTTCAGGCAGGTGACTTTCAGGAAAATGGTTTTAGGGAAGGTGGGTTCAAAAAGGGGGCTTTTAGGAGGGGCTTTCAGGCAGGGGGCTTTCATGCAGGTGGGTTTCAGGCAGGTGGCTTTTGGGAGGGGGCTTTCGGGAGGTGGGTTTCAGGGGAGGTGGCTTTCAGGGAAAGGGGGTTTCAGGCAGGGGGCTTTTGGAAGGTGGCTTTTAGGAAAGGTGGGTTTCAGGCAGTGGCTTTTTAGGCAGGGGCTTTCAGGAAGGTGGCTTTCAAGGGAGGGGGCTTTCAGGGAGGTGGGTTTCAGGGAGGTGGCTTTCAGGCAGGTGACTTTTAGGGAAGGGGGTTTTTAGGCAGGGGGCTTTCGGCAGGGGGACTTTCAGGCAGGTGACTTTCAGGAAGGGGCTTTTAGGGAAAGGGGGCTTTTTAGGAAGGTGGTTTCGGCAGGTGGCTTTCAGGGGGACTTTCAGGAAGGTGGCTTCAGGCAGGGGGCTTTCAGGCAGTGGCTTTCGGCGGTACTTTCAGCAGGTGACTTCAGGAAAGGGGGCTTTCAGGAGGTGGCTTTCAGGCAGGTGCTTTCGGAAGGTGGCTTTCGGCCGGTGGCTTTTAGGCGGACTTTCAGGGAAAGGGGGGCTTTCAGGGAGGTGGGTTTCAGGAAGGTGGCCCCCAGGCAGGTGGGTTTTAGGAAGGTGGGTTTTTAGGGAGGTGGTTCAAAGGTGGCTTTTAGGCAGGGACTTTGAGGAAAGGTGCTTTCAGGCGGGGCTTTCGGCAGGTGGCTTTAGGCAGGTTCTTTCAGGGAGGGTTTTCACGCAGGTGGTTTTAGGCAGGTGCCCCTTTTTGGGAGGGGATTTCAGGAAGGGGGCTTCAGGGAGGTGGCTTTTAGGGAAAGGGGGCTTTCAGGGAGGGCTTTCAGGGAGGTGGCTTGTGGCAGGGGGACCTTTTAGGAAAGGGGGTTTAGGGAGGGGGCTTTTTGGGGGGGGTTTCAGGCAGGTTTTCTTTCAGGGGAGGTGGTTTTTTTCGCAGGGGCTTTCAGGGAAGGGGGCTTTCAGGCAGGTGGGTTTCAGGAAGGGGGGCTTTTTAGGAGTGGTTTTTAGGCAGGTTTGGGTTTTAGGAAGGGGCTTTCAGGGAAAGGTGGCTTTCAGGAAGGTGACTTTCAGGGGGGTGGTTTTCAGGGAGGGGGTTTCAGGCAGGGGGCTTTTAGGAAGGGGCTTTAGGAAGGTGCTTTCAGGGAGGTGGCTTTCAGGGAGGGGGCTTTCAGGAAGGTGACTTTCAGGCAGGGGCTTTCAGGAAGGTGGCTTTCAGGGGGGTGGCTTTCAAGGAAAGGGGCTTTCAGGGAAAGGGGCTTTCAGGGGAAAGGTGACTTCAGGAAGGTCTTTCAGGAGGGGATTTAGGAAGGTGGCTTTCAGGAAGGTGACTTTCAGGAGGTGGGTTTCGGCAGGGGTTTTAGGAAGTGGCTTTCAGGGAAGAGACTTTCAGGGAGGTGGGTTTTAGGAGGTGGGTTTCAGGCAGTGGCTTTCAGAAGGTGGCTTTCGGGAGGGGCTTCAGGAAGGGGGCTTTCAGGCAGTGGCTTTCAGGCAGGTGGCTTCAGGGAAGGGGCTTTTAGAAGGTGACTTTCAGGAAGGTGTTTTGGCAGGGGGGCTTTTTGGGAGGTGCTTTCAGGCGTGCCTTTTAGGAGGGGTTTTTGGAAGGGGGCTTTTAGGGAAAGGGGGGCTTTCAGGCAGGTGCTTTCAGGAGGGGGCTTCAGGGAGGTGGGGTTTCAGGGAGGTGACTTTTCCCGGCAGGGGGCTTTTAGGGAGGTGGCTTTCAGGAAAGGGGGCTTTTGGAACTGGGTTTTGGAAAGTTCTTTCAGGACGTGGGTTTCAGACAGGGGGCTTTCAACTGGCTTTCAACAGGGGGCTTTCAGCTTTTCTTATCCCCTGCATACGTTTACTGAGGGATTTTTTTTATTATTTAGAATTTGCACAAAAAGCGAAAATCACAAACACTAACTAGAAATAATGAAAGTTGAAGGGCACCCGCCTGAAAACCCCCCTGCTTGGGCCAAAAAAAATTTTGCGTTAGCGGGCGCTAAGGTACCGGACCAGTGTGGTACGTGGGAGGCACTGCGACCTTGTTCCAATTTCGTAGGCTCAGTCTTCGCCAGAGGTTTAAATTTGTGAAATTCGCCTGTTTTGCGAATTATAAACATACATACATAGAGAAAGAAGATTTTGTTCCTTTGCGGTGTCCAATTATTTGCCATAAATAATATTGCCGCAATGGATGAGGGAATGTTTTGGTGCAACCTGTTAATTTTCTGCAGTACTAAAAATTAAAATTTGGGAAGAATAAAAATTGAAATCATTAATAGCAAAAAGTGCTATTTTAAAGTATGAACGAAATGCTCTTCTAATTTTTTTAATATAATAGAATCAAATTATTTTTATTTTTATTAGAGTATTAATAATTTTAAAAAATATTATCAAACAGAAAAAAAATTACAAGAAACCCCGTGGTGGGAAGCAGCAAGTGTTTAAAAATAATTGCAACAAAGCCAAATTTCTAAATATCAGTACACAAGGGGATTTAAGGCCTTTATAAAAAACCAAAAGAACAATTTCGTAAGCCATTTACCTCGACTGCTCCAAAACCCCTCAAATCTAGCGACCATCATGACTGGGAAAGTGCAGTTTACCCAAAAAAAAACATGGCCCAAAAAAATTTAAAATTGAAGTAGGGTTTAGCCACCAACAAAACCAACTTCAACATACCTGGAACATCCAAAGCCCGAAGTATTAAACCCAAATTTTTTGAAAAAAACATACCCGAACCAAGTTTTAAATTTGGGAAACCCCAAACTAACAACACTGTCCCAGTGACTCTTCCCCAAAAAACTAACAACATGTCCCCTCCCCCGTTACCAAAGGGCCTAAACAACACTGTCCTATGGTCGTTCCAAGAAATAACAACATGTCCTACTGAGTGTTACAAAAACTAACAAACGTCCCCACTGAGTCTTACAAGAAACAACAAACGTCCTACGAGTCGACCAAGAAACAACAACACGTCCTACGAGTCTTACCCAAAAAACAACAAAACACCCACTAGTCTTACCAAGAAAAATAACCATATTCCCCAAATTTTTAATGTCGGTATTTAATACCATTTTTCTCCATCGTGGAAAAAAAATGCAAGATTTTTTGGGGATGGGGGAATTGATTGTGTGTGGTTACGTAAAGCAGGTTTACTTTTCTTCAACTTTTTTAAAGTTCTTTATTGGGAAAAAAAGACGAGTTGTACTGCATTCCCTCCCCTGGGGTTTTTTGTTGCGGCTGAACTCTGGAAATGATTTCTTTTAAAAAAAACCCAAACCTCCCCGGCCGGGGTTTAACCCCGCTCATAGATTCAAAACTCCAGCCCGTCGCGTTAGCCACTAGACCCTGCCACAATAAGATTCATCCAACAGGGATATTTTTTACACCATGGAAGGGTTGACAGGCACCTCTGTGCCACAAATGCAAGTTTTTACAGACAAACTCCACTAGCGTGGGCCCTGACGAACTACCAACCCTTTTTTTCTCCCTTTGTACAACAAATGAAAGTGTAAAAAATATTTTATCACACGAATTGAAGTGGAAACAAGATTCCGTAGTTTAAGAAATTATCTTTTTTCCCGTTTGAAAAACAAATCCACCCCAAAAATATTTTTTTTTTCAAGCTGTCGAGGTCATACCTTGTCTAGCTATTAAATTTCCAGTTTTTTGAATTTTCGACGCCCCACAGCTGTCAGAATTTGCCAGGGGTTGAAATTGGAATTATTCCAGCCATGATTTTGTCCACCCATTTTGTAAAAGAGGATAGATACACTGAACTTTTTCTTTACAATATAATGAATTATAAAGAGATTTTGCACTAATCAAACAATAAATGTTAAGGTACCAGTATTCTCAGACCAGTAAGATATAAAGCCAACATTTTTTCAATGAATATCACAGTAACAGTGATAATGACAGTGACAAGTTTATTTCTATATAATACATAATAAAAAGGCACGGTATTGTGCCTCTTTATCCTTTATATGATAGATTAACAGATTTAAATTACATTACAAGAATATCCTTTGTCATTCAGAGTATTAACATTAAATTATTACCACTAAACTGCTTAAATAAGTTAGTTTGAAATCTTCAAATATTTATGTAATAATTTGGATTGTAATTTATGATATTTTGAGATTTTATGTAAAGATGTGGAATAAAATTGAGATTATTAATACTCAATTAGAACATAATTACGTCTATTAGAGATAATTATATTTGTGAAAGCCAGAAGATCATTAGTAATACTAATATAATTTGGACCAAGGCAGGGTTGCTTTTGATTAATTAGGCTTTAATATGATTAATAGAAGCATGGAGTAGGTCTGATTAAGAGGCAATTTTTAGCAATATTTTTTAAGATTGTGAGAGACTACATTTTATGGAAGATCCATCTTTTAGGCCTTTATTACCACGGAGTTCCTGGATAGGCTGTGTCGAACACGTGATCTGTTTAAGACGTACTTAGTTGTACTGTGTGTGTGTTTCGTTGCAGCTCTCCGGGAAGAATCGGAGCGCTGGGTTGATGTTCCTTCTGAGTGTCACGGTTGATGTACCTTCTGAGTGTCACGGTTGATGTTCCTTCTGAGTGTCACGGTTGATGTTCCTTCTGAGTGTCACGGTTGATGTTCCTTCTGAGTGTCACGGTTGATGTACCTTCTGAGTGTCACGGTTGATGTTCCTTCCGAGTGTCACAGTTGATGTTCCTTCCGAGTGTCACGGTTGATGTTCCTTCTGAGTGTCACGGTTGATGTTCCTTCCGAGTGCCACGGTTGATGTTCCTTCCGAGTGCCACGGTTGATGTTCCTTCCGAGTGCCACGGTTGATGTTCCTTCCGAGTGCCACGGTTGATGTTCCTTCCGAGTGCCACGGTTGATGTTCCTTCCGAGTGCCACGGTTGATGTTCCTTCCGAGTGCCACGGTTGATGTTCCTTCCGAGTGTCACAGTTGATGTTCCTTCCGAGTGTCACGGTTGATGTTCCTTCTGAGTGTCACGGTTGATGTTCCTTCTGAGTGTCACAGTTGATGTTCCTTCCGAGTGTCACAGTTGATGTTCCTTCCGAGTGTCACGGTTGATGTTCCTTCTGAGTGTCACGGTTGATGTTCCTTCCGAGTGCCACGGTTGATGTTCCTTCCGAATGTCACGGTTGATGTTCCTTCAGAATGTCACGGTTGATGTTCCTTCAGAATGTCACGGTTGATGTTCCTTCCGAATGTCACGGTTGATGTTCCTTCCGAATGTAACAGTTGATGTTTCTTCTGAGTGTCACGGTTGATGTTCCTTCTGAGTGTCACGGTTGATGTTCCTTCTGAATGTCACGGTTGATGTTCCTTCTGAATGTCATGGTTGATGTTCCTTCTGAATGTCACGGTTGGTGTTCCTTCTGAATGTCACGGTTGATGTTCCTTCCGTGTGTCACAGTTGATGTTCCTTCCGAGTGTCACGGTTGATGTTCCTTTCGAGTGTCACGGTTGATGTTCCTTCCGAGTGTCACGGTTGATGTTCCTTCCGAGTGTCACGGTTGATGTTCCTTCCGAGTGTCACGGTTGATGTTCCTTCTGAGTGTCACGGTTGATGTTCCTTCTGAGTGTCACGGTTGATGTTCCTTCCGAGTGTCACAGTTGATGTTCCTTCTGAGTGTCACGGTTGATGTTCCTTCCGAGTGTCACAGTTGATGTTCCTTCCGAGTGTCACGGTTGATGTTCCTTCCGAGTGTCACGGTTGATGTTCCTTCTGAGTGTCACGGTTGATGTTCCTTCTGAGTGTCACGGTTGATGTTCCTTCTGAGTGTCACGGTTGATGTTCCTTCTGAATGTCACGGTTGATGTTCCTTCTGAATGTCACCGTTGATGTTCCTTCTGAATGTCACGGTTGATGTTCCTTCTGAATGTCACGGTTGATGTTCCTTCTGAATGTCACGGTTGGTGTTCCTTCTGAATGTCACGGTTGGTGTTCCTTCTGAGTGTCACGGTTGATGTTCCTTCTGAATGTCACGGTTGATGTTCCTTCTGAGTGTCACGGTTGGTGTTCTGAATGTCACGGTTGGTGTTCATTCTGAATGTCACGGTTGATGTTCCTTCTGAATGTCACGGTTGATGTTCCTTCGGAATGTCACGGTTGATGTTCCTTCCGAGTGTCACGGTTGATGTTCCTTCCGAGTGTCACGGTTGATGTTCCTTTCGAGTGTCACGGTTGATGTTCCTTCCGAGTGTCACGGTTGATGTTCCTTCCGAGTGTCACGGTTGATGTTCCTTCCGAGTGTCACGGTTGATGTTCCTTCTGAGTGTCACGGTTGATGTTCCTTCTGAGTGTCACGGTTGATGTTCCTTCCGAGTGTCACAGTTGATGTTCCTTCTGAGTGTCACGGTTGATGTTCCTTCCGAGTGTCACAGTTGATGTTCCTTCCGAGTGTCACGGTTGATGTTCCTTCCGAGTGTCACGGTTGATGTTCCTTCTGAGTGTCACGGTTGATGTTCCTTCTGAGTGTCACGGTTGATGTTCCTTCTGAGTGTCACGGTTGATGTTCCTTCTGAATGTCACGGTTGATGTTCCTTCTGAATGTCACCGTTGATGTTCCTTCTGAATGTCACGGTTGATGTTCCTTCTGAATGTCACGGTTGATGTTCTTCTGAATGTCACGGTTGGTGTTCCTTCTGAATGTCACGGTTGGTGTTCCTTCTGAGTGTCACGGTTGATGTTCCTTCTGAATGTCACGGTTGATGTTCCTTCTGAGTGTCACGGTTGGTGTTCTGAATGTCACGGTTGGTGTTCATTCTGAATGTCACGGTTGATGTTCCTTCTGAATGTCACGGTTGATGTTCTCGGAATGTCACGGTTGATGTTCCTTCCGAGTGTCACGGTTGATGTTCCTTCCGAGTGTCACGGTTGATGTTCCTTCTGAGTGTCACGGTTGATGTTCCTTCCGAGTGTCACGGTTGATGTTCCTTCCGAGTGTCACGGTTGATGTTCCTTCCGAGTGTCACGGTTGATGTTCCTTCGAGTGTCACGGTTGATGTTCCTTCCGAGTGTCACGGTTGATGTTCCTTCCGAGTGCCACGGTTGATGTTCCTTCCGAGTGCCACGGTTGATGTTCCTTCCGAGTGTCACGGTTGATGTTCCTTCTGAGTGTCACGGTTGATGTTCCTTCCGAGTGTCACGGTTGATGTTCCTTCCGAGTGTCACGGTTGATGTTCCTTCTGAGTGTCACGGTTGATGTTCCTTCCGAGTGTCACGGTTGATGTTCCTTCCGAGTGTCACGGTTGATGTTCCTTCCGAGTGCCACGGTTGATGTTCCTTCCGAGTGTCACGGTTGATGTTCCTTCCGAGTGTCACGGTTGATGTTCCTTCCGAGTGCCACGGTTGATGTTCCTTCCGAGTGTCACGGTTGATGTTCCTTCCGAGTGTCACGGTTGATGTTCCTTCCGAGTGTCACGGTTGATGTTCCTTCCAAGTGCCACGGTTGATGTTCCTTCCGAGTGTCACGGTTGATGTTCCTTCCAAGTGCCACGGTTGATGTTCCTTCCGAGTGCCACGTTAACACAGAAGACACAGACAAATGTGAGTAGGTCTTGTATGCTGAAGTAACTATAACCTGTGAATATTACGGAAGTGTTGTCTGGAGTCTGAGTTGCGCCGACACCTGACATCTCTTGGGTGAAAATGGGTTGTATGTAGTAGATCCCCGGCATATATACGCTGAGAAAAATATATCCCTCCGGCTATATATACTCTCAGAAACCCACTGGATATTCATTGTTTTCTAGAGCTGAACTGAGCCTACCGTAATCATGATACAATCATTATTCTTTTCCCTCTAGTATGAAGCCAGACTGGCGAGGGTTAATGTGTTTTTTTAGTACTAAAAGCATATATTCGCTTATATATTATCTCTTCAACGATTTTAGGTAACAATGACAAGTTAGTAATTGGTCTATAATTGTTGGATTCAGTTGTCTCCACCGACGTGTACTGATATAACTTGTGTGTTTTCCAGAGCATTTATATCCATTCTGTAATACGGTGACCAGAACTGACAGCATAGTCTAAATGAGGCCTAACCAAGGATATATAGAGTTGAAGAACAACCTGAGGACTTCTATTATTTATACTTCTAGATACGAAGCCAAGGATTCTGTTAGCTTTATTGCCAACACCTAAGCACTGTTGTTTTGGTTTTAGATTACTGCTAACCAGAACTCCTAAATCCTTTCCGCAATCAGTAATATTAAGGTATACATCATTTAGTTTATAAGTGGCATGGTAAATGTCCTGTCCAACATTTAGAACTTTGCATTTGTTTATATAAAACTGCATCTGCCACTTCTCCGACCACTGCATCAGTCTATTCAAATCATCCTGGAGTGCTCTAATGTCCTCATTAGAATGAATTGGTCGGCCTATTTTGGTGTAATCAACAATTTTGCTTATGTCGCTATTTATTCCTTCATCTATGTCGTTGATGTAAATTGTGAACAACAAGGGGCCCAACACTGACCCCTGAGGAACACCGCTTGTGACGTGCCCCCATTCTGATTTCTCCCTTTTTAAGCAAACTATCTGCTGCCTACATGGCAACCACACCTCTACCTTGGAAAAAATTTCTCCTCCTATTCCGTGTACCTTAAGTTTCCTCAATAGTCTCTGATATAGAACTATCGAAAGTCTTACTGAAGTCCATATACACACTATCATATTTATTACCATGATCTACCTCCTCAAACACCTTAGTGAAGAAAGTAGACTTCATCACTCCCTCCACAGTAACCCAAAAAATCCCTCCACAGTAACCCTAACACTCCCCTCCACAGTAACCCATACACTCCCTCCACAGTAACCCAACACTCCCCCCACAGTAACCCCAACACTCCCTCCACAGTAACCCCAACACTCCCTCCACAGTAACCCCAACACTCCCCTCCACAGTAACCCCAACACTCCCCTCCACAGTAACCCCAACACTCCCTCCACAGTAACCCCAACACTCCCCTCCACAGTAACCCCAACACTCCCCTCCACAGTAACCCCAACACTCCCCTCCACAGTAACCCATACACTCCTCCACAGTAACCCATACACTCCCTCCACAGTAACCCAACACTCCCCTCCACAGTAACCCCAACACTCCCCTCCACAGTAACCCCAACACTCCCCTCCACAGTAACCTCAACACTCTCCTCCACAGTAACCCCAACACTCTCCTCCACAGTAACCCCAACACTCCCCTCCACAGTAACCCCAACACACTCCTCCACAGTAACCCCAACACACTCCTCCACAGTAACCCCAACACTCCCCTCCACAGTAACCCCAACACACTCCTCCACAGTAACCCAAAACACTCCCCTCCACAGTAACCCCAACACACTCCTCCACAGTAACCCCAAACACTCTCCTCCACAGTAACCCCAACACTCTCCTCCACAGTAACCCCAACACTCCCCTCCACAGTAACCCACAACACACTTCTCCACAGTAACCCAACACTCCCTCCACAGTAACCCCAACACTCTCCTCCACAGTAACCCCAACACTCTCCTCCACAGTAACCCCAACACTCTCCTCCACAGTAACCCAAACACTCCCCTCCACAGTAACCCCAACACTCTCCTCCACAGTAACCCCAACACTCCCCTCCACAGTAACCCCAACACTCCTCCACAGTAACCCCAACACTCTCCTCCACAGTAACCCCAAACACTCCCCTCCACAGTAACCCCAACACTCTCCTCCACAGTAACCCCAACACTCCCCTCCACAGTAACCCAACATCTCCTCCACAGTAACCCCAACACTCTCCTCCACAGTAACCCAACACTCCCCTCCACAGTAACCCAACACTCTCCTCCACAGTAACCCCAACACTCCCTCCACAGTAACCCTAACACTCCCTCCACAGTAACCCCAACACTCCCCTCCACAGTAACCCCAACACTCCCTCCACAGTAACCCCAAACACTCCCCTCCACAGTAACCCCAACACTCCCCTCCACAGTAACCCAAACACTCCCCTCCACAGTAACCCCAACACTCCCCTCCACAGTAACCCCAACACTCCCCCCCACAGTAACTCTAACACTCCCCTCACAGTAACCCAACACTCCCCTCCACAGTAACCCCAACACTCCCCTCCACAGTAACCCAACACTCCCCTCCACAGTAACCCCAACACTCCCCTCCACAGTAACCCCAACACTCCCCTCCACAGTAACCCCAACACTCCCCTCCACAGTAACCCCAACCACTCCCCTCCACAGTAACCCCAACACTCCCCTCCACAGTAACCCCAACACTCCCCTCCACAGTAACCCCAACACTCCCCTCCACAGTAACCCCAACACTCCCCTCCACAGTAACCCCAACACTCCCCTCCACAGTAACCCCAACACTCCTCCACAGTAACCCCAACACTCCCCTCCACAGTAACCCAACACTCCCCCCCACAGTAACTCTAACACTCCCCTCCACAATAACCCCAACACTCCCCTCCACAGTAACCCACACTCCCTTCCACAGTAACCCCAACACTCCCTCCACAGTAACCCCAACACTCCCCTCCACAGTAACCCAACACTCCCCTCCACAGTAACCCCAACACTCCCTCCACAGTAACCCCAACACTCCCCTCCACAGTAACCCAACACTCCCCTCCACAGTAATTTCAACACTCCCCTCCACAGTAACCCCAACACTCCCCTCCACAGTAACCCCAACACTCCCCTCCACAGTAACCCCAACACTCCCCCACATTAACCCAAGACTCCCCTCCACAGTAACCCCAAGACTCCCTCCACAGTAACCCCAACACTTCCCTCCACAGTAACCCCAACACTTCCCTCCACAGTAACCCCAACACTCCCTCCACGATAACCCTAACACTCCCCTCCACAGTAACCCTAACACTCCCCTCCACAGTAACCCCAACACTCCTTCCACAGTAACCCCAACACACTCCTCCACAGTAACCCCAACACTCCCCTCCACAGTAACCCCAACACTCCCCTCCCACGTAACCCCAACACTCCCCTCCACAGTAACCCCAACACTCCCCACCACAGTAACCCCAACATTTCCCTCCACAGTAACCCCAACACTCCCCTCCACAGTAACCCCAAACACTCCCCTCCACAGTAACCCCAACACTCCCCTCCACAGTAATCCCAACGCTCCCTCCACAGTAACCCCAACACTCCCTCCACATTAACCCCAAACTCCCCTCCACATTAATCCAACACTCCCCTCCACATTAATCCCAACACTCCCCTCCACAATAATCCCAACACTCCCCCTCACAATAACCCCAACACTCCCCTCCACAATAATCCCAACACTCCCCTCCACAATAACCCCAACACTCCCCTCCACAATAACCCCAACACTCCCCTCCACAATACACCCAAAACTCCCTCCTTTCCACACTACAATAACCCCAACACTTTCTTCACTTCCCTCCACAATAACTCCAAACACCCCATCCACTCCTCACCATACTAACCCCATCTTTTCCTCTGCTCTCCACCACACTAAACCAACACTGCCCCCACTATCACACAGCTCTCCAGATCAATATCTCATCAAGATTTCCCCTCTTCCACAATTTATTTCCCGTCCCTTCAGCACAATATTCTTATCACTATTTCCTCATATCACAGCATCGTTATCAACTATTTTTACCCTTCCACGCTTTATTCTGTTAAAATTTATTATAAATATTAAATATATTTATATCAATCTTCGCCTGCGACTAGCCAGGGGATCGAATCCGTGTTGTTTTAGCCTTCCTCATGGTGAGCGAAAATTCCACGACGCTCTAACCCATGGGTTCGATCCACCGGCTAGTCGCATTGTTGTTATTGATTAAATACCACTCGTTCGTGGTTACAATACATATCCTCGGATCACGGTACAGCACCTAGTGTTATTCTTGCATTTATATATAAAATATTATATATATATATATATATTATATATATATATATATATATATATATATATATATATATATATATTTTATATATATATGTATATAATCTTACTGACTTGACAGAATTATTTTTGGTATAAACACTGAACACTGTCAATATTTGTAATCCACAGTGCTTCAACCTTCTATCTGCAGGTAAGAAACTTTGATATTTGATGCGCAGCAACTCACAGACTGGCCAGTATGCATGGCTTCCCCAGTACAAGTGAGATTAACACCGGTCAAACCATAACTTTTGCCAGTGGCAATGCATTACATTAACTCTAGCAACGTCCACCTGCATCACTTGTGTGACCCACACAAAAGCCTCGAGGTTATCATGGTCAAACCTTCTCTGTGTTTCACAGAAAAATATATCATAACTCTTGATACTTATCTTGTTACTAACTTATCATCAAATTCAATTAACTAGTTACAGCACCTCCTACAGACAGCTCACCATTTTGATGGAGTCCTCCATTATCACTATACTTTCCAGTATGTAGAGTCAGTAGACTGGTATATGATACACTCTCGACTGTCTTTAAGCCATAGTACTGTCACTCTGCCTGGAACTCTTTCGTGACCGTTACAACACAATGGAACCGTCCATCCAGTTTACCCTGGAAATGGAGCAAGATGACACACTGGCATCAACCTCCAAAACCCCCTCACATTTTAGGTCTACGAGAAACCCAGTAACTAAGATCTCGACTACATCTTCATCCATCAAGAAGTGCGTTCAACGGTAACCGTCACATTGCTTGTGCGTTCAACGGTAACCGTCACATTGCTTGTATGACTTCTAAGAGTATAACGTCGTCCATAATCAAAACTGAAAAAAATAGGACTTCTTGTTATATTTGCAAAATTATATTTAACTATCCATAATTTGTCTAAAATACGTTAAACTGGAAAACAAAATTAACAACTCAGCGTTGTTAATTAACCAAATAAATATATGATGGTAAAATATATTTTGACACAACCGCCATGATTTGCTGAGAGTTGTTGCAGTGACCCATTACTGTAATTAACATCCTGACTCCATCTTCACACTCTCCCTGACACGTTCCTCTGCAGACACTCTCAGGGGATCTCACTCCCCCCCCCCTGACTCGTTCCTCTGGAGACACTCAGGGGATCTCTCACTCCCCCCCCCTGACTCGTTCCTCTGGAGACACTCAGGGGATCTCTCACTCCCCCTGACTCGTTCCTCTGGAGACACTCAGGGGATCTCTCACCCCCCCTAACTCGTTCCTCTGGAGACACTCAGGGGATCTCTCACTCCCCCTGACTCGTTCCTCTGGAGACACTCAGGGGATCTCTCACCCCCCCTGACTTGTTCCTCTGGAGACACTCTCAGGGGATCTCTCACTCCCCTGACTTGTTCCTCTGGAGACACTCTCAGGGGATCTCTCACTCCCCCTGACTTGTTCCTCTGGAGACACTCTCAGGGGATCTCTAACTCCCCCTGACTTGTTCCTCTGGAGACTCTCTCAGGGGATCACTCACTCCCCCTGACTTGTTCCTCTGGAGACACTCTTAGGGTATCTCTCACTCCCCCTGACTTGTTCCTCTGGAGACTCTCTCAGGGGATCTCTCACTCCCCCTGACTTGTTCCTCTGGAGACACTCTCAGGGGATCTCTCACTCCCCCTGACTTGTTCCTCTGGAGACACTCAGGGGATCTCTCATCTCCCCCTGACTTGTTCCTCTGGAGACTCTCTCAGGGATCTCTCACTCCCCTGACTTGTTCCTCTGGAGACACTCTCAGGGGATCTCTAACCCCCTGACTTGTTCCTCTGGAGACTCTCTCAGGGGATCTCTCACTCCCCCTGACTTGTTCCTCTGGAGACACTCTTAGGGATCTCTCACTCCCCCTGACTTGTTCCTCTGGGGACACTCTCAGGGGATCTCTACTCCCCCTGACTTGTTCCTCTGGAGACTCTCTCAGGGGATCTCTCACTCCCCCTGACTTGTTCCTCTGGAGACACTCTTAGGGGATCTCTCACTCCCCCTGACTTGTTCCTCTGGAGACTCTCTCAGGGGATCTCTCACTCCCCCTGACTTGTTCCTCTGGAGACACTCTCAGGGGATCTCTAACTCCCCCTGACTTGTTCCTCTGGAGACTCTCTCAGGGGATCTCTCACTCCCCCTGACTTGTTCCTCTGGAGACACTCTTAGGGTATCTCTCACTCCCCCTGACTTGTTCCTCTGGAGACACTCTCAGGGGATCTCTAACTCCCCCTGACTTGTTCCTCTGGAGACTCTCTCAGGGGATCTCTCACTCCCCCTGACTTGTTCCTCTGGAGACACTCTTAGGGGATCTCTCACTCCCCCTGACTTGTTCCTCTGGAGACTCTCTCAGGGGATCTCTCACTCCCCCTGACTTGTTCCTCTGGAGACACTCTCAGGGGATCTCTAACTCCCCCTGACTTGTTCCTCTGGAGACTCTCTCAGGGGATCTCTCACTCCCCTTGACTTGTTCCTCTGGAGACACTCAGGGGATCTCTCACCCACCCTCCTGACTTGTTCCTCTGGAGACACTCAGGGGATCTTACACTCTCCCATGAGTTGTGACTTTGGAGACACTCAGGGGATCTCCTTTGCTGGTCTCCACTATCTTCTCTCTATCTCTCCGTCTCTAGCATTATCCCTTCCTATCTCTCACTACTTCTCATTACTATCTTATCCCATGTATTTTCTGATTTCTTTGTTCTACTCCAAGCTGTCTTTACTACCTCCTTCCATATCTCCCTTTATCTGTTTATTATCCTATTCCATCTCCACTCACATCTTCATCCACGTTTATTTGCACTTTCCTCCCATATTCATCTTCGTCTGTTTACCATCTTCTCCCATCTTTACGCACGTCACCTCACATATCTACTCACGTCTCTCATCCCCTCACATATCTACTCACGTCTCTCATCCCCTCACATGTCTACTCACGTCTCTCATCCCCTCACATATCTACTCACGTCTCTCATCCCCTCACATATCTACTCACGTCTTACATCACATCTCTCTCCTACCTCCAGCCGAGACCCAACACTTGCTTCCCTCTCTCCTTTTACCTTCGTTATCTATGTCCGTCCCTCTGTATGTTCTTTCGTCCGTCCCATTCTCCCTTCTCTCTCTCTCTCTCTCTCCTATGAATCATGTTCACAAGCTCCCCTCCATTCCTCCACAGTCCTGTCTCCCTCCATTCCTCCACAGTCCTGTCTCCCTCCATTCCTCCACAGTCCTGTCTCCCTCCATTCCTCCACAGTCCTGTCTCCCTCCATTCCTCCACAGTCCTGTCTCCCTCCATTCCTCCACAGTCCTGTCTCCCTCCATTCCTCCACAGTCCTGTCTCCCTCCATTCATCCACAGTTCTGTCTCCCTCCATTCCTCCACAGTCCTGTCTTCCTCTATTCCTCCACAGTCCTGTCTTCCTCCAATCCTCCACAGTCCTGTCTCCCTCCATTCCTCCAGAGTCCTGTCTTCCTCCATTCCTCCACAGTCCTGTCTCCCTCCATTCCTCCACAGTCCTGTCTTGTCTTCCTCCATTCCTCCCACAGTCCTGTCTCCTCCATTCCTCCACAGTCCTGTCTCCCTCCATTCCTCCACAGTCCTGTCTTCCTCCATTCCTCCACAGTTCTGTCTTCCTCCATTCCTCCACAGTCCTGTCTTCCTCCATTCATCCACAGTCCTGTCTCCCTCCATTCCTCCACAGTCCTGTCTTCCTCCATTCCTTCACAGTCCTGTCTTCCTCCATTCCTCCACAGTCCTGTCTCCCTCTATTCCTCCAGAGTCCTGTCTTGTCTTCCTCCATTCCTCCACAGTCCTGTCTTCCTCCATTCCTCCACAGTCCTGTCTCCCTCCATTCCTTCACAGTCCTGTCTTGTCTTCCTCCATTCCTCCACAGTCCTGTCTCCCTCTATTCCTTTACAGTCCTGTCTTCCTCCATTCCTCCACAGTCCTGTCTTCCTCCATTCTTTCACAGTCCTGTCTTCCTCCATTCCTCCACAGTCCTGTCTTCCTCCATTCTTTCACAGTCCTGTCTTCCTCCAATCCTCCACAGTCTTGTCTTCCTCCATTCCTCCACAGTCTTGCTCCCTCATAATTCCTCCTTTCTTCTACGTGCCTCTCTCTCCCTCTGCACAAAAGTAATCTGGGTTTTAATTAATTATTCTAATCGTTTTTACATATTTTTTCAGTTTTAATTTTACGTAAGCCGTATTTAAAAAAATATTTTTGTTAAAGCAGTGATTTCATTTGCAAATTATTATTTATGTTATATATAAGATTGACAAGAGAAATAAATTTCCTGGCGCAATGGATTATTTTTTTTTAACAGAGTCCTCAAAAAAAAAAACTTTTAATGTGGACAAAGTGTGAGAAGTGATATTATGTTCCTATTTCTGAGTGCCAGAAAAATAAAATCGAAAATGGAGGACAATTAGTTCCATATGGAGAACATTACGTAGCGAGTGTGTAGGAAGACCAGCTTGACACCAGGAGTCAGATTAAAGTATAAGGAACGAATCCACAGTAGGTAAAACAATCTTTTTGGTCGTTATATTATACCACGTACGACTATGTTAGTCGTCACTACGGTCGCCTCTCAGCTTGGTGTAAGGGAATACACCAGGAACAATACAGAATACACATACAGCGGTAGATCTTGCAAACTGTTTCGAGGTTATCTGCTGCCTGACTCCTTTTATTTCTGTCTAGTTACTTAAGGCAAGGAGAGATTGCAGAGAGCTCTCTCTCCCTGCCCTTGACTCCTTCCGCTCACTGATGCTGCCTTCCTTTTTAAAAGATGGAGCAAATGAAGCTATGTTGCTTTTGAAACAGCGTGTACATTTACTGTACAGATTTCTACTACTACTACTACTACTACTACTGCTGCTGCTGCTACAAGTTCTCCTAGCACTATTAAAACTGCTACAACTATTACTGCTACTATTACTGCTACTACTACTGCTGTTGCTGGTACTATTTTGCTACCACCGATGCCATGTCCAAGGTGCATCATGGTGAACTGGTCAACTTGACACAGCTCCTGGACTAAAGTTATCATAGTCTCAGTGGATATAGAAAACCACGTTACTCTGTCTAGTCAGCCACAACACTGAATCTATCAAATACCTAGAAAGCAATAAACTAAATCCCCTATTTACAAAATTCTTACCCATTCGGTTCTTAAAATCAGTTCAAGTGTTCCATAATTATCCAGATGAACTTTTCCCATAGTTTAGTACCTCTTTCAGTTCTATGCTATTATTCGGTGAATTTTTTTTCAGCTCAGATTTCAAGAAGTTCTGAGTGCTTCAGTGTTCATGTTTCTTATAGATTGGTTTGTTTCTTAGTGATAATATGACTTTTGTTACCCATCAGTATCCCCTATTTATTGTGTTTGTCTTACGAACTAATACCAGAAGTGTTCAGCACAGTTAAGACAAATATTAAAAGGCACAGTACCAGGACTGGAACAATACACGACTAACCTGCATCTAGGAGACAATCTTGTAACGACGTCTCGGTCCAACTTGTTTCAGTCTCCTAAGTGCCTGTTATTTGTCTCGAGTCATAGTTAGGTGTGACAAGTGTGAAACTATTATTGTTGTTCTAGGTTCTTTGCAATCAAAATTTCTAGCTTTGACTTATGCCTTTCTTAGCACACATTATTAGTATTTATTTCAAAGTTATTTTGCTTTGCTTGGCACAGTGAGTTTCCATAAATTTTATTTACATATTTTTGTACACATTGCATCACTTTGGCCTTGTCTTTCTTATAAATAATGTTGTATACCTCGGACCTTCATGCTTCTCTGTCCATGACCCCGTGAATACTTAGCCACAGATGCGGCACATTTTAATTCCTTATCGCAATTCCAGATGATGTCTCCAGTTACAATACATCTATGTACAATATTAACAAGTACTGAATCTAGAGGGGATCCACAGAACTAAACTTACTACATTAAACAACTCGTATACGTCTTCATTTAAAACTGCTACTTTGGTATCGTAAAACAGTCTTGTCCAACTGGATATTTGTGTCAGTACGATGAGAATTCAGTTTTGTAAAGAACACGAAGGTACAATACCATGAATAGAATACACAAATAACCCAAACATTTCCACTTTCTATCTCTTACATCACTTCCTCTACTCTCCCTACTTACAACTTCCACTACCAGCATTACCTCTACCACTGATCCATCGATACCATTCCTAACCCTTCTAGGGTAGGGTAGGTGCCTGAGCCCGAGCCTTTAGCTCATAAGACTTATTTCCATTAGCCCCCTTGGGGCGGGGATGGCAGACCAGAGAGGCCTAGCTTGTGGCTAGGCCTGGGGACAGTTGGTCCCAAAGATGAGGAGGTACTTGTGCCTCCTCCCATGGGAGACTTAGGTCTCAGACACTCCCTAAAGAGGGAGCCAAGGCCGGGCCACCACTTGCAAAAGGCCCGGGCCGGGAGAATACCGGCTAATCTTTAATAATAATAATAACCTCTACCACTTCTTCTCCACTTCTTGCTCTCATATATACTGGCTACCTTGCCTTCGTGTGTTAGTGTGACTATTTAATGGTTCAAGTCGGACCAGAACTTCGTTATAAAATTTCTTTCCCGGTTGTACTGGTTATTTGTGTCAGATAAGTAAATAATCTTCTGTTTTTGGTGGTTTATCTAAGGTTTTCAGGTTGTTGATGTATGCTATATATACGAGGATTTTGTATTCTGTATTTCAATGGAACATTTGTTAGTGAAACTCGTGTTAATAAAATTTATAAACCGAGGGGTTCTGAATGTTAATGTTACTGGAGTAACATTAACCACTGTCTAGTTAGCAAGTTGCTGTGTTGACTGATGCACTGAATGCTGCTCTTAGTAAAGAAACAATACCATATGTAAACTCATGTGGCCCCCCTTTATCTGATTATTTCCGGGATCTTCTCGCATTTTAACATGCTGCAGCTGTTAGTTTTGCTAAAACTCAAGTGTGGAATACAACTTCTCTATTACTGTATTATCGTTAGCGACAGTAAAATAGGCGGAAGCTGTTCAGAGCAGAGACCAACACTTTCTACAAGTCATTTACGTGCGCACTCGGTCCTATCAAGACTTCTTGCTCTTTAAGTGATGTTTACATGCAACATATTGAATGTTGCACGTATGTTAATGGTTTAAGTCTTCGTAAATTTCTTTCTCCCATGTGTGGTTTATCTGTGTATACATATTTATTCTTCAAGTAGTTCTGTCACTGCGACCACACATAGTTAGGACGACACTCGGGGATCCTCCTGTTTATAAGTTCATATTTGGATTAGATTTACACCTTTGGAAACGAGCGAGATGCATTGTTGGTAAAGATGGGAGGTGTAGAAATGAGAGGAAGTAGCAGAGTCGTAGGGAAAGATGGCAGGAAGGAGTAGACTCGTAGGGAAAGATGGCAGGAAGGAGTAGACTCGTAGAGAAAGATGGCAGGAAGGAGTAGACTCGTAGGGAAAGATGGCAGGAAGGAGTAGACTCGTAGGGAAAGATGGCAGGAAGGAGTAGACTCGTAGGGAAAGATGGCAGGAAGGAGTAGACTCGTAGGGAAAGATGGCAGGAAGGAGTAGACTCGTAGGGAAAGATGGCAGGAAGGAGTAGACTCGTAGGGAAAGATGGCAGGAAGGAGTAGACTCGTAGGGAAAGATGGCAGGAAGGAGTAGACTCGTAGGGAAAGATGGCAGGAAGGAGTAGACTCGTAGGGAAAGATGGCAGGAAGGAGTAGACTCGTAGGGAAGATGCAGGAGAGTAGACTCGTTAGTGAAAGATGCAGGAAGGAGTAGACTCGTAGGGAAAGATGGCAGGAAGGAGTAGACTCGTAGGAAAGATGGCAGGAAGAGTAGACTCGTAGGAAAGATGCAGAAGGAGTAGACTCGTAGGGAAAATGGCAGAAGGAGTAGACTCGTAGGGAAGAGGCAGGAAGGAGTAGACTCGTAGGGAAAGATGGCAGGAAGGAGTAGACTCGTAGGAAAGATGGCGGAAGGAGTAGACTCGTAGGGAAAGATGGCAGGAAGGAGTAGACTCGTAGGGAAAGATTGGCAGGAAGGAGTAGACTCGTAGGGAAAGATGGCATTGAAGGATAGACTCGTAGGGAAAGATGGTTGAAGGAGTAGACTCGTAGGAAATTTGCAGGATGGAGTAGACTCGTAGGAAAGATGGCAGGAGGAGTAGACTCGTAGGAAGATGGCAGAAGGAGTAACTCGTAGGAAAGATGGCAGGAAGGAGTAACTCGTAGGGAAAGATGGCCAGAAGGAGTAGACTCGTAGGGAAAGATGGCAGGAAGGAGTAGACTCGTAGGAAAGATGGCAGGAATGGAGTAGTACTCGTAGGGAAAGATGCAGGAAGGATAGACTCTAGGGAAAGATGGCAGGAAGGAGTAGAGACTCGTAGGGAAAGATGGCAGGAAGGAGTAGACTCGTAGGGAAAGATGGCAGGAAGGAGTAGACTCGTAGGGAAAGATGGCAGGAAGGAGTAGACTCGTAGGGAAAGATGGCAGGAAGGAGTAGACTCGTAGGGAAAGATGGCAGGAAGGAGTAGACTCGTAGGGAAAGATGGCAGGAAGGAGTAGACTCGTAGGGAAAGATGGCAGGAAGGAGTAGACTCGTAGGGAAAGATGGCAGGAAGGAGTAGACTCGTAGGGAAAGATGGCAGGAAGGAGCAGACTCGTAGGGAAAGATGGCAGGAAGGAGTAGACTCGTAGGGAAAGATGGCAGGAAGGAGCTAGACTCGTAGGGAAAGATGGCAGGAAGGAGTAGACTCGTAGGGAAAGATGGCAGGAAGGAGCAGACTCGTAGGGAAAGATGGCAGGAAGGAGTAGACTCGTAGGGAAAGATGGCAGGAGGGAGTAAGGAGATGCAACAGATATGTTGAGATGGGATGAGATAGAAGATAGACGTGATTAGAGACTGGAAACGGTAGAAAGAAAATATAGTCAGAGATAAGTAAAGGTAGCCAAGAGAATTAGCAATGAGAAAAGATAGTAAGAAGAATTAGAGATGAGAAATGGAAGAATGTAGTAAAGAGACGTGGGTAGAGATGGGAGGAGATATTCCCCTTAAAAAAAAAAAAAAAAAAAAAAAAAAAAAAACAAAAACTTTTTATTGCAGACGATTACCCATGATTTAAAACGGGTTAATTATATTTTCAGAATTGGATAAATTATGTAACTTTTTCATCATTAAAAAAGAAATCTGAAAAATTTAATTTTGTTTTTGAAATTTCAGTATAAAACAGTGAAATATTATGGGACAGATTTTGGTAAAAGTTCCATTTTAAAATTGAAGAAAACTGACTTCCTGTATAATATCAAAGAATATTTATGATTCTTTAATAAAAAATAAAGTTTGACTTAGGGTTATCCTGATAACTAATCAGAGATAATCGTAAGTGGAACAATAATGTCCTGTCTTCAGGTGGATATAATTTTCCTTCTAATTACCCATTCTTGCCTCATACAATTCCCTAATAATTTTAATACATTAAATCCCCCAAAAAATGAGAAATAAATGAATTATCCACAAAACACCAAAAGAACGTGATTTGTACTCGTATTGTTATTGACAAAATCGTACTCGGGGAAAAATTTGTAATTTCCGAAAACTCGGGTCGGAAACGAAAGTTGAAACAAGATTTATATACCAAAAATATTCCTTGAATTATACTCTGTTAGATAAATAACCCACTCATAGCAGACTGGCATTTATGACGATGTTTCGGCCCAGACTGGAACCATTAACTGGTTACTTAGTTACGCTACTCTACTGGTTTATATCCTTTATGCTCTGTTATTCTCAGAGATAAAAAAAAATAACTTATTAAATAACAGTTTTGTTTTAGTTGCGAAGATGGAAGTACGTAGGAGGGTAAGAGGAGGAAGAAGGGGAGGAGGAAAGTGGAGGAGGAAGGGAAGAGGGAAAGTGGATGAATGGAGAGGACATGGGAGCCCATGAGGAACACAGATTGTATGTAAAGTAAAAGGACACAAGTGCAACTAACGTGACATTTTATTGTGGCAACGTTTCGCTCTTCAGGAGCTTTGTCAAGCTGTTAACGGCTTGAATCAGCAAGTACAGGGACATAAGCCAACAGTATCAATTTGTCCCAGTGGGATCAGAGACCTTGGGATCATGGGGGGAAAAAAATGTCACACGTTTCCTTAAAGAATTGGATTCCAGACTCATAGACACCACCAGGGACCCAAGGGCAGCCACTTTCATGTTCCAGCGCCTCTGCGTGGCCATCCAGAGAGGAAATGCTTGCTGCATAATTGTCTCGCGTTCGGCTTTGGAGGAGCTGGAGGAAATTCATGATCTTTAATACATTGTACCATTTTATTCATGTTTGTGTTTTCTGTAAATGTATTCTGTTTATTAATAAATCTTCCCTTTATATATATATATATATATATATATATATATATATATATATATATATATATATATATATATATATATATGTCGTGCCGAATAAGCAGAACTTGCGATCTTGGATTAAATAGCAACGCTCATCTTGCCATATAAGACAAGTGAAAATTTGTGTATGCAATAATTTCGCCAAAATCATTCTGAACCTAACGAAAAAAATATATTTCACTGTGTTTGTTTAGTATTAAATTATTGTAAACAAATCTAAAATATATTTAGTTGGGTTAAGTTAAAATAAATTGAGCTTGTTATGATAAGGTTAGGTAAGTTATCTAAGTTCCTTTTGGTGCAAAATTATAAATTTTTACATTAATGAAAAATATATATTTTTAAACGTATAAGAGAAAATTTTAGAAAGGACTAAATTTAAACGAGTTCTTGCTAATTGACCAGTTTTACATATTCGGCACGACATTATATATATATATATATATATATATATATATATATATATATATATATATATATATATATATATATATATATATATGTGCAATAAGATCACAGTAAACAGGTGATTTCAGAATATGCAAAACAACCACTCTGAAAGAATAGAGAAATTCCAAGCGCTTTCGTGACTACTCACATTATCAAGGAACTATGAAAGTAAAACATCCAAGGAAGCTATATAAGGGGTCTGGCCAACACCTCACTATCAGATCCCACAACGGTTAAACACCTGACGCGCGCCGACCCAACTTGGATAGGACCTATGCACAACTCACCCCACAAACTATTCTACCCAAGAAAATTTAAAAATTATTATTTGTCCAGTGTATTATTAAATTCTTCCCAAATTCTATTAATTATAAATGGATCTAATTTATATAAACCAAAGGAAATATTCATATTATTGTCAAAACTGCTTTTTATGAAACAAGATTCAATTATATTCCTGTCGACCATGGACTTGCTTGATACTACTTTTCTGATTTATCCTCTGATGAAATTAATATTAGTAAAGGAATGGTATATAGCTCTATGTTCAAACCAAACATTCCCAATTGCCATCAAAGATTCTTTAAGTCTTATGATACACTTAATAACAATAAAAATTTGCGCCTTACTAAAGCAGACAAAATAAATGCAATAGTAATTATGAAAGAAAATGATTACCAAGAAAAAATGAATAATCTCTTAGATGATACTGAAACCTATTCTAAACTTAGGAAAAATCCCCTAGAAACCGTTAACAGCAATTTCAATAAAACAATAAAACTTCTACTGACTAATAAAAACACACAAACCAGGGAATCCAGTCAGACCAATTATTAGCTCCATAGGGTCAGTTTCATATAAATTATCCAAATGGCTTGTTGATATTTTGAGCCCTGTTGTTGGCAAAATTTCTATACTGTAATGTTAAAAACAACATAGACTTGGTTGATAAATTAAGCTCCTTGACTGACTTAAATGATTTTAACATGGTTAGTTTTGATGTTACTTCTTTGTTTACGAAAGTTCCTGTTGATGATTTATTAAGTTTATCTGAAGAACTCGTTAACTATGATTTACCATTGCCAGTTCCTACTATCATTAAACTTATTAAACTTTGCATTGTTGATGCAAAATTTGTATTTAATGATAAGTTTTACACTCAGAAGTTTGGTATGGCAATGGGAAATCCTCTTTCACCTGTTCTTAGTAACCTATACATGGAATTTTTTGAAACAAGGTTGCTTAACACAATCCTCCCTAATAGAGCTAAATGGTTCAGATATGTTGATGATATTTTGTGTCTTATGCCCAAAAAATGTAGATATACACCATTTCCTTGGGAAATTAAATAGCTTAGCCCATTCTATAAACTTTACTGTTGAGTTTGAAGAAAATAACTCATTGCCTTTTCTAGATGTTTTAATTATTAAGGGTAATAATGAATTCAAATTTAAAATTTACAGAAAACCTACAAATAACTGTTCCTATGTCCACTATTATTCCTCGCATCAAGATAGAGTCAAATTGTCTGTTTTCTCATCAATGTTTTTGAGAGCTTTACGAATTTGTAGACCTGAGTTCATAGATGAGGAAATATCCAAAATTTATGAAATAGGTAATGATTTAAAATACCCAAGAAATGTAATTGATAAATCTTTTGAAGTTACTAGAAATACTTTTTACAATCCAAAAAGGGACAACCAGCCTTATTCAACTAAAAATATGTTGGTTCTCCCTTACCATGAAAACTTGGTTGATATGCCTTCTCTTCTTAAGACTTTTAATATTAAAGTTGTATTCAAAAATCTTGATACAGTAAAAAAACTTTTGATAAAGAATTCCCCCCCAAAATGCTGATGGATGTGTGTATAAGATTCCTTGTAAAATTTGCGATAAAGTTTATTACGGTCAAACTGGTAAAAATCTCGAACTAAGATTACAACAATATAAATATAGCATTAGAACTGGACAAGATTCCAATGCTCTATTTATTCATGTAAGAGATTTTAACCATCCAATTGATTTTCAAAAAGTTGAGAAAATAGTATCAAGCAAGTCCATGGTCGACAGGAATATAATTGAATCTTGTTTCATAAAAAGCAGTTTTGACAATAATATGAATATTTCCTTTGGTTTATATAAATTAGATCCATTTATAATTAATAGAATTTGGGAAGAATTTAATAATACACTGGACAAATAATTTTTAAATTTTCTTGGGTAGAATAGTTTGTGGGTGAGTTGTGCAAAGGACCTATCCAAGTTGGGTCGGCGCGCGTCAGGTGTTTAACCGTTGTGGGATCTGATAGTGAGGTGCTGGCCTGACCCCTTATATAGCTTCCTTGGATGCTTTACTTTCATAGTTCCTTGATAATGTGAGTAGTCACGAAAGAGCTTGGAATTTCTCTATTCTTTCAGAGTGGTTGTTTTGCATAATATATATATATATATATATATATATATATATATATATATATATATATATATATATATATATATAATATATTATATATATTTTTATATATATATATATATATATATATATATATATATATATATAAAATATATATATTATATATATATATATATATAATTCTTATGTTATATGTGATGTTTTACCTTGCAGTTCATTTGTGTATGGGTCTAGGTAAGGTTGAAGTGTATCACAAAGGTTCAACTGCTATTTACCAGCCTCGGTGAGAGTTCCGCTGGCCGCCAGGCCTTTGCTGGATTTTAATTAGTTCTATATAATCTCGCAATACATTGTGATTGCCACAATTTCGCAACACGAAGGTGAAAAACGAACCTAGCAGTGGAACTCTCTCTCGTGGCTTGCATACAAATACAATCACTAGGTTCTGGCTTCCAATTCTTACTGCCAAAACTTCAACTACATTTGTGGTATATATATTAATTCCGAGGAAGTGAGCGACTCCTTCACCAGCGACGGCTAACAGAGGCGTTACTAACATTTCCATAATCCTGGAACTGCATGTGACGTATTGCGACTTCTTGTTGATCCTGAGATCATCTTGGCAGGTCTTGTGTGTTCCTGTATCCTGAGACCAACTATATGACCAAATTATATCGCTATACCAACAAACTTGGTATAAACCTTGATAATAAATGCCGGTAAGTTGGTTGAGAAAGACACGTAAGCAAAAAAAAAAAATGTATTTGCTAACGTGTTTGCTTACGTGTTTGCTTACTGTTCTTCTAACCAAACGACAAATTTACTAACATTAATTAATTAGGTTCTGCTTTAGTCGTAAGATTCATCAGTTAATAAATACTGAAGCCGTTTCGAAAAGCTAAAATGATATTAATTTAACCCAAAATAATGGAAATCGAAATTCCATAATATCCTATACATAACATGGTCAAATATACCCTTATTGTAATTTACTTGTTGTCGACTTCGAATTAGCAGGAACCTAATTTTTTCAACACTTGAAGCTATGCCACTGAAGGTTTTAAAATATATTACAGCCGTTAGGAATAAAAAGGAAAAATACCGTCACTGGAATAATATGTTAATAACCCGCGCACATGACAGAGTTTACATACAACTTGGACCATTAACTAGTCACTTTCAAATTCTCTAATATTAGTACAAGACTATGATAGTATGGATGTTAAGACGACGGCTTATTAAGTCATCCACATATATACATATCTGCTGTTTATATATATACACAAATATATGTTGATAAATTAGACATGTGCAACTCTTGGGTATCTTTATTGAGGAAACGTTTCGCCACACAGTGGCTTCATCAGTCCATACATAGGAGAAACTTGAAGAACAGGAGGAGAATGAGGTAAACAGTCCCTCAACCTTGAGTCGATGTGTCAGTCCATCAATCTTGAGTAGATACGGCAGATGACGGAGAAGCAGCTTATAAACCGTATGGCAGGAGAGGTGCAGCAGTCATAGGTGGTGTCACATTTGTTCAATGTGGAAGTAGGTCGTGCCCAAGAATTAGGCAAGCGAAGAATTCCCAAGTATTAAGATCCCAAGAAGTTGCAGTGTCTGACAGGTTTGTAGATGAATGGTTCAGAGAACCGACATGTTGATAAATTAGACACATGTGCAACTCTTGGGTATCTTTATTGAGGAAACGTTTCGCCACACAGTGGCTTCATCAGTCCATACGTAGGAGAAACTTGAACACGACCTACTTCCACATTGAACAAATGTTACACCACCTATGACTGCTGCACCTCTCCTGCCATACGGTTGATAAGCTGCTTCTCCGCTCATATGCCGTATTCTACTCAAGATTGATGGACTGACCACATCGACTCAAGGTTGAGGGACTGATTACCTCATTCTCCTCCTGTTCTTCAAGTTTCTCCTATGTATGGACTGATGAAGCCACTGTGTGGCGAAACGTTTCCTCAATAAAGATACCCAAGAGTTGCACATGTGTCTAATTTATCAACATGTCGGTTCTCTGAACCATTCATCTACAAAAACACAAATATATATATATATATATATATATATATATATATAATATATATATATATATATATATATATATATATATAATATATATATATATATATATATATAAAATATATATATATATCGTGCCGAATAGGTAAAACTTGCGATCTTGGCTTAAATAGCAATGCTCTTCTTGCCGAATAAGACAAGCGAAAATTTGTGTATGCAATAAATTCGCAAAAAATCATTCTGAACCTAACGAAAAAAAATATATTTCGTTGTGTTTCCTTATTATTAAATTATTACAAACTTATCTGAAATATTTTTAGTTGGGTTAGGCTAATTTATTAATTAAATTGCACTTGTTATAATAAGGTCAGGTAAGTTTTCTAAGCTTCTTTTGGTACAAAATTATTAATTTTTTATATTAACGTAAATGTAAAAATATGTATCTTTAAAAATTTAAGAGAAAATTTTAGAAAAGACTTAATTTTAAACGAGTTCTTGATTAGTGACCAGTTTTACCTATTCTGCACGGCATATTAGTGATGACACTGGGGTGATGACACTAGGGTGATGACACTGGGGTGATGACACTGGGGTGATGACACTGGGGTGATGACACTGGGGTGATGACACTGGGGTGACAGATGGTGATAACACTATGATGACAGGTGGTGATAATACTGAGGTAATGACCCTGGGGTGACGACCCTGGGGTGACGACCCTGGGGTGATGACCCTGGGATGACTACCCTGGGGTGACGACCCTGGGGTGACGACCCTGGGGTGATAACCTCGGTTCATACCTTTTTTGGATCGCACAACGATCGAAATACTTCTAATTTTGGAATGGCTAGGATGTAAGTGACAATGGTGAAGGTGTTCTCTGTCTTTCACTTCTTGTGATTGTTGAGTCTAAGAGGATGCTGCCGGTCCCTGTCCCAGGTGAAAATTTTATTTTCCTATTTTATTGAATAAATTGGTCACTATTTCAATGACTATTTTGATCAACTTCATCTGTTAAATGACACTGTATCTTAGAGAAAATATTAACATAAGAACATAAGAAAGAAGGAACACTGCAACAGGCCTACTTGTCATGTAGGGGGGTGATGATTAGGGGAATATGGGGGTAAGCGGGGGGAGTCAGTAGGTGGGGGACAGGCGAGGTGGTAGGAGTGAGGTATGCGGAGGTAGGTAGGTAATGTGAGGTCACTGGTGACTACACCTTCACCTCTCATTAATCTACCCGCCACACTACACTACTCACCCTCTCACTACTTTAACTAAACATAAATAAATGGAGAAAATAATGGGGAAAGTGAATATTACAATTTCTACTCAAACACAGTTTATTATTAAGTCCTTGTACAAAAATATATTTGGGAACAGGAGTACATCATTGGTTTAGATAAATGGGATGGTATGTATAAGCATGAAAACGGGGAAACACAATCAACTTGACCAAAATGAATATAACTTACAATATAGCACAGAGGACAGTTCATCACAGGAACTAAGCCACAGGTCCCAAGACCTACACAGCACGAGTACTGCGCCAAGCCAGTACTCTCCCCAATGCCTCCAAACAGTCTCCCCCAGAACTTCAGCAGCCTTCTCCCGAGCCCTGCACCCCAGCAGCAGCTCCGTCGAAGTCTCTGCTCAGGAGCTCTGCACCCCAGCAGCAGCTCCGCTCGAAGTCTCTGCTCAGGAGCTCTGCACCCCAGCAGCAGTCCGCTCGAATCTCCTGATCATGTTCTTCCTTGGGCTTTTATGGTGGTCCAAGCACCCTCCACAACCCGTGTACGACCTACGCCTGGGTCTGAGGCGTCAAAAACAAAAGACCTCAGACGGGGGCATGGCTACAGACGTTTGCCAAGGCAAGCTGTGACTATATAATTGGTTAAATTAGGTCTCTCCAGAGACCTCACAAGCCCAGCTGGACTACATCACATCCCCCTTTCTCCCCCAATTTTAAAATATCTGAGAACTAGACAAGTTGTCCTAGTTATTAGACTATTTTAATATTAATCCCTTAAATCTATTACAATACAAAGACAAAATTATACATAATACAAAATTATTCAACTACATATATTTCCCTCAACCTTCTCATCTACCACAAGGCAGCATAATCAGTACACCTGGCAGTTGGCCACATAATAGTTGCTCTCTGGTGCAAAGCCCCCTTTTACCCGTCATTTCTCCTTAAAAACTAAATTTGGGCTCCAGTGCCTTCCCTACTTCTACTAGAAATGCACTAGCCAATGCTAGTCACCCTCGCACGTTATCCATTGGCCAAACCTCTCTAGGCTTCTTTGGCGGGGAAAACTGCTCCAACGGGTTGCATTCTTTCAAGTAACTGCAACTGGACCCACTTCACGACCACCAAGGACGCATTTTCGGCACACTTTCACATGCACACTACAACATCTGAAAATCGAGACAGGGCAGACATCGCAGCTAAGACCTTCCATTATCCTTGCCACTACTAGGATTCACTGGCCTCATAAAACAAGGCGGCCATAATCACTGGACCGTTTTCAAGGTCACCTTATTTCACACAGGGAACACTAACATTCTGGCAAATCAAAGTAGGCTGGGACATCCACACTCTTAATTGTCCATGGCTGGGAGGGCATTTCCCCGCAAAACCTGTCGCACAGGTCGGGCCAGCCGCCCTTGAAAGCAGGCTGGTCCCAGCAGCTGGAGTCCATCTCCGCCCGGGTCACGTCCTTCCACATCTTCCCAGGAGGCAACTCCTTCATAGTAGATTCTCCTGTCCCGGCACTCCAGCCAGAATCCCTCCACACCACTGCAGCATCACCGCCATCTCCTCTTGAGCTAGGCAGCATCGCAGCATCACAGCACGGCCACAGCATATCCATCATCACAGCACGGCCGTATCACAGCAGCACATAGCACGCCATATCAAAAACAGCACACAGCACGGCCACAGCATCGCAGCACGGCTACAGCATCGCGCACGGTCCCGCATCACAGCACGGCCGCAGCGTCCAACATCACAGCACGGCCGCAGCATCTAACATCACAGCAGCACACAGCACGGCCACGCATTGCAGCACGGCTACAGCATCCAGCACGGCCAAAAGCATAGCAGCACGGCTACAGCATCTCAGCAGCATCACAGCAGCCGAAAATCAGCAGTAGCAGGGTATGGTCAGTTGCTCGAGGTGAGGTAGGTCACTTCAGGTCATCAACAGCAGGTGCGGTCACCCATCCCCGGCAACTGCGGGTAAAATGGCGGTCCGCAGGGAATGGTCACAGAGGCTGGGTGACGCAGGGCAGACACCCACTACACTGGATGACAGACCAGGGCAGCAATACATCTACTGGGGCACATCAGTTGGACAGCAATCATAGGCAACTCTTCAATGGGTGACAGTTGTGGGCTAGTCTTCCAAGGCGGGCGGGTGACTTCTCATTCCTCTGTAAATATTCAATTTCGGCCAGGAATGCTTCCCCCAAAAGCTCACCCAAATACTGATATTCTCCACCATTTTATCTCTAACCAACAACCAACTCCACCAAATATAATATTACACCCAAACAATTATTTAGACCCACCGTCAAAAAAGGACAGTTAAGGTCACTAGGATTATAATATTATACAGATATTCACTTTAGATTTTACCCACACAAGAAAAAAAAAAGTTGGTAGCAAATGGTAGCAAACAAGTATAAAACCCAGCAGTCAAAAAAAAAGGCACATGGGACTGGTTCCTACTATAAAAATAATAAGAACCACCACCGCTTAGACACCATGTCATGTAGGGGGGTGATTGAATAGGATATATGTGGGGAATATGAGAGTAAGGGATTATGTAGGCAGGGGAGAGGCAGGCGAGGTGGTAGGAGTGAGATGATTAGCGGAGGTAGGTAGGTAATGACAGGTCAGTGGTGACCACCACGACACACTCATTAACTCTACACTACTCACTAACATATGCCTCGCCCATTCTTCACTCATATAAACATAATAAAATATAAGAAAAAAGAATAGTAGGTAGTAGGTTGGTAGACAGCAACCACCCAGGGAAGTACTACCATCCTGCCAGATGACTGTGAAACAAAAACCTGTAACTGTTTTGCATGATGGTAGGATTGCTGGTTTCTTTTTCTGTCTCATAAACACGCTAGATAACAGGGATATCTTGCTACTCCTACTTACACTTTGGTCACACTTCACAGACACGCACATGCATATATATATATACATACATCTAGGTTTTTCTCCTTTTTCTAAATAGCTCTTGTTCTTCTTTATTTCTTTTTTTGTCCATGGGGAAGGGAAAAGAATTTTTTCCTCCGAAAACCATGCGTTTCGTATGAGGCGACTAAAATGCCGGGAGCAATGGGTAGAAACCCCCCTTTCCCCTGTAGACATTTACTAAAAAAAGAGAAGAAGAAAAAATTTTAAAAAAACGGGGATGTTTAAAATGTGCGGGATTTAGTGCGGTAAAAAAAAACCGTGATTGAGGGGAAAGATAAAAAGTTTTTTGGATGCCCCTGGCCCAAAGCAAACAAAGCTGAAGGGGGTAGGGGGTTTTTCAGTGGGGGGAAATAAAGGGGTTTTAAATTGGAGTATCTGAGAAAAGTTAGAGCAAAAAGGAAAGGGGTAGCTTAATGTTAAATAAACCCCATTTTTGGGAAGGAGAAGAGAGAAATGAATGGAAAATTTCCCCAAGAATTATGGGTTTAAAGAAAAGGTTGGATGCGAAAGGGGGTCATAATAAAAAGCGGGGAAACCCCTCGGAAGAGAGGAATGCGGGAGGAGAGAGAGAGTTTTTGGGGAGTTGTTAAGTGAAGGGTATAGGACCCTTTTAACCAAGTGAGAGATAATTGTAGTAGGGGACCTGAATGCTAAATTTAAAAGAAATTTTTTAGAGAGGGTGGGGTTTAGGTAATTTTGGGGGTGCCGGGTTTAAAATGATAATGGGAGCCCTTTGTTTGAAATTTGTATAAAAGGGTTGTTTATTTAAGGGGGTAATACAAAATTTTAAGAAAAAAGGAAAAAATAAGTTACAAGAAAAATGATTGGGGGAAAAATGACAGTAGTTTGTTGGATTATTTATTGGTAAAAAAAAAGACTTTTGATAGACTTCGGGAAATACATGTTTATAGGGGGGCCACGATATATCAATCATTTCTAGTTGTAGCTACACTGAGAGAAAAAGGTAGGGGGCCCCCAAGGAGAATAGAACATCGGGGGAAGAGAGAGGTGAATGGTTTAAAAACAAAAAAGAGGAGGCAGTTGGGGAAAGAAAAAAAACACTATTGGAGGATAGAGGGGCTAATGAGAGCATAGGCAAGGGGGTTTGAAGAGGTATGGGGGTAGGTTTAAAAAAGTAGGGTTAAGTTTTTCAGCAAAAGGGTTTTGTGGTTACAGGAAAGGGGGCAGGAGGGGAAGGGGAGCGATTGGGGGGAATAAATGATGTAAAGAGGAAGTAAGGGAGAAAAAGATGGGCATATAAAGAAATTTTTAAAAAGAAAGAAGTGCCCAAGGAGGGAAGATTTATATGGAGAAAAAGAGGGGAGTTAAGAAAAGTGGTGAAGAAATGTAAAAAGAGAGCAAATGAGAAGTGGGGTGAAAATGTTTCAACAAATTTGGGTTAAATGAAAATTTTTTGGAGTGAGCAACAATTAAAAAGCCTAGGGAACAAAATTTTGCAGTTAAAAATGGGAAAGGAGGAGAGTTATTAAAGGGAAAATTAGAGGTATTGGGAAGAGGGAGGAATTTTTTTGGGGAATTTTTAAAATGTTGTTTAAGATAGGGAAGCGTGATTTCGTGTAAGGGCAAGGAGGAATAAATCTTGTAGGATTGGAAGACCCCTTTTTGTGATTGGGGGGGAAGATCGTGGGGCAGTGGGTAAAATGAAAGGGGGTAAGGAGCTGGGATTAAAGGGAAAAAAGATGGGAAAGGGTTAAAAGCGGGTTTGGGGAAATATTTTTTTTGGGAAAAGGTTGGTGCAATTTTTTAAATAAATTATGGAAGAGGGAAAGGTCCCTAGGGTTTGGGCAGAGAGCATGCATATTTCCCTTTGTAAAAAAGGGGAAAGGGGGAAAAAGAGGTGCAAAAATTATGGGGGGATAATTTCTGTTGAGTATACCGGTTTAAAAGGGTATGGTAGAGTTAAATTGAAAAAGAATTAGGAGTAAGACGGAAAAAGGATAGCAGATTAAAAAAGGAGGCTTTAGGGAAAAATGGGGGTGTGTGGACCAGGGGTTTACAGTGAAAATAAAAATGAACAGAAATTTTGATAAGGCAAAAAAGGTCTTTTTGGCATTTATGGAATTTTGGGAAAAAGGGGTATGACCCGGGGGGTAGGGGGGCAATGGGAAAAGTTTTAAAGTGTAAGGGGGTAGGGGGTTTGGTTTTGAAAGCATTAAGAGTTTTTCAGGATTTGGGAGGCCAATTTTGGTATGTAGGAAAGAGGGAAAATTTTTTTTTCCCCGTAAGGTTGGCCTTAGACAAGGATGTGGGGTGTTCACCCTGGTTGTTTAAATATTTACAGAGGGGTTGTAAAGAAGTAAATGCGAGGGTCTTGGCAAAAAGGCGTGGAGTTAAATATAAAGAATCCCAAAACAAAGTGGGAGTTGTCACGCTGCTCTTTGTGATCACTGGGGCTCTTTGGGGGATTTTGAAGAGAAATTGCAGAGTTTTGGGGGTGAATTTTGGGAAAGGGGTGCAAAGAAAAAATTAAAGGGGAAAAAAGGAAAGAGGAAGGTTTTGAGGGAAAAAAAAAAATTTTTGGGGGATGAAAAACTGAATTTTCAGATTGGAGGGGAGAGTATGGAGGAGGGGAAAGTATTCAGAATTTGGGGGTGGGGCGTGGGACAAATGGGGGCTATGAAAGATTAGGGAAACATTTGAATTGATGAGGGAAAAAAAGGGGAGTGGTGCCTTAGGAGTCTTTGGGGGACGAAGAACTTTTTTCTTGGGGCAAAAAAAGGGGGAAAGTTTGAGAGTATAGTTTTTTTCCAAAAGCCTTAAAATTGGGGGTGAAACATGGGTGAGAATTTTTGCAAACGAGGGGAAGGCTTTGGGGGCAGTGGAAAATTTTCTGTCCCGAGGGCAATGTGTGGTTTTGAATATAATCAGAATTCGTAGTTTGGGAAATTAGGAGGAGGTGGGGATTACCAAAACTGTTGTCCACAGGGCTGAGGAAGGGTTGTTGAGGTGGTTCGGACATGTAGAGAGAATGGAGCGAAACAGAATGACTTCAAGAGTGTATCAGTCTGTAGTGGAAGGAAGGCGGGGTAGGGGTCGGCCTAGGAAAGGTTGGAGGGAGGGGGTAAAGGAGGTTTTGTGTGCGAGGGGCTTGGACTTCCAGCAGGCATGCGTGAGCGTGTTTGATAGGAGTGAATGGAGACAAATGGTTTTTAATACTTGACGTGCTGTTGGAGTGTGAGCAAAGTAACATTTATGAAGGGATTCAGAGAAACCGGCAGGCCGGACTTGAGTCCTGGAGATGGGAAGTACAGTGCCTGCACTCTGAAGGAGGGGTGTTAATGTTGCAGTTTAAAAACTGTAGTGTAAAGCACCCTTCTGGCAAGACAGTGATGGAGTGAATGATGGTGAAAGTTTTTCTTTTTCGGGCCACCCTGCCTTGGTGGGAATCGGCCAGTGTGATAATAAAAAAATAATAAAAAAAAAAGAAATAACGGTGGGCAGTGAATATTCCTATTCTACTCAAACACAGTTTATTATTAAGTCTTTGTACAATAATATATTTGGGAACAGAGCATTATTGTGGTTTAGATAAATGGGATGGTACACATAAGCAGTGAGACAGGGAAATACAATCAACTTGACGAAAATGAATATAACTTACAATATAGCACAGAGGACAGTTCACTACAGGAACTAAGCCACAGGTCCCAAGACCTACACAGCACGAGTACTGCTCCAAGCCAGTACTCTGCCCAATCCCCTCCAACAGTCTCCTCCAGAGACTCAGCAGCCTTCTCCCGAGCCCTGCACCTCAGCAGCAGCTCCGCTCGAAGTCTCTGCTCAGGAGCTCTGCACCCCAGCAGCAGCTCCACTCGAATCTCTGCTCAGGAGCTCTGCACCCCAGCAGCAGCTCCGCTCGAATCTCCTGATCATGCTCTTCCTTGGGCTTTTATGGTGGTCCAAGCACCCTCCACAACCACGTGTACGACCTGACGCCTAGGTCTGAGGCGTCAAGAACAAAAGATCTCAGACGTGGGCGTGGCTACAGACGTTTGCCAAGGCAAGGTGTGACCATATAATTGGTTAAATTAGGTATCCCCAGAGACCTCACAAGCCCAGCTGGACTACATCACATACTGGCCCATGCGGAGCAGGTCCATGTCCCCCCCCGGATTAGACCAATGACCCACCCAGTCTGGTCACCTCCACTCAAGGATGGAGCACTGCACCAGACCCAGCAGCACAAGCTAGTCAGGTCCAACTCACACCCACCCACACCCACTCATGTATTTATCTAACCTATTTTTAAAACTACACAACGTTTTAGCCTCAATAACTGTACTCGGGAGTTTGTTCCACTCATCCACAACTCTATTACTAAACCGGTGCTTTCCTATATCCTTTCTGAATCTGAATTTTTCCAACTTGAAACAATTGCTGCGAGTCCTGTCTTGGCTGGAAATTTTCAGCACGGTATTTACATCCCCTTTATTTATTCCTGCTTTACATTTATACACCTCGATCATATCCCCCCTAATTCTACGCCTTTTGAGAGTGTGCAGATTCAGGGCCTCAGTCTATTCTCATAGGGAAGATTTCTGATACATGGGATCATCTTTGTCATCCTCCTCTGTACGTTTTCCAGAGCATTTATATCCATTCTGTAATACTGTGACCAGAACTGAGCAGCATAGTCTAAATGAGGCCTAACCAAGAATATATAGAGTTGAAGAACAACCTGAGGAGTTCTATTATTTATACTTCTAGATATGAAGCCAAGAATTCTGTTAACTTTATTGCGAACACTTATGCACTGTTGTCTTGGTTTTAGATTACTGCTAACCAGAACTCCTAAATCCTTTTCGCAATCAGTAGTATTAAGATCTACATTATTTAGTTTATATGTGGCATGGTTATTTACCTGTCCAACATTTAGAACTTTGCATTTGTCAATATTAAACTGCATCTGCCACTTCTCCGACCATTGCATCAGTCTATTCAAATCATCCTGAAGTGCTCTAGTGTTCTCATTAGAATGAATTGGATAGACTATTTTGGTGTTATCAGCATATTTGCTTATGCCGCTATTTATTCCCTCATCTATATCGTTTATGTAAATTGTTAACAACAAGGGGCCCAACACTGACCCCTGAGGAACACCGCTTGTGACGTGCCACCATTCTGATTTCTCCCCATTTATGCAAACTCTCTGCTATTTGTCAACCATGCCTCTACCCAGAAAAAAACTTCTCCTATTCCGTGTGCCTTAAGGTAGGTTATCGTCTGTTCAGACGCCATTTTGTTACTTCTGTTCAGACGCCATTTTGTTACTTCTGTTAATGGAATCGTTAAAGTTGAAATTGTAGTTTTGTGAGACGATTTGTGGAGGTGGCACTCAGTGGCACTCAGGGGCACTCCTGCTCTCACACCTATGTAAATTATGTATGCCAACATTTGCATTATTGAAGTATAGAAAGCAATTTGAAAAATTCTGTCTTCCCTGTCTGCTGTCCTGGCCTCTTAGCTGACAGAAATCATGCAAATTGCGGGTATTTACAGAATTGACAGAATTTTAAGTGGAATGCAGATAAACAAATATAAGAATTTAACTTTTCTTTAGATACGTGAATCTATAGGCTTGACTTGCTTACATAAATGGATTTTTCCACTAGTGACGCCGTCGCCTGCTGATTCACCTCACATGTCTGGAGTATGTAACCTCCATTTCTGAATGCCCTCTCAGATTGACTTCTGAATGCCCTCTCAGATTGACTTCTGAATGCCCTCTCAGATTGACTTCAATTTTTCTACAGCAGGAAGGGCACTCGCACGTGCGAGTGCCCTTCCTGGAGAGTCAGCACCCCTGCGAGTGCCCTTTCTGGAGAGTCAGCACCCCTGCGAGTGCCCTTCCTGGAGAGTCAGCACTCCTGCAAGTGCCCTTCCTGGAGAGTCAGCACTCCCGCGAGTGCCCTTCGTAGAGAGTCAGCACCCCTGCGAGTGCCCTTCCTGGAGAGTCAGCACCCCTGCGAGTGCCCTTCCTGGAGAGTCAGCACCCCTACGAGTGCCCTTCCTGGAGAGTCAGCACCCCTGCGAGTGCCCTTCCTGGAGAGTCAGCACCCCTGCGAGTGCCCTTTCTGGAGAGTCAGCACCCCTGCGAGTGCCCTTCCTGGAGAGTCAGCACCCTGCGAGTGCCCTTCCTGGAGAGTCAGCACCCCTGCGAGTGCCCTTCCTGGAGAGTCAGCACCCCTGCGAGTGCCCTTCCAGGAGAGTCAGCACCCCTGCGAGTTGCCCTTCCTGGAGAGTCAGCACCCCTGCGAGTGCCCTTTCTGGAGAGTCAGCACCCCTGCGAGTGCCCTTCCTGGAGAGTCAGCACCCCTGCGAGTGCCCTTCCTGGAGAGTCAGCACCCCTGCGAGTGCCCTCCTGGAGAGTCAGCACCCCTAGCGAGTGCCCTTCCTGGAGAGTCAGCACCCCTGCGAGTGCCCTTCCTGGAGAGTCAGCACCCCTGCGAGTGCCCTTCCTGGAGAGTCAGCACCCCTGCGAGTGCCCATCCTGGAGAGTCAGCACCCCTGCGAGTGCCCTTCCTGGAGAGTCAGCACCCCTGCAAGTGCCCTTCCTGGAGAGTCAGCACCATTGCGAGTGCCCTTCCTGGAGAGTCAGCACCCCTGCGAGTGCCCTTTCTGGAGAGTCAGCACCCCTGCGAGTGCCCTTCTTGGAGAGTCAGCACCCCTGCGAGTGCCCTTCCTGGAGAGTCAGCACCCTGCGAGTGCCCTTTCTGGAGAGTCAGCACCCCTGCGAGTGCCCTTCCTGGAGAGTCAGCACCCCTGCGAGTGCCCTTCATGGAGATTCAGCACCCCTGCGAGTGCCCTTCCAGGAGAGTCAGCACCCTGCGAGTGCCCTTCCTGGAGAGTCAGCACCCTGCGAGTGCCCTTCCTGGAGAGTCAGCACCCCTGCGAGTGCCCTTCCTGGAGAGTCAGCACCCCTGCGAGTGCCCTTCCTGGAGAGTCAGCACCCCTGCGAGTGCCCTTCCTGGAGAGTCAGCACCCCTGCGAGTGCCCTTCCTGGAGAGTCAGCACCCCTGCGAGTGCCCTTCCTGGAGAGTCAGCACCCATGCGAGTGCCCTTCCTGGAGAGTCAGCACCCCTGCGAGTGCCCTTCCTGGAGGGTCAGCACTCTCGCGAGTGCCCTTTCTGGAGAGTCAGCACCCCTGCGAGTGCCCTTCCTGGAAAGTCAGCACCCCTGCGAGTGCCCTTCCTGGAGAGTCAGCACCCCGGCGAGTGCCCTTCCTGGAGAGTCAGCACCCCTGCGAGTGCCCTTCCTGGACAGTCAGCACCCCTGCGAGTGCCCTTCCTGGAGAGTCAGCACCCCTGCGAGAGCCCTTCCTGGAGAGTCAGCACCCCTGCGAGTGCCCATCCTGGAGAGTCAGCACCCCTGCGACTGCCCTTCCTGGAGAGTCAGCACCCCTGCGAGTGCCCTTCCTGGAGAGTCAGCACCCCTGCGAGTGCCCTTCCTGGAGAGTCAGCACCCCTACGAGTGCCCTTCCTGGAGAGTCAGCACCCTGCGAGTGCCCTTCCTGGAGAGTCAGCACCCCTGCGAGTGCCCTTCCTGGGAGAGTCATCAACCCTGCGAGGTGCCCTTCCTGGAGAGTCAGCAACCCTGTGAGTGCCTTCCTGGAGAGTCAGCACCCCTGTGAGTGCCCTTCCTGGAGAGTCAGCACCCCTGCGAGTGCCCTTCCTGGAGAGTCAGCACCGCCGCGAGTGCCCTTCGTAGAGTGTCAGCACCCCTGCGAGTGCCCTTCCTGGAGAGTCAGCACCCCTGCGAGTGCTCTTCCTGGAGAGTCAGCACCCCTGCGAGTGCCCTTCCTGGAGAGTCAGCACCCCTGCGAGTGCCCTTCCTGGAGAGTCAGCACCCATGCGAGTGCCCTTCCTGGAGGGGTCAGCACCCCTGCGAGTGCCCTTCCTGGAGAGTCAGCACCCCTGCGAGTGCCCTTTCTGGAGAGTCAGCACCCCTGCGAGTGCCCTTCTTGGAGAGTCAGCACCCCTGCGAGTGCCCTTCCTGGAGAGTCAGCACCCCTGCGAGTGCCCTTTCTGGAGAGTCAGCACCCCTGCGAGTGCCCTTCCTGGAGAGTCAGCACCCCTGCGAGTGCCCTTCATGGAGATTCAGCACCCCTGCGAGTGCCCTTCCTGGAGAGTCAGCACCCCTGCGAGTGCCCTTCCTGGAGAGTCAGCACCCCTGCGAGTGCCCTTCCTGGAGAGTCAGCACCGCCGCGAGTGCCCTTCATAGAGTGTCAGTACCCCTGCGAGTGCCCTTCCTGGAGAGTCAGCACCCCTGCGAGTGCCCTTCCTGGAGAGTCAGCACCCCTGCGAGTGCCCTTCCTGGAGAGTCAGCACCCCTGCGAGTGCCCTTCCTGGAGAGTCAGCACCCCTGCGAGTGCCATTCCTGGAGAGTCAGCACCCCTGCGAGTGCCCTTCCTGGAGAGTCAGCACCCTGCGAGTGCCCTTCCTGGAGAGTCAGCACCCCTGCGAGTGCCCTTCCTGGAGAGTCAGCACCCCTGCAAGTGCCCTTCCTGGAGGGTCAGCACTCTTGCGAGTGCCCTTCGTAGAGAGTCAGCACCCCTGCGAGTGCCCTTCCTAAAAAGTCAGCACCCCTGCGAGTGCCCTTCCTGGAGAGTCAGCACCCCGGCGAGTGCCCTTCCTGGAGAGACAGCACCCCTGCGAGTGACCTTCCTGGACAGTCAGCACCCCTGCGAGTGCCCTTCCTGGAGAGTCAGCACCCCTGCGAGAGCCCTTCCTGGAGAGTCAGCACCCCTGCGAGTGCCCATCCTGGAGAGTCAGCACCCCTGCGAGTGCCCTTCCTGGAGAGTCAGCACCCCTGCGAGTGCCCTTCCTGGGAGAGTCAGCACCCCTGCGAGTGCCCTTCCTGGAGAGTCAGCACCCCTGCAAGTGCCCTTTCTGTAGAGTCAGCACCCCTGCGAGTGCCCTTAATGGAGAGTCAGCACCCCTGCGAGTGCCCTTCCTGGAGAGTCAGCACCCCTGCGAGTGCCCTTTCTGGAGAGTCAGCACCCCTGCGAGTGCCCTTCCTGGAGAGTCAGCACCCCTGCGAGTGCCCTTCCTGGAGAGTCAGCCCCCCCTGCGAGTGCCCTTCCTGGAGAGTCAGCACCCCTGCGAGTGCCCTTCCTGGAGAGTCAGCACCCTGCGAGTGCCCTTCCTGGAGAGTCAGCACCCCTGCGAGTGCCCTTCCTGGAGAGTCAGCACCCCTGCGAGTGCCCTTCCTGGAGAGTCAGCACCCCTACGAGTGCCCTTCCTGGAGAGTCAGCACCCCTGCGAGTGCCCTTCCTGGAGAGTCAGCACCCCTGCGAGTGCCCTTCCTGGAGAGTCAGCAACCCTGCGAGTGCCCTTCCTGGAGAGTCAGCAACCCTGCGAGTGCCCTTCCTGGAGAGTCAGCACCCCTGCGAGTGCCCTTCCTGGAGAGTCAGCACCCCTGCGAGTGCCCTTCCTGGAGAGTCAGCACCGCCGCGAGTGCCCTTCGTAGAGTATCAGCACCCCTGCGAGTGCCCTTCCTGGAGAGTCAGCACCCCTGCGAGTGCTCTTCCTGGAGAGTCAGCACCCCTGCGAGTGCCCTTCCTGGAGAGTCAGCACCCCTGCGAGTGCCCTTCCTGGAGAGTCAGCACCCCTGCGAGTGCCCTTCCTGGGAGAGTCAGCACCCCTGCGAGTGCCCTTCCTGGAGAGTCAGCACCCCTGCGAGTGCCCTTCCTGGAGAGTCAGCACTCCCGCGAGTGCCCTTCGCAGAGAGTCAGCACCCCTGCGAGTGCCCTTCCTGGAGAGTCAGCACCCCTGCGAGTGCCCTTCCTGGAGAGTCAGCACCCCTGCGAGTGCCCTTCCTGGAGAGTCAGCACCCCTGCGAGTGCCCTTCCTGGAGAGTCAGCACCCCTGCGAGTGCCCTTCCTGGAGAGTCAGCACCCCTGCGAGTGCCCTTCCTGGACAGTCAGCACCCCTGCGAGTGCCCTTCCTGGAGAGTCAGCACCCCTGCGAGAGCCCTTCCTGGAGAGTCAGCACCCCTGCGAGTGCCCATCCTGGAGAGTCAGCACCCCTGCGAGTGCCCTTCTTGGAGAGTCAGCACCCCTGCGAGTGCCCTTTCTGGAGAGTCAGCACCCCTGCGAGTGCCCTTCCTGGAGAGTCAGCACCGCCGCGAGTGCCCTTCGTAGAGTGTCAGCACCCCTGCGAGTGCCCTTCCTGGAGAGTCAGCACCCCTGCGAGTGCCCTTCCTGGAGAGTCAGCACCCCTGCGAGTGCCCTTCCTGGAGAGTCAGCACCCCTGCGAGTGCCCTTCCTGGAGAGTCAGCACTCCTGCGAGTGCCTTCCTGGAGAGTCAGCACCCCTGCGAGTGCCCTTCCTGGAGAGTCAGCACTCCCGCGAGTGCCCTTCGCAGAGAGTCAGCACCCCTGCGAGTACCCTTCCTGGAGAGTCAGCACCCTGCGAGTGCCCTTCCTGGAGAGTCAGCACCCCTGCGAGTGCCCTTCCTGGAGAGTCAGCACCCCTGCGAGTGCCCTTCCTGGGGAGTCAGCACCCCTGCGAGTGCCCTTCCTGGACAGTCAGCACCCCTGCGAGTGCCCTTCCTGGAGAGTCAGCACCCCTGCGAGAGCCCTTCCTGGAGAGTCAGCACCCCTTCGAGTGCCCATCCTGGAGAGTCAGCACCCCTGCGAGTGCCCTTCCTGGAGAGTCAGCACCCCTGCGAGTGCCCTTCCTGGAGAGTCAGCATCCCTGCGAGTGCCCTTTCTGGAGAGTCAGCACCCCTGCGAGTGCCCTTCTTGGAGAGTCAGCACCCCTGCGAGTGCCCTTTCTGGAGAGTCAACACCCCTGCGAGTGCCCTTCGTAGAGTGTCAGCACCCCTGCGAGTGCCCTTCCTGGAGAGTCAGCACCCCTGCGAGTGCCCTTCCTGGAGAGTCAGCACCCCTGCGAGTGCCCTTCCTGGAGAGTCAGCATCCCTGCGAGTGCCCTTCCTGGAGTGTGTTCCAGGGGTCAGCAACCCCGCGAGTGCCCTTCCTGGAGTGTGTTCCAGGGGTCAGCAACCCAGCGAGTGCCCTTCCTGGAGTGTGTTCCAGGGTTCAGCGCCCCCGCGGCCTAGTCCTTCACTAGGCCTCCTGGACAATCCTGTTATAGACAGTTCTCGGTGTTGATGTCAGTACAATAACTTGAAAAAGCCTCTACTGCTCAGCTACTCACAGTCAACAGTGGTTTATCTTGTTTACAAGAACTGTCCACATATTACTGCGCTGCACAAATGATAATTTCTCAGTTTTGTTTATATTACCTGTGTTGAAGTTTCTTCAGTTATAAATTACGTATAACTATTCTTCTGAAATGGATGATAACTGTCAGGTTTAACTCCAAACTCCTCGGTTTGTTAAGATAATTAATAATCAAAGTTGTTGACCTTTTCGCGATAACTAACAAATTCACCTAATGATCGGCTTCAAACTTTCAAGATAGTAACTTTCAAGAGAGAGAGTAACTCTCAAGAGAGAGAGTAACTTTCAAGAGAGAGAGTAACTCTCAAGAGAGAGAGTAACTTTCAAGAGAGAGAGTAACTTTCAAGAGAGAGAGTAACTTTCAAGAGAGAGTAACTTTCAAGAGAGAGAGTAACTTTCAAGAGAGAGTAACTTTCAAGAGAGAGAGTAACTTTCAAGAGAGAGAGTAACTTTCAAGAGAGAGAGTAACTTTCAAGAGAGAGAGTAACTTTCAAGAGAGTAACTTTCAAGAGAGAGAGTAACTTTCAAGAGAGAGAGTAACTTTCAAGAGAGAGTAACTTTCAAGAGAGAGAGTAACTTTCAAGAGAGAAAGTAACTTTCAAGAGAGTAACTTTCAAGAGAGAGAGTAACTTTCAAGAGAGAGAGTAACTTTCAAGAGAGAGAGTAACTTTCAAGAGAGAGTAACTTTCAAGAGAGAGTATTTTTTAGAGACAGTGTATTTTAAAGATTATATTTTTCTCACTGGAACCTTCAGCTTGACAATGGCTTAATTTTATAGGTATAATTTATCATTCATAATAAACAAATGGGTTTCTCTCCAATAAATGATATTTTTGACGCCCTCTGCACTAATTTTTTTATCGAAGACAGAAGTTGGCGAGGCTGAGTTAACATCACATGGGAATAATTTTCTCGGACTGAGCATCAGTTGAAATTCATTTAATTAGTAATAAACGTGTTTCTATACTTCACGATGTCTTACTGAACCAGACGAAATGGAAAATTTCAGATCTTTGAATTCCGATCGTAGAACACCTCAGATAGGATTAATATTTTGACCATTTTATATAATTTTGATACCAAAAGTACGTATGGGACAGATACATTAGAGAAAGTGAAGAAAATGGCAACGTAACTTGTATATTGTTGGGTAAATAGACAGATGTAACTGATGTGATGGTTTGTTTTGGCAATGTTTCACTCTCCAGGAGATTTGTGAAGCTGGTAACTGACAAAACTCTTGAAAAGCGAAACGTTGCAACAGTAAAATGTCACATTAGTTGCATCTGTGTTCATTTACCTGAGTTTCGCCTGTAATTCTACCATTATTCTTAAAACCTGTTTTGGCATTAAGAAAAACATTGGAAAAATAATCTGAAGGACAGTCATGAAAAATTATTTCTAATGAACATAGAAATAAAAAGAATCACGATTAAATAGCATGAAACTCCGAGGCAGAAGGTGCAAAACAAATGTATATAAAGTACATATGGAGAATGATGTTGCTAATATAAAATTTAATGTACGTTCTAGCCACTTGACGGTTAAAAAATAATGGTTCACTAAATGATGTACAACTGAAACTCTGTAGCAAGTGAAACCAAGACGATAGTTCATGAACTCAGGATAAACAGACTACCATGATATTCCCAAGACATGGTAGTGTGTGGTAACAAAGTAGCAACAGTAGTAGTAGTAGTAGTAGTAGTAGTAGTAGAGAAAAGGGAGGGACGTACGGACGAAGGAAGGAAGAGAGGGTGAGAGGAAGGGTGAGTGGTATGTAGGAGAGAAATAAGGTGGGAAAGGTAGGCTGGAGGCATTTGTAGGGAAGGAATTTGGAGGTGAAGTAAGAGAGGGAGAAAGATGGAAGGAGGAAGGTGGACTGATGTAGGGAAAAGCAGGGTTGAAGGCAGGTTCCGGAAGGCAGGTGACGGAAGGCAGGTGACGGAAGGCAGGTGACGGAAGGCAGGTGACGGAAGGCAGGTGAAGGAAGGCAGGTGAAGGAAGGCAGGTGAAGGAAGGCAGGTGAAGGAAGCAGGTGAAGGAAGGCAGTGACGGAAGGCAGGTGACGGAAGGCAGGTAAGGAAGGCAGGTGAAGGAAGGCAGGTGACGGAAGGCAGGTGACGGAAGGCAGGTGACGGAAGGCAGGTGACGGAAGGCAGGTGACGGAAGGCAGGTGACGGAAGGCAGGTGAAGGAAGGCAGGTGAAGGAAGGCAGGTGAAGGAAGGCAGGTGAAGGAAGGCAAGTGACGGAAGGCAAGTGACGGAAGGCAGGTGAAGGAAGGCAGGTGAAGGAAGGCAGGTGACGGAAGGCAGGTGTAAACGATGAAAATAAGGACCATAGATTAACATGAAAAAGACAGTCAATCACAGAGTCACATATAATCAAGCAATCATAGAGCCACATATAATCAAGCAATCACAGAGTCACATATCAAGCAATCACAGAGTCACATATAATCAAGCAGTCAATCACAGAGTCACATAATCAAGCAGTCAATCACAGAGTCACATATAATCAAGCAGTCAATCACAGAGTCACATATAATCAAGCAGTCAATCATAGAGCCACATATAATCAAGCAATCACAGAGTCACATATAATCAAGCAGTCAATCACAGAGTCACATATAATCAAGCAGTCAATCATAGAGCCACATATAATCAAGCAGTCAATCATAGAGCCACATATAATCAAGCAATCACAGTCACATATAATCAAGCAATCATAGAGCCACATATAATCAAGCAGTCAATCACAGAGTCACATAATCAAGCAGTCAATCACAGAGCCACATATAATCAAGCAGTCAATCATAGAGCCACATATAATCAAGCAATCACAGAGCCACATATAATCAAGCAGTCAGTCACAGAGCCCCATATCAGCAGTCAATCACAGAGCCACATATCAGCAGTCAATCACAGAGCCACATATCAACCAGTCAATCACAGAACGTAAAAAAAATTCGTCCCACATCTTATCACAAATTCCTCCATTAAAAATTAATCACAATGCATCTCGGTTTACTGCATAAAAAATATATCTAGCCAAAAAAATCCTTCTGAAGATTGTAACTGAAAAAAAGGACACAAAAATGGGAATTAAGTAAATAAATAAAACATGGTAAAGGCAAAAACGGGAGAAAGTTTAACTGAAAATTGAAAAATAAAACTTGTCTGGGGTTCAAACAACACTTGATCAAAAATGTTGAGAACTTAAGACTCCAGCTGGAGTTTCTCTGGTAAACTTGTGAAGATTAGTGAAGACAACTGGACGGGGTTCTTGTGAACCTTGCCTGCCATAACTACCATTATTATTAAGTGAAGACAACTGGACGGGGTTCTTGTGAACCTTGCCTGCCATAACTACCATTATTATTAAGTGAAGACAACTGGACGGGGTTCTTGTGAACCTTGCCTGCCATAACTACCATTATTATTAAGTGAAGACAACTGGACGGGGTTCTTGTGAACCTTGCCAGCCATAACTACCATTTATTATTAAGTGAAGACAACTGGACGGGGTTCTTGTGAACCTTGCCTGCCATAACTACCATTATTATTAAGTGAAGACAACTGGACGGGGTTCTTGTGAACCTTGCCTGCCATAATTACCATTATTATTAAGTGAAGACAACTGGACGGGGTTCTTGTGAACCTTACCTGCCATAACTACCATATTATTAAGTGAAGACAACTGGACGGGTTCTTGTGAACCTTGCCTGCCATAACTACCATTATTATTAAGTGAAGACAACTGGACGGGGTTCTTGTGAACCTTGCCTGCCATAACTACCATTATTATTAAGTGAAGACAACTGGACGGGGTTCTTGTGAACCTTGCCTGCCATAACTACCATTATTATTAAGTGAAGACAACTGGACGGGGTTCTTGTGAACCTTGCCTGCCATAACTACCATTATTATTAAGTCTCAACTACAACTATCCAACTGCCTCAACCACCACTATCCCACTGTCTCAACCACCACTATCCCACTGTCTCAACCACCACTATCCCACTGTCTCAACCACCACTATCCCACTGCCTCAACCACCACTATCCCACTGCCTCAACTACCACTATCCCACTGCCTCAACCCCACTATCCCACTGCCTCATCCACCACTATCCCACTGTCTCAACCACCACTATCCCACTGCCTCAACCACCACTATCCCACTGCCTCAACCACCACTATCCACTGCCTCAACCACCACTATCCACTGCCTCAACCACCACTATCCCACTGCCTCAACCACCACTATCCCACAGTCTCAACCACCACTATCCCACAGTCTCAACCACCACTATCCCACAGTCTCAACCACCACTATCCCACTGCCTCAACCACCACTATCCCACAGTCTCAACCACCACTATCCCACTGCCTCAACCACCACTATCCCACAGTCTCAACCACCACTATCCCACAGTCTCAACCACCACTATCCCACTGCCTCAACCACCACTATCCCACTGCCTCATCCACCACTATGCCACTGCCTCTACCACTATCCACTGCCTCAACTACCACTATCCCACTGCCTCAACCACCCCTATCCCACTGCATCAACCACCACTATCCCACTGCCTCAACCACCACTATCCCACTGTCTCAACCACCACTATCCCACTGCCTCAACTACCACTATCCCACTGCCTCAACCACCACTATCCACTGCCTCAACCACCACTATCCCACTGCCTCAACCACCACTATCCCACAGTCTCAACCACCACTATCCCACTGCCTCAACTACCACTATCCCACTGCCTCAACCACCACTATCCCACTGTCTCAACCACCACTATCCCACTGCCTCAACTACCACTATCCCACTGTCTCAACCACCACTACCCCACTGCCTCAACTACCACTATCCCACTGCCTCAACCACCACTATCCCACTGCCTCAACCACCACTATCCCACTGCCTCAACCACCACTATCCCACAGTCTCAACCACCACTATCCCACTGCCTCAACTACCACTATCCCACTGCTCAACCACCACTATCCCACTGTCTCAACCACCACTATCCCACTGCCTCAACCACCACTATCCCACTGTCTCAACCACCACTATCCCACTGCCTCAACCACCACTATCCCACTGTCTCAACCACCACTATCCCACTGCCTCAACCACCACTATCCCACTGTCTCAACCACCACTATCCCACTGCCTCAACCACCACTATCCCACTGTCTCAACCACCACTATGCCACTGCCTCAACCACCACTATCCCACTGTCTCAACCACCACTATCCCACTGCCTCAACCACCACTATCCCACTGTCTCAACCACCACTATCCCACTGCCTCAACCACCACTATCCCACTGTCTCAACCACCACTATCCCACTGCCTCAACCACCACTATCCCACTGTCTCAACCACCACTATGCCACTGCCTCAACCACCACTATCCCACTGTCTCAACCACCACTATCCCACTGCCTCAACCACCACTATCCCACTGTCTCAACCACCACTATCCCACTGCCTCAACCACCACTATCCCACTGCCTCAACCACCACTATCCCACTGTCTCAACCACCACTATGCCACTGCCTCAATCATCACTATCCTACTGCCTCTACCACTATCCATCTGCTTCACACACCACTGTTCACCTGATTCAACCACCACTATCTCCTGCTTCAAGCACTAATATCCTCCTGCCTCTGCCACCATTATCCTTCCTCAAGAACTCTGCCCAAGAACACTTACCAACATTACCCAGTTGCTATAATAATGACTGATCTTCTGCCTCAACCATCATCGTGCCACTCATACCAGCAACACATACTTTCTAGCCAATTGCATCCTCCTTCCTAGACCACCACCATCCTCTAACCTGGACCACCCCATCCTCTAACCTGGACCACCCCATCCTCTAACCTGGATCACCCCATCCTCTAACCTGGAGTTCCCCATCCTCTAACCTGGACCACCCCATCCTCTAACCAGGACCACCCCATCCGCTAACCTGGAACACCCCATCCTCCTTTCTGGATCACCACCCTTTTCTATCCTCGACTATCACCACCCTCCTGCCTAGACACCACTTAATTCAAATCAATATCTTCCTTTCTCAACTACCACCAACCTACGTCAGCAACAACCACTAATCTCCTGCCTCAACCACTATAGTTCTCCTGCCTCATCCATCACTATCCTCTTACCTCAACTACCACTACCCTACCATTAACTCCTGCCACAACCCCCACTACCCTCTTACATAAACCAGCATTATCTTCCTGCCATACATTACATTACCACCTTCATCATCCACTAATACCTAATACCTTCTTTTCTCCAGCAACACTATCCTTCTGTCTCACACATTTCTGTCCTCCTTCCTCATCCACCACAACTCACCCGCCATGGGTTCGAGTCCCACTTGTTTCCCGATTTCAACGCTACTTCTGACAAAATGTTCTTTAATATTCTCTAAAGGAACCCATCAAGAAATCTATTCATTTATATTCTAATTTATCAAAGAACATAATTTGTAGAAGAAATGCTTGCTATAACATCTTGATCTCAGGAAATTAAACCAAAGATCCAGTCTTATTACAGGCAAAAATACGTAAGTCGTTGTTAAGAATAACGGATAACACGATATCTTATTTGGTCATATCTAAGAAAATACTTAATTTATGCGGCTCAACTATTAACCCTTAAGACTGAAGTGTTTCTTAAGCTACAGGAAAGTAAGTTAAGATGCCCTACTTTAATATCCTGAGGTTTTCATGGTTCGAACTCGTGTCCGATTCGTAAAGGTAACTCGATTTAATAAATTTAAGGTCAAGGCTTCCCTATGCCATTCAGGAAATCAACGGTATAGAATACCGACACGACGAGAATGTAAATTTATAAGCAGTAGGGGTCGGCCTGGGAAAGGTTGGGGGAGGGGATAAAGGAGGTTTTGTGTGCGAGGGGCTTGGACTTCCAGCAAGCATATGTGAGCGTATTTGATAGGAGTGAATGGAGACAATTGGTTCTTAATACTTGACGTGCTGTTGGAGTGCGAGCAAGGTAACATTTTATGAAGGGATTCAGGGAAATCAGCAGGCTGGACTCGAGTCCTGGAGATGGGAAGTACAGTGTCTGCACTCTGAAGACGGGTATTAATGTTGCAGTTTAACTAGTGTAAAGCATCTCTCTGGCAAGACAATGATGGAGTGAATGATGGTGAAAAGTTTTTCTTTCTCGGGCCACCTGCCTTGGTGGGAGACGGCCGATGCGTTAATAAAAAATAATAAGCAGTATAATTTGATCCTATATTAACAACGTTTCGCCCACACAGTTGACTTTATCAAGGTACAAATAGATCTGTTTGTGCCTTGATCAAGTCCACTGTGTGGGCGAAACATTGTTAATAAAGGATCACATTATACTGCTTTTGTGTTTATGTTTCCTATCCCATTTAGAAATGTTATTAACACTTGCACAATGTTATGCAACATTGTTCGACTTATCCAGTGTGTTCATCACTTACCAACTTTAAGCAGAGGATTGTTCAGTGTTCTTAAGTTTTATTTTATCAGAGACAGAACTTAAGTTAACTGTTACTTAACGTATGTTCCTCGTAATAACGTCTAAATATATAGACTACAGTTTCAACCAAGTTGCTTCTTTGCAACAAAAATACAAAAATATCGTCATGACATCAGGAACGTCACCATAACTCACAAAATCGTAATTACACGAGGACAGACAAACCACTGGCCTGAAACCATGGTTCGAACCTCACCCGTTCCGTTATCTCGATCATAGTTTGGACCTGAAAATTTCTGAGTTTATAACACGTACGTTAAAACATGCTGAAGGATTCAAAAGCCTTTTAAAAAGGTTTAAACACTTTAGTTTTATGATTAAAAGGCTTAAGAATTTTGATATATACTAAGTTAATATTGACATGGAAGACGTAATTTACCTTAAGAACTTTACAAGATGTAAATACTTTATAAAAACGACAAGTGTACAGCGAGACACCTGTACAACATTTGTGAAACTGTTGAGGAAGCGTTTTGGTAGCCAGAGGTTTCTTCAGTTCAATACAGAGAAGAACGATGGGAAGATGAGATGTTTAAGGTAATCATTCCCTCCGCCTGGAGTCGGTGTTGAGTCCACCAGTCTGAAGACTGATGGACTCAACACATGCACTGTTCTTCTGTGTATTAGACTGACAAGACTCCACAATAAAGATTAGAAATGCTGCACAACTATCGTCTCATTATGACTGACGAAATCGTAAATGTCTTGTGAATTTTAGGTCAGACTTGCCATGGGTTCTAACCTCCCTCGTTGACTTCAAGTGTCTCATTCTTCAACTTCATAAAGTCTTCGTCAACAAACTAATAATTTACAATGACTGGCAACAACACAAACCTCTCATAACACGTCTTAAATACAGCAGTATTATTCCTGTGGAAAATCTTGTAGTCTTGAAGGAGAGCAAACTCTTGCTGTATCTAAAGGTTTTGTGTGTGTGTGTGTGTGTGTGTGTGTGTGTGTGTGTGTGTGTGTGTGTGTGTGTGTGTGTGTGTGTGTGTGTGTGTGTGTGTGTGTGTGTGTGTATTGTGCCGAATAGGTAAAATTGGTCAATTAGAAAAATTTAGTTCTTTCTAAATTTTCTCTTTAGCGTAGGTCTCACCTTAATAGTGGTAAGTCAGTGTCCAGTTTCTCTCTTTCTTCAGGGCTCCGAGAGCTATAACCTGGATTTTCTGAATGGAGGTCCCTGGTTACTGGTAGGGAAGGGGAGGGAGAAGGTTGCTGATCCATGGAATTGGATTTATTCTCCCATTCACTGAATCGAACGTAATTACTTCCCATTCCCAGGAGCTGAGCGACTCCTACTGGCTTAGCGCCTCTCCGTACAAATAATAATAATTAGGAACTGGATAAGAGGAACTGACAACTTATATATCTACTCACTCTTCCTCTATTAAGTAATGTGAGTGAGGTACGGACGGGGATTGAACTCGCGGCAAGTGAGTCATAGAACTCCACCTGTACCATGGTTTGTTTACACTCGTGTCACTACGATTTCGTGAGTCCAGACGAGAATATGTTATACTGAATTGAAATTGGAGTTACACTAAACCCGAGAATGTTAGTAAAATGCTTACTTAACTACTTTGGTTTCATTGCCTGTTTACCAATGGTACTGAGTTACAAAAGAATATACCATTTGATAATGATAATCTATATAGGAACGGCAGCCGGGTAAAAATCATGGGCTGGCTTTTGATATGTATAATCAACATTCCGCACCACCTCACTGACTGCAAAAATCACCGTGTGGAGTTTCTCGGCTGCCCCAAAACCCTTGTGGACAAGCCTGACTATAGCAAAAACCGAGAGCAAGGATCAGGGTGCAAATAACCATCGTTTGCAAGGTTTTGGATGCATCACACTTCAATTTATGGCCATATTTTTACTGGCGGTATCAACCTGTCGGAAGTAATGCATGATGGATTGTGCCGCCAGCCAGACACCAGCATAACTGATCTCCAGACCAGTTGCCTTCCACTGGGCTGCCGTCATGTTGGTCAAGACTCTTCACAAACCACTGTACCGCCAGCTGCTGCCACCACAACCACTCTCCCAGCTGCTGCCACCACAACCACTTTCCCAGCTGCTGCCACCACAACCACTTTCCCAGCTGCTGCCACCACAACCACTTTCCCAGCTGCTGCCACCACAACCACTTTCCCAGCTGCTGCCACCACAACCACTTTCCCAGCTGCTGCCACCACAACCACTTTCCCAGCTGCTGCCACCACAACCACTTTCCCAGCTGCTGCCACAACAACCACTTTCCCAGCTGCTGCCACCACAACCACTTTCCCAGCTGCTGCCACAACAACCACTTCCCCAGCTGCTGCCTCCACAACCACTTTCCCAGCTGCTGCCACCACAACCACTTCCCCAGCTGCTGCCACCACAACCACTTCCCCAGCTGCTGCCACCACAACCACTTCCCCAGCTGCTGCCACCACAACCACTTCCCCAGCTGCTGCCACCACAACCACTTCCCCAGCTGCTGCCACCACAACCACTTCCCCAGCTGCTGCCACCATTACAATCATCAGCTTCTGCCACGAAATTATACTCGCAGCTACCAACATGACTAACTGCTGATACCTACCTGACAACTAGTTGCAACAGTCAGCACCACCAGCTGCTGACACACCCGGAACCAGCTGCACCTCACCAAAACAAGCCATTGTTACCAGCAGCAGTCTCCAGCAGCTGCTGCCATCACTACCAACTACCACTCCAGCCACCAGCTGCTACCACTACTAAAATTACCAGCTGTTTGCACCACCTGATGCCGTCACCGCCACTTCTAGCTGCCACCGCACCACCACCATCTTCCACAAGCACACCTACAGCTGCTGCCGCCACCACTAGCGCACCTACAGCTGCTGCCGCCACCACTAGCGCACCTACAGCTGCTGCCGCCACCACTAGCGCACCTACAGCTGCTGCCGCCACCACTAGCGCACCTACAGCTGCTGCCGCCACCACTAGCGCACCTACAGCTGCTGCCGCCACCACTAGCGCACCTACAGCTGCTGCCGCCACCACTAGCGCACCTACAGCTGCTGCCGCCACCACCAGCACGCCTACAGCTGCTGCCACCTCCACCAGCACACCTACAGCTGCTGCCGCCACCACCAGCACACCTACAGCTGCTGCCACCACCACCAGCACACCTACAGCTGCTGCCACCTCCACCAGCACACCTACAGCTGCTGTCGCCACAACCAGCACACCTACAGCTGCTGCCGCCACCACCAGTACACCTACAGCTGCTGCCACCTCCACCAGCACACCTACAGCTGCTGCCGCCACCACTAACGCACCTACAGCTGCTGCCACCTCCACCAGCACACCTACAGCTGCTGCCGCCACCACCAGCACACCTACAGCTGCTGCCGCCACCACCAGCACACCTACAGCTGCTGCCACCACCACCAGCACACCTACAGCTGCTGCCACCTCCACCAGCACACCTACAGCTGCTGCCACCACCACCAGCACACCTACAGCTGCTGCCGCCACCACCAGTACACCTACAGCTGCTGCCACCTCCACCAGCACACCTATAGCTGCTGCCGCCACCACTAACGCACCTACAGCTGCTGCCGCCACCACCAGCACACCTATAGCTGCTGCCACCTCCACCAGCACACCTACAGCTGCTGCCACCACCACCAGCACACCTATAGCTGCTGCCAACACCACCAGCACACCTATAGCTGCTGCCACCTCCACCAGCACACCTACAGCTGCTGCCACCTCCACCAGCACACCTACAGCTGCTGCCACCTCCGCCAGCACACCTACAGCTGCTGCCGCCACCACCAGCACACCTACAGCTGCTGCCGCCACCACCAGCACACCTACAGCTGCTGCCACCACCACCAGCACACCTACAGCTGCTGCCACCTCCACCAGCACACCTACAGCTGCTGCCACCACCACCAGCACACCTACAGCTGCTGCCGCCACCACCAGTACACCTACAGCTGCTGCCACCTCCACCAGCACACCTACAGCTTCTGCCGCCACCACTAACGCACCTACAGCTGCTGCCGCCACCACCAGCACACCTATAGCTGCTGCCACCTCCACCAGCACACCTACAGCTGCTGCCACCACCACCAGCACACCTATAGCTGCTGCCACCACCACCAGCACACCTATAGCTGCTGCCACCTCCACCAGCACACCTACAGCTGCTGCCACCTCCACCAGCACACCTACAGCTGCTGCCACCTCCACCAGCACACCTACAGCTGCTGCCACCTCCACCAGCACACCTACAGCTGCTGCCACCTCCGCCAGCACACCTACAGCTGCTGCCACCTCCACCAGCACACCTACAGCTGCTGCCGCCACCACCAGCACACCTACAGCTGCTGCCGCCACCACCAGCACACCTACAGCTGCTGCCACCTCCACCAGCACACCTACAGCTGCTGCTACCTCCCCCAGCACACCTACAGCTGCTGCCACCTCCACCAGCACACCTACAGCTGCTGCCACCTCCACCAGCACACCTACAGCTGCTGCCACCTCCACCAACAACGTGTCCCCACCGTCAACACTACTTACAACTTCAGTGTTTCGGACCACTCACTGTTCATACAGATAAATAACAAATTAAGGAACGTGTTCTCCCACAGTGTCCTCAGTACCAGAGACTGACACAATCTTGTCACTTTCTCTTTTGAAAGTATATACCCCTCATCAGTCCTCTGTAAATATATCTCCTTAGATAGTGAATTGTTTTTGTACTCTGATAGGACTCAAACTGTACTCCAGCACATGATGGTAATTGCACTGATGGTGCCGCGTGTGCTATCTCCCGCAGGCAACCTTTTAACACGAATAAATACCCTGTTTTTTTTAAGAATTTAAATGCGTGACGGCATAGCTTTACTCTCTACACAAATCTTAGTCTTCTCCGTCGTGTAAATTCGAATTACATTACTCTAGGTTAGGTTAGCATAGATTACATTACAACAGTTGTAGGAAATGTAAACAAAATTCATATATTAGAACCCTACAGGTTGTATCTTACGATACAACCTGTGCTCTTTACACTAACATTGTTTTGCTTAACGAGTCTAGCACGTTAGAATAGCTTAGTATCACTGAGCCATATTTAACGAACTTCAACACACATCAGCATCAATACATACAACGAGGAATAAAAACGAGACTACAGAACAAAAATATAGCCACAGGAAAGCCGTGTTACGGTCTATTTATCTAGGGTTTTGCGTCGCGGGGAAGAATCCAGCGTAATTTGCTTCCTAAGATATCCTATGCAGGAAGGGCAGCTGGATGTGTATATGCCAAACCCTGTCCGCGCTAGTAACTTTTCTTATAGAAGCTGGCAGCCTCAGGATATTTATAAAACTGTTCCATACCACACTGGCTGCACCAAATGCCGTGTGGTTGGCTGTGGCAGGTCAAACACAGTGTGGACGATCCTAGCTGTCGACAAACTGTTCAGAGAACCGACAGATTGATGAACTAGACGCTTGTGCAACACTTGGGTATATTTATTCCACAATGAAGATACCCAGGTGTTGCTACAAACAACATGTTAATGGATCCGGATTCAGTAAACACTTAGTATATCAGAACACCGTCTCTACGGTGCTGGCTGCACGACACTCTTGGAAAGATCCTGGATGCATCACACTGATTTATGGTATATTTTGTACATGCGGTGGCATCCTGGCAGGCTTAATGTGTGATGTATTGTGCTGTCAGCCAGACACCAGAATAACAGATGTGCAGATCAACTCCCTTCCACTGGGCTGCCTTGATATTGGCCAAGTTTTCTTACACTGCTGTACCACCAGCTGCTACCACTACCACAAGCTGCTACCACTACCACAAGCTGCTGCCACTACCACAAGCTGCTGCCACTACCACAAGCTGCTGCCACTACCACAAGCTGCTGCCACTACCACAAGCTGCTGCCACTACCACCAGCTGCTGCCACTACCACCAGCTGCTGCCACTACAACTAATAAAACCACCACCACAATTTCCCCAGTTGCTGCCACTACAGCTGTACCCCGACACTTTCTCAGGTCCTGTCAACATCAACCCTGAGCCTCCGTCACCAACAATACTACCCTGACTGATGCAAGCACTTTTTCCCTTCAACTGCAACTGCAACCACCACCACCACTACCCGAACTGCTGCCTTCACCACAATATCTGCAGCTGCCACCATCGCCACTACCCGAACTGCTGCCTTCACCACAATATCCGCAGCTGCCACTACTACCCGAGCTGCTGCCTTCACAACAGTTCCCGCAGCTGCCACTATCAACTACTACCCGAGCTGCTGCCTTCGCAACAGTTCCTGCAGCTGCCACCATCACCACTACCCGAGGCTGCCGAGTGAACTAGATACCTTAAAGGCGTGGATGGGGGGGGGGAGTACCGGCCATTTCTCAGTGGGTTCTGAGAAAAGAAGAGGCGCTGTGTGTACCAATAACAATTTTCATCACGTTTATCGAAACTAGGCGACTACCTGAGGTGTGGAAGGTAGCAAATATAGTCCCGATTTATAACACACACACAAAAAAAAGCACAATACCGTGACTGGAACAATACACAAATAACCCGTACATAGAAGAGAGGAGCTTACCACGACGTTTCGGTCCGACTTGGACCATTTACAAAGTCAGTGTGACTTTGTAAATGGTCCAAGTCGGACCGAAACGTCGTGGTAAGCTCCTCTCTTCTATGTGCGAGTTGTTTATGGTGTCAATTTATGAGAAAGGAGACAAACACACAGCATTAAATTACAAACAAGTGTCACTGACAGGCAAAGTATGCAAAGTCATGGAGAAGATTATCAGAAGAGTGGTGGAATACCTAGAATGTAACGAGCTTATACACAACAAACAGCACGGTTTCTGGGAAGGGAAATCCTGTGGCACAAACCTACTGGAGTTTTACGACAAGGTGATGGAAGTAAGACAAGAGAGAGAGAGATGGGGGGGGGGAGAGAGTCCATCACCTTTTCTTGGACTGCAAGAATGCTTTCGACACAGTTCCATACAAGAGATTAGTGCAAAAGACGGAGGATCAGGCAATGTTTCAGAGAATACCTGACAGCGAGGCAACACCGAGTCATGGTACGTGACAAGGTGTCAGAGTGGGTGCCTGTGACGAGCGGGGTTCGACAGGGGTCAGTCCTAGGATCAGTGCTGTTTCTGGTATACGTGAATGACATGACGGATGGGATAGACTCAGATGTGTCCTTGTTTAATAATATAACAACAATAGCTGACATTAGTGACATACTACTGTATAGAAAGTCGCTTGTTATGCAGAGCATTTCGGGCAAATTAGGTAAATTTTGTCCCGGGATACTACCCACACCAGTCCACTAATACCCAGATACCCATTATTACTGATGGGTAAAGATGAACAACCGGTTTCAGGAAACACGTCCAATGTTCCCACCCTTGGCTGGAAACGATCCTGGACCTGCTGCTTGTGAAGAGAGAGAGCTTTGCCACCAGACCATGGGCCACCGTAAGCAGATAACGTGAAACCAATGAGAATTCTATTGGATGAGGATCAGGCATCTCTACAAAGAAATGTGAACAGGCCGCACGCCTGGTCCAGCAACAGGCTCCTGGAGCTGAACCCCAATAAGTCACGATGATTTGAGAACGGCAAAGAAGACAGCAAATAGAATACAGGCTAGGGGCCAATGGCTGCAAATCTCTCACAAGGAAAAGGATCTTGGGGTGAGTATAATAGCGAGCATATTTCCTGAGGCGCACATCAACCAAATAACTGCTGCAGCATATGGAAGTCTGGCAAACCTAAGAACAGCATTCCGACACTTAAGTAAGGAATCGTTGAACACACGGTGCACCGTGTACGTCAGGCCCATATTGGAGTATGCAGCACCAGTCTGGAACCCACACCTGGGTTACAGAGTGCAAAGGTTTGCAACAAGACTAGTCCCGGAGCTAAGGGGTATGTCCTACGAGGAGAGATTAAAGAAAATCAACTTGACACTGGTGAACAGGAGGGACAGGGTGGATGTGATAAGGACATATAAAATACCGAGAGGAATTAACGAGGTGGACAGGGACAGAAGGTTCCCGAGATGGAACACAGCAACAAGGGGATACAACTGGTAGCTGGAAACTCTGACGAGTCACAAGGATATCAGGAAGTATTTTCCTCTCACTAGAGTTGTCAAGAAGAGGAGAATCTGGGGAGCGATGTAATGGAGGCAGGATCCATACATAACTTCACGATGAGGCACGACAAAGCTCTCGAAGCAGGGATAGAGCAAAACAGTGATTAATGATGAGGAGGGGTCAGGAGCTATGAATCAACCCTTGCAACTACAAATGGATAAATATATACACAGCCTATTTAACAGGTCAATTGTCTATCGATAACTGTGACAACTAGCAACACTGACAACTAGCAACACTGTGACAACTAGCAGCTAACATTGTGACTGACAACTAGCAGCTAACATTGTGACTGACAACTAGCAGCTAACATTGTGACTGACAACTAGCAACATTGTGACTGTGACAACTAGCGACTAACATTGTGACTGACAACTAGCAACTAACATTGTGACTGACAACTAGCAACATTGTGACTGATAACTAGCAACATTGTGACAACTAGCAACTAACATTGTGACTGACAACTAGCAACTAACATTGTGACTGACAACTAGCAACTAACATTGTGACAACTAGCAACTAACAGTGTGGCTATGACAACTAGCAACACTGTGACAACTAGCAACTAACATTGTGACTGACAACTAGCAACTAACATTATGACAACTAGCAACTAACATTGTGGCTATGACAGCTAGCAACTAACACTGTGGCTATGACAACCAGCAACTAACATGACAACTAGCAACTAACATTATGACAACTAGCAACTAACATTGTGACAACTAGCAACTAACATTGTGACAACTTGCAACTAACATTGTGACAACTTGCAACATTGTGACAACTAGCAACTAACATTGTGACAACTAGCAACTAACATTGTGACAACTAGCAACTAACACTGTGACAACTAGCAACTAACATTGTGACCACTAGCAACTAACATTGTGACAACTAGCAACTAACATTGTGACAACTAGCAACTAACATTGTGACAAGTAGCAACTAATATTGTGACAACTAGCAACTAACATTGTGACAACTAGCAACTAACATTGTGACAGCTAGCAACTAACATTGTGACAACTAGCAACTAACATTGTGACAACTAGCAACTAACATTGTGACAACTAGCAACTAACATTGTGACAACTAGCAACATTGTGACAACTAGCAACATTGTGACAACTAGTAACTAACACTGACAACTAGCAACTAACATTGTGACAACTAGCAACATTGTGACAACTAGCAACTAACATCGTGACAACTTGCAACTAACATTGTGACAACTAGCAAATAACATTGTGACAACTTGCAACTAACATTGTGACAACTAGCAACTAACATTGTGACAACTAGCAACTAACATTGTGACAACTAGCAACTAACACTGTGACAACTAGTAACTAACAATGTGACAACTAGCAACTAACACTGACAACTAGCAACTAACATTGTGACAACTAGCAACTAACATTGTGACAACTAGCAACTAACATTGTGACAACTAGCAACATTGTGACAACTAGCAACAAACATTGACAACTTGCAACTAACATTGTGACAACTAGCAACTAACATTGTGACAACTACAACTAACATTGTAAACAACTAGCAACTAACATTGTGACAACTAGTAACTAACACTGTGACAACTAGCAAGTAACATTGTGACAACTAGCAACTAACATTGTGACAACTAGCAACTAACATTGTGACAACTAGTAACTAACACTGTGACAACTAGCAACTAACATTGTGACAACTAGTAACTAACACTGACAACTAGCAACTAACATTGTGACAACTAGCAACATTGTGACAACTAGCAACTAACATCGTGACAACTTGCAACTAACATTGTGACAACTAGCAACTAACATTGTGACAATTTGCAACATTGTGACAACTAGCAACTAACATTGTGACAACTAGCAACTAACATTGTGACAACTAGCAACTAACACTGTGACAACTAGTAACTAACACTGTGACAACTAGCAACTAACACTGTGACAACTAGCAACATTGTGACAACTAGCAACTAACATTGTGACAACTAGCAACTAACATTGTGACAACTAGCAACTAACATTGTGACAACTAGTAACTAACACTGACAACTAGCAACTAACATTGTGACAACTAGCAACATTGTGACAACTAGCAACAAACATTGTGACAACTTGCAACTAACATTGTGACAACTAGCAACTAACATTGTGACAACTAGCAACTAACATTGTGACAACTAGCAACTAACATTGTGACAACTAGCAACTAACATTGTGACAACTAGTAACTAACACTGTGACAACTAGCAAGTAACGTTGTGACAAGTAACAACTAACATTGTGACAACTAGCAACTAACATTGTGACAACTAGTAACTAACACTGTGACAACTAGCAACTAACATTGTGACAACTAGCAACATTGTGACAGCTAGCAACTAACATTGTGACAACTTGCAACTAACATTGTGGCAACTAGCAACTAACATTGTGACAACTAGCAACTAACATTGTGAAAAACTAGCAACTAACATTGTGACAACTAGTAAACTAACACTGTGACAACTAGCAACTAACATTGTGACAACTAGCAACTAACATTGTGACAGCTAGCAACTAACATTGTGACAACTAGCAACTAACATTGTGACAACTAGCAACTAACATTGTGACAACTAGCAACTAACATTGTGACAACTAGTAACTAACACTGTGACAACTAGCAACTAACATTGTGACAACTAGCAACTAACATTGTGACAGCTAGCAACTAACATTGTGACAACTAGCAACTAACATTGTGACAACTAGCAACTAACATTGTGACAACTAGCAACTAACATTGTGACAACTAGTAACTAACACTGTGACAACTAGCAACTAACATTGTGACAACTAGCAACATTGTGACAACTAGCAACTAACATTGTCACAACTTGCAACTAACATTGTGACAACTTGCAACTAACATTGTGACAACTAGCAACTAACATTGTGACAACTTGCAACTAACATTGTGACAACTAGCAACTAACATTGTGACAACTAGCAACTAACATTGTGACAACTAGCAACATTGTGAGAACTAGCAACTAACATTGTGCCAACTTGCAACTAACATTGTGACAACTAGAAACTAACATTGTGACAACTAGCAACTAACACTGTGACAACTAGCAACTAACATTGTGACAACTAGCAACTAACATTGTGACAGCTAGCAACTAACATTGTGACAACTAGCAACTAACATTGTGACAACTAGTAACTAACACTGACAACTAGCAACTAACATTGTGACAGCTAGCAACTAACATTGTGACAACTAGCAACTAACACTGTGACAACTAGCAACTAACATTGTGACAACTAGTAACTAACACTGACAACTAGCAACTAACATTGTGACAACTAGCAACATTGTGACAACTTGCAACTAACATTGTGACAACTAGCAACTAACATTGTGACAACTAGTAACTAACACTGACAACTAGCAACTAACATTGTGACAACTAGCAACATTGTGACAACTTGCAACTAACATTGTGACACCTTGCAACTAACATTGTGACAACTAGCAACTAACATTGTGACAACTAGCAACTAACATTGTGACAACTTGCAACTAACATTGTGACAACTAGCAACTAACATTGTGACAACTAGCAACTAACATTGTGACAACTAGCAACTAACATTGTGACAACTAGCAACTAACATTGTGACAACTAGCAACTAACATTGTGACAACTAGCAACTAACATTGTGACAACTAGCAACTAACATTGTGACAACTAGCAACTAACATTGTGACAGCTAGCAACTAACATTGTGACAACTAGCAACTAACATTGTGACAACTAGCAACTAACATTGTGACAACTAGCAACTAACATTGTGACAACTAGCAATTAACACTGTGACAACTAGCAACTAACCCTGTGACAACTAGCAACTAACATTGTGACAACTAGCAACTAACACTGTGACAACTAGCAACTAACACTGTGACAACTAGCAACTAACATTGTGACAACTAGCAACTAACATTGTGACAACTAGCAACTAACATTGTGACAACTAGCAACTAACACTGTGACAACTAGCAACTAACACTGTGACAACTAGCAACTAACACTGTGACAACTAGCAACTAACACTGTGACAACTAGCAACTAACATTGTGACAACTAGCAACTAACTTTGTGACAACTAGCAACTAACTTTGTGACAACTAGCAACTAACATTGTGAAAACTAGCAACTAACATTGTGACAACTAGTAACTAACACTGTGACAACTAGTAACTAACACTGTGACAACTAGCAACATTGTGACAACTAGCAACTAACATTGTGACAACTAGCAACTAACATTGTGACAGCTAGCAACTAACATTGTGACAACTAGCAACATTGTGACAACTAGCAACTAACATTGTGACAACTAGCAACATTGTGACAACTAGCAACTAACATTGTGACAACTAGCAACATTGTGACAACTAGCAACTAACATTGTGACAACTAGCAACATTGTGACAACTAGCAACTATTATTGTGACAACTAGCAACTAACATTGTACATTACACATTTACTAACTCCCGCACGTAATTATCTGGAAAGTAATTCTAATACAATTAAATAAATATATTTCCGCACTTTTATTTCCTTCAACAGAGGCGACTCTCTTGACTCCGACCGAAATTACATTTACCTGAAGTTGACTGCAATTCTCTTAAGTTAAATTACGTTTGATGGGCGAAAAACCGTTAAAACCCCACCACAAATAAATATAACTACGTAATATAAACCAAAACGGATGTTATTTCATGGTATCACCAGTAAGTGTTTCGCTGCCTCCACTTGTCTGAACAAGTCTACTGTGGGGGTGAAACATTTCATAATATAATTTGTTGCATAAAATTATATTACCCTTATTTTTATATATGCAACATTGTTGCAAACATCTCTCGTTTATCAACTTGTTGTTTTTATAAAGTATTGATACATTGCTTGTATTTAAATAACTAAAGTAACTTATCTGAACGATTTCCTTAATTTAAGTTATATTAGTTAATATCACTTAACTATTTTATCAGTTATGACACAGTAATATCAAGTATAACTGTTTTATTAATTATACAACAGTAGTATCAGTTATCACAATATCCGTTACAACACTAACATGCATTATAATACAGTAATAACAATTATTACACAGTATAATTAATTATAACACAATAATATAAGTAACAATACACTTATATCAACACTAATATCCCACAACACAAGAAAATATGGCAGTGAAATCGCACGTTCCCATTTCAGTGTGATATTGTGTTTGTCGTCGCTCTGGATTCAGTATAACTCACGAAATCGTAATAACACGATTGCAAACAAACCATACCCCGGCCGAGATTGAACCCGCGGTCAGAGAGTCTCAAAACTCCAGACCGTCGCGTTAGCCACTGGACCAGCTAGCCACAATAAGATTCATCCAACTAGGTATATTTCTACACCATAGGAAGGTTAGCACAGGCACCACTGTGACCACAAATGCAAGTTTTTACAGACGAATCTCCAGCTAGCGTGGACGTGACGAACTCTAGCTCAAGTCCCTTCACTGCCGTCAACATGCCTCACGAAATCGTAATGACACGATTGCTGGTCTAGTGGCTAACGCGACGGGCTGGAGTTTTGAGACTCTCTGACCGCGGGTTCAATCCCGGCCGGGGTATGGTTTGGATTCATTATAAATTTCCGTCGTTCGAAAACGAGGATAACCTATGCAGTCTATACTGTTCTCACTCGTCTCTGACTTCTGTTAGTTCATCTCAGGCGGACAACAACAGTGTAAGGTTGGACACTGGTATTACTGGCCAGTGTGGAACTGGTTTGGTGTGTCACTACTGTCACCAACGCCACTGACATTATCTCTCATTGTACACATGATAAAGTGGAACAGTAGTGTGCAAATTAATTGGGACAGAAGTAAATTTTGTAATTATGAAATACGTCTTACTATTTTAAATAATTAATGTAGTTTAGTTGCTGAGTCCTCGGTACAGATGGAAACATCAGGACGTGTTTCCTTAAGACACCTGTTGTCCATGTTCACTTGTCAGTTAAATAGGTACCGGAGTGTTAGTCGATTGGTGTGGGTTGCATCCTGGGAATATAACTGACCTAATTCTCTGAAAATGCTCAGCATTATAAGGGGCTTTCTATATAGTAACAAATCACTAGTGTCAACTAGGTCTGTGTACATTGTATATGTAACTGAAGAAATAAAAATTATTACCATTATTTCTTTTCGTAAGAGTTTGCTACTGACTTCTGGCAACCATCCAGGTGTGGTGTTACACAGACACTCGTCAATGCTACAACAGCTGTTGTTCTGTAAAGCTACTCCTGCAAGTGTGCTATGGGAGTGAATGTGGTTTCACCAAATTCTCCCCTTCATTTCATGATTACTGCCGAAATTCTTGATGGATGTTACACTAGGAAGCGTGCAAGTATTGTAGCTCTTAGACAACATGATGATTTGAGCATCGGACAGATCGCCGAAAATTTGAGCCTAGCAAAATCAACTATTGGTCGGATTTTGAAGAGAGCTGATGACACTGGTGATCGTGAGAAAAATATGCGAGACAGCACCTCACGATGACAAGGTTGTCATGAAAAATTATGTGAAGGATCCCCCCAAAAACAGCAGAGATCTACAGAGAGATTTGGCTCCTGGAAGTTAGCATTGCCGCCAGAAAACTGGTAAGGAATCAGTTAGTGACTGCCGCTATGAGGAAAAAGCGGCTGCGGTGGGCGCTCGATCATAATGGGCGGACGTCAGATGAATGGAGAAAAGTTATATTTTCTGATGTGGCGAACCTCTTTACAATGGACACATTCAACGATCAGCAAAACACACTCCTAAGATGATGTTTTATGGTAGTTTTACTGCTAAAGGCACTGGACGGTTTGTTATTGTTGAGCGAACGATGAACATTGACAAATGCAAAGCAATCTGGAAACTCATTTGCTGCCTATTGTGGATAGTGACTTTCCTGGTAGTGAAGACATTTTTCCAGCAGGATCTTGCTCCATGCCACACTTCCAGAAAAATGCTAAGATTTCTCCAAGAGAGAGTGTGGCTTAGCATCGTAAATTGGCCTTCAAACTCTACTGACCTCAACCAAATTGAGAATCTATGGTCAGCAACCAAGGCAGGATCACCAGATAGGACTGTTATAGTGGCAATGTTATCATGATTATCATGATAATGTTATCATGATTTATCATGATGTTATAACTGTTATCATGGCTATGTTATCATGATTATCATGATGTTATAACTATATTATCATGGCTATGTTATCATGATTTATCATGATAATGTTATAACTATGTTATCATGGCTATGTTATCATGATTTGCCATGACAGCGTTATGATGACAGTGTTATGATGACACAGTGTTATGATACAGTGTTATGATAACAGTGTTATGATAACAGTGTTATAACTTATGATAACAGTGTTATGATGACTGTTATAACTTATGATGACAGTGTGATGCTTGATGAAACATTGTGTAGTGAAGCTTGTATGAATACATTGTATGACTGTAAGTGTTATAATACTTATGATTAGTTATTACATGTTGTTCTATAATGACCGTTTTATGATGAACGTATTTCTATGCTCTGATTTTACTCAGGGACTGCGTTATAATGATTTATGATGACTATTATGGTGACTTGTGATGGCTGCTATATTGTGACTTACGGTGACACTTATGATGACTTGCATGTTATGTTATAATGATTTAAAATGACTTTAGTGATAGCTGTTTTTTGATGAATTATATAATGACTTATGGCGAGTGTGATACGATAATTATGTTGACTTCATTATAAATATTCTTATGGTTCTTCTTTTAGGATTACTTATAATACTTATAATGATAATAACTTTCTTGGACACTATTAAAACGAAAAAGTTATAATAACTAGTATGATGACTAATGACTTCTCTATGATGACTTATGATGAGTCATGAAGTCTTATGAGATCATTGTTTTGTTAATTTTATGATAATTGCGTTACGATGACTTATAATGAATGTGTTATGAAGGTCAGTGATGCTTGTCACGATGACCTGAGATCTACTGTATGATGACTGAGTTACAATGATCGCTCATAATGACTGCACAGTGATAACTTTCTAACGATGTAGGGTTATTACTGTATAATGACTATATTTCCGATATTATGATGTCTTGTGACTGTCTTTTTCTGTCTTATGTCGTTCGGTGATGACCGTTTTGATAATGACTGTTCTGATGTAACTGTGGAATGAATGTCGAGTGATGCCATAGGCTCGCTAGCGTTTTGTATGCCTACATCAGCGGCCTACCAGTACAATTACGTGTCTGATCCCAGGCAGACGAGACATGACTAGAAGGTTGAGTGTATCTCTACCAGCAATACGTGGTTACAGGGACACCATGGCTGCTTATTTTCCCCCGGGTGAGAACCTGATTATGGCTACTCCGAGGTTAACAGTTTATCTGAGTTAACTTAGAGGAAGTCTCCTCAAAATCTTCATCTCATTGACCTCCGGAAATTTATATGGAAATATAATGAATCGTAATTTAATAGTACTAAAATAATAATATTAATATTATCACGATTATTTATTAATTACTTCATAAGAAAATAGTAAATATTTACATTATTATAGTATAATTACAGTATATTTAAATTAGTTTAGTAAATATTTAAAAAAAGATAAGATTTACCATAACTGTGAGAAATTATGCGGGTTAATTTTATAGGCGAAGTCCCGAATTATTTCACCCCCCATAATTGTGAAGAAATTTTGGTATATGAAGCAGTTTACACTTACTAATATTTATGTAGCACAGTCGAGTGGGACTTAAGGACACCAGGTCACAATACTATCCTTCGTACCCATCACGTGTCTTACGTCTGGGCTAAATTAAGATTTGGCGTCTTATCCTAATGCCTCCCTTTCGGTAGGCAATTCATATTGGCCAATACAAGTTTACATACCTATAAATAAATCATACCATGGGCGGGGTTCGAACCCGCGATCAGTGTGTCTCAAAACTGCAGACCGTCGTAGTACGTGGTATGGTTTATTTGCAATCATGTCATTACGATTTCGTGAGTACATACCTGTAGTGAGAAGTGAATACGCTGGGAGGCGGACATTACGTGTGGTATAAACTTTATCAGTTTCTGATGATACGGCTTCCATTTCCACCTTAGTTGATTTCACTGGAAGATTCGACCGATTTCCAAATTCCTTCAGACAGCCGACACTGCCTCTCAAGACGGCTACCCGGCCATTATTCCCGATTCAGTTTTCCTTTTAACACCTATTAAGTTTTCCCTTTAACACCTATTAGGCTCTCGGCGGGAAAAATGAGGCCAGAAATGCAGCATCCCCCCACGAGTTTTTACCAACACTACCCTCGCCTTTTGGGCCCGCACCCAACCCCCCCCACACTCCCGCCCTCAAAAGTATTTTGGTATTTGTGACTACCATTTATTTTTTATATTTCTTTTAAAACGGGGCTTATTGTAGCAAAATTGGAGTCTTGTTCAAATAGACAGGAACAGCAAGTAAGATTTGTTGTTCCCGGGAACTGGTAAAAGAGGTAAAGAAAGGGAAACGACATTTTTCTGCCAACCAGTTTTGAAAACCCAACCACAACCCACCCGGAAGATGAATCAGTGAACCCAAGTTTGGTTAGGTAATGTTTGTCAGGAAACAGGGGCAAGTATTACCGGGGGCTGATCTTAGTCACTGATGATCCGCAGGCGGAACTTTCGACATCTGAGACATTTACGGCTTACACTCGACCCCTTTAAATATTAATTAAATATTAGGCTTTCCCGTATTTTTGTTATATTTTTCATGGAGTAGGTTGCCTTTTCCCGTTATATTCCCAGGTATGTTGCCTTCCTGTTATTTCCCATGGAGTATGTGCCTTCTTGTTTATTCCCATGGGTATGTTGCCCTTTTTGTTATATTTCCCCTGGGTATGTTTCCTTCCTGTTATTTCCCTAGAGTATGTTGCCTTTCCCTTTTCTTCCCATGGGGTATGTTTGCCCTTTTTTGTTTATTACCATGGAGTATGTTGCCTTCCTGTTTTATTTCCCCTGGACATGCTGCCTTTTTTTATTCCCCTGGGTATGTTGCCTTCCTGTATGTTTTACATGGGGTATGTTGCCTTCCTGTTTTTAAAATTTCCCTGGAGTATTTGCCCCTTCCCGTTATATTTCCCCTTGGGGTATGTTCCTTCTGTTAATTCCCTTGGAGTTTTTTTGCCTTTCCCGTTATATTCCCCTGGACTGTTTCCTTTCCCCGTTTTATTTTCCCCTGGGTATGTTGCGTTCCCCTTATGTTCCCATGGAGTATGTTGCCTTCCTGTTATATTCCCATGGAGTATGTTGCCTTCCTGTTATATTCCCATGGAGTATGTTGCCTTCCTGTTATATTCCCATGGAGTATGTTGCCTTCCTGTTATATTCCCATGGAATATGTTGCCTTCCTGTTATATTCCCATGGAGTATGTTGCCTCCCTCTTATATTCCCATGGAGTATGCTGCCTTCCTTCCCGTCATACCCATCAAGCACCGGTATAGTGCCCGTCATACCCATCAAACACCGGTGTAGTGCCCATCTGACCTGTCAAACACCGGTGTAGTGCCCGTCAGACCTGTCAAACACCGGTGTAGTGCCTCAGACCTGTCAAACACGGTTTGTAGTGCCGTCAGATCTGTCAAACCACCGGTGTAGTGCCCGTCAGACCATCAAACACCGGTTAGTGCCCGTCAAACCCTCAAACACAGGCGAAGTGCCCGTCCACCTGTCAAATACCGCTGCCCGTCAGACCTGTCAAATACGGTGCCCGTCGACCCATCAAACACCGGTGTAGGCCCGTCTGACTGTCAAACACCGGTGTTGTTGGCCCGTTAGACCTGTCAAAACCCCGGTGTAGTGGCCTTTCAGACCCATCAAACACCGGTATAGTGCCCGTCAGACCCTCAAACACAGGCGAAGTGCCCGTCAAACCTGTCAAGTACCGCTGCCCGTCAGACCTGTCAAATACCGGTCCCCGTCAGACCAATCAAACATCGGTTGCAGTGCCGTCAGACCTGTAAAATTTACCGCTGCCCGTCAGACCTGTCAAATACCGGTGCCCGTTAGAACCATCAAACATCGGTGTAGTTGCCGTCAGACCCTGTAAAATTTACCGCTGCCCGTCAGACCTGTCAAATACCGGTGCCCGTCGGGGACTCATCAAACACGGTTTTGCAGTCCCCTTTCGGCCCCAAATTAAATACCGCTGTAGTGCCCGTCAAACCTGTTCAAAACACGGTGTAGTGCCCGTCAGACCCATCAAACACCGGTGTGTGCCCGTCAAACTGTCAAACACCGGTTTTAGTTGCCCGTCAGACCTCCCAAAAACCCCGGTGTAGTGCCGTCAGACCTGTCAAACACCGGTGTAGTGCCCCTCAGACCTGCCCAAAAAACCGGTGTAGTGCCCGTCAGACCCATCAAACCCCCGGGTTTAAAGTGCCGTAAAGGACGCTCAAAACACAGGCGAAGTGCCCGTAAAAACCTGCCAAGTAACGCTGCCCGTCAGACCTGTCAAATACCGGTGCCCGTCAAACCCATCAAACACCGGTGCAGTGCCCGGCAGACCCATCAAATACCGGTATAGCGCCCGTCAAACCCTCAAACTCCGGCGAAGTGCCCGCCAAACCTGTCAAATACCGCTGCCCGTCAGACCTGCCAAATACCGGTGCCCGTCAGACCCATCAAACATCGGTGTAGTGCCCGTAAGACCTGTAAAATACCGCTGCCCGTCAGACCCATCAAACATCGGTGTAGTGCCCGTCAAACCCATCAAACACCGGTGTAGTGCCCGTCAAACCTGTCAAACACCAGTGTAGTGCCCGTCAGACCCATCAAACACCGGTGTAGTGCCCGTCAAACCTGTCAAACACCGGTGTAGTGCCCGTCAGACCCATCAAACACCAGTGTAGTGCCCGTCAGACCCATCAAACACCGGTGTAGTGCCCGTCAAACCTGTCAAACACCGGTGTAGTGCCCGTCAGACCCATCAAACACCAGTGTAGTGCCCGTCAGACCCATCAAACACCGGTGTAGTGCCCGTCAAATCTGTGAAACACCGGTGTAGTGCCAGTCAGACCTGTCAAACACCGGTGTAGTGAACGTCAGACCCTTCAAACACCGGTGTAGTGCCCGTCAAACCTGTGAAACACAGGTGTAGTGCCCGTCAGACCTGTGAAACACCGGTGTAGTGCCCGTCAGACCTATCAAACACCAGTGTAGTGCCCGTCAGACCCATCAAACACCGGTGTAGTGCCCGTCAAACCTGTCAAACGCCGGTGTAGTGCCCGACAGACCTGTCAAACACCGGTGTAGTGCCCGTCTGACCTGCCAAACACCGGTGTAGTGCCAGTCAGACCTATCAAACACCGGTGTAGTTCCTGTCAGACCTGTCAAACACCGGTGTAGTGCCCGTCAGACCCATCAAACACCGGTATAGTGCCCGTCAGACCCATCAGATACCAGTGTAGTGCCCGTCAAACCCGTCAAACACCGATGTAGTGCCCGTCAGACCTGTCAAACACCGGTGTAGTGCCCGTCAGACCCATCAAACACCGGTATAGTGCCCGTCAGACCCTCAAACACCGGCGAAGTGCCCGTCAGACCTGTCAAATACCGCTGCCCGTCAGACCTGTCAAATACCGGTGCCCGTCAGACCCATCAAACAGCGGTACAGTGCCCGTCAGACCCATCAAACACCGGTATAGTGCCCGTCAGACCCTCAAACACCAGCGAAGTGCCCGTCAAACCTGTCAAATACCGCTGCCCGTCAGACCTGTCAAATACCGGTGCCCGTCAGACCCATCAAACACGGGTGTAGTGCCCGTCAGACCTGTCAAATACCGCTGCCCGTCAGACCTGTCAAATACCGCTGCCCGTCAGACCTGTCAAATACCGCTGCCCGTCAGATCCATCAAACACCGGTGTAGTAATAAAGTTGGTAGAATTACCGACAATATGTAAAGTAAAAGGACACAAGTGCAACTAATGTGACATTTTATTGTGGCAACGTTTCGCTCTCCAGGAGCTTTATCAAGCCATTACAAACAATACATGGACACAGAGGGTATATAAAGGCTCTGAGTGAGGTGCAATACTAGTGAGGTACCATTTCGATGTTCACTAGTGGTATTAGTAGTAGTAGTGGTAGTGACAAAAGTAATACAATATGGTAGAGCAATTAATTCGTACATGAGTAAAAGTATATAAAAGCTACTACTTGGGTAACATAAAAATAGGTTGGACAAATAAAGGCTGGAAATAGGCTGCCTGTTTCAGTGTTCACTCTCTGTAATGTGCTTTGTGTAGTATAACAGGAGAGACTATGTGATGGCAGGGTTTACTGTTTTCAGGAGGATTCTTGCTAAGACTTCGGAGATGGTGAAGCTGCCGTTGTTTTGTTTAATTGTATTCGAAACAGCGATCAGTGCTGATTCGAGGCACTTGCGTCTGCGAAAATTAGTTTCTTTGATCACTAATTGGGCGTCCCTGAATTTCATGAGATGATTGGAGGAATTTCGGTGTTGTACACAGGCGTTGTTCAAGTTATCGTTCCTACATGCGTAAATGTGTTCATTGAGGCGGGTGTCGAGGTTTCTTGCTGTTTCACCTACGTAAATCTTGTCACAGCCTCCACAGGGTATAGTGTAAACTCCTGCATTGACTGGTTCGTGGTGCTTTGATTTTGTCCTGGTTAGATCCTTTTTTGAAGTGCTAGAAGCGATGGCGACTCTGGTGTTTGCTTGTGAAAGTACTTTTGAGACGTTCAGTGCAACCTGGCTGTTGGGAAGAATTATAACTTTGTTGGGAGTGGTGTTGATGCGTAGAGAATTAATGATCTGAAGAGCTCTTTTCTTGCAGTCTTTGATGAAAAAAGAAGGAAAATGTAACTCAGTGAATGTTTGGTGAATGTATGTACATTCCTCGTCAAGAAACTCAGGACTACAAATTCGGTATTATGCTCTTAGGAAAACCCCGATGATGATGCCTCTTTTGGTCTTGGTATCTTGACTGGAATAGAAGTGTGTGAGATCATTTTTATTGGTGGGTTTCCGATAAACTTGAAATCTTAGGTTGTTGTCTACTTTGTGAATGAGGACGTCTAGGAAAGGTAGCTTGTCATTAGACTCTTCTTCTAGTGTAAACTGGATCGCCGGTTCAACTGCGTTGAGCCTTGCCTGAAGATCCCGTACATCAAAACGTTTGGGAGTTATTACGAGGACATCGTCCACGTAACGTAACCAAGTGACGCTTGAAGGGATGATGTTGATGAAGTGTTCGGACTCTAGGTGTTCCATGTATAAGTTGGCTAGGACGGCACTGATGGGGGACCCCATTCCCATGCCGTAGGTTTGTTTGTAGAGCTTGTTATTGAAAGAAAAACAGTTGAAATTAACACAGAGTTCAATCAAGTCAACAAAATCTCCGGGAGGTAGAGGAAGATTAAGGTCCTGATTGACTTTAATTCGTAGAACCTCGATTGCTTTTTTGGTAGGTACTTTTGTGAAGAGGGAAGTCACATCCAAACTGCTTAGTTTCTTGTTACGGATGGAGAGGTTTCGGATGCGGTTGAGAAGGTCGCCTGAGTGTTTAAGATGAGCGGAGCTGATGGTCCCCAGAAGGCAGGAAAGATGTTTGGCAAGAACTCCGGCTAGTTTGTGTGGAGCACTGCCTATTCCTGACGTGATTGGTCTGAGTGGAATATTGTTGTTTATGGGTCTTGGGTAAACCATACATGTGTGCTGGTTTAGGGTTGCTTGGTAACAAGTACAGAAGTTTCTCTCCTTCTCTAGTGCGTTTGAGTATTTGTCTGGTTTTGTATAGAAAATCTTTGGTGAGCGTCTCCCACTGTTGAGTGCTGATGGGTTCGTATGTAGATTGATCATTCAAAAGGTCCATCATTTTAGTGTTGTAGTCACTGGTGTTGAGTATGACGACTCCACCTCCTTTGTCGGCGGTGGTGACGATAATGTTGGGGTCGTTGGCGAGGTTCCTAAGGGCAGTGATGTATCGTCTAGGAAGATTAGAAGAGGAAGGTTCACATAAAGCTGCAGTGAGAAGGCCCTGTATATAACCCTTCTGGAAGTTGCTGTCACTGTGTCTATGGTTCCTGGTAACTAGATTGAGTTGATAGTTAGGTTTGCGTATGTTGGTGGTAAATTTGAGTCCCAGACTCAGTGCTTGTTTTTCGAAGTCGGTTAAGGTGCGTGACGATAAGTTGTTTATCAGGGATTCGCGTCCCATTTCCTTCCATCTACTGTTAGTGCAGAGGTACTGAAGTTTGCAAACTTCAGTACCTCTGCACTACCGGTGTAGTGCCCGTCAGACCCATCAAATACCGCTGTAGTGCCCGTCAAACCTGTCAAACACCGGTGTAGTGCCCGTCAGACCTATCAAACACCGGTGTAATGCCCGACAGACCCATGAAACACCGGTGTAGTGCCCGTCAGACCCATCAAACATCAGTGTAGTGCCTGTCAAACCTGTCAAACACCGGTGTAGTGCCCGTCAGACCCATCAAACACCGGTGTAGTGCCCGTCAAACCTGTCAAACACCGGTGTAGTGCCCGACAGACCTGTCAAACACCAGTGTAGTGCCCGTCAGACCCATCAAACACGGTGTAGTGCCCGTCAAACCTGTGAAACAGCGGTGTAGTGCCCGTCAGACCTGTCAAACACCGATGTAGTGTCCGTCAGACCCATCAAACACCGGTGTAGTGCCCGTCTGACCTTTCAAACCCCGGTGTAGTGCCCGTCTGACCTATCAAACACTAGTGTAGTGCCCGTCAAACCTGTCAAACACCGGTGTAGTGCCCGTCAGACCTGTCAAACACCGGTGCAGTGCCCGTCAGAACCTGTCAAACCCGGTGCACCGTAAAACCCCATCAAACCCGGTGTAGTGCCCGGTCAGACCCATCAACACCGGTTAGTGCCCGTCAGACCCAAACCAAAACACCGCGAAGTGCCCGTCAAACCTGTCAAAACCGTGGTCCGAGACCTATCAAAACCCCGGTGGCCCGTCAGACCCTCAAACACCGTGAGTGCCCGTCAGCCCTTCAAACACCGGTTTATTTCCCGTCACCTTCAAACACCGGGAAGTCCCTCAAACCCTGTCAAAACCGTGGCCCGTCAGACCTGTCAAAATTCGGTGCCCGTCAGACCTCAAACCCCGGTGAGTCCCCGTAAACCCTAAAAAACCCGGGTGCCCGTCAGACCTTCAATACCGGTGGGCCCTCAGACCCATAAAAACACCGGTTAGTGCCCGTCAACCCCTCAAAACCGGCTGGCCCGTCAGCCCCTTCAAACCGGTGGCCCGTCAGACCCTCAAACACCGGCAGTGCCCGTCAGACCTTCAAATACCGGTGCCCGTCAGCCCCATCAAACCCGGTGTAGTGCCCGTCAGACCATCAAACACCGGTGTAGTCCCCTTCAGCCCCATAAAAACCCGGTTTTAGTGCCCGTCAACCCTTCAAACCCCGGGGTAGTGCCCGTCAGACCCATCAAACCCCGTGTAGTGCCCGTCAAACCTGAAACACCGGTGTAGTCCCCGTCAGACCTTCAAACACCGGTGTAGTGGCCCGTCGCCCCTCCAAACACCTGTGTAGTGCCCGTCAAAAACCTGTAAACCCGGTGTAGTCCCGTCAACCTGTCAAACCCCGGGGTTTTTAAGTAACCCGTTTCTGCCCCATCAAACACCGGGTAGTGCCCGTCAAACCTTCAAACACCGGTGTAGTGCCCGTCAAAACCTGAAACTCCGGTGTAGTGCCCGTCAAAACCTTCAAACCCCGGTGAGTGCCCGTCAGACCCAATCAAAACTCCGTATAGTGCCCGTCAAACCATAAAACACCTTAGGCCCGCCCAACCCTTCAAACACCGGGAAAGTGCCCGTCAGACCTTCAAACACGGGGGGCCCGCCCAGACCTTCAAAACCCGGTGCCCGTCAAACCTGAAACACCGGTGTAGTGCCCGTCAACCTTCAAACACCGGTGTAGTGCCCGTCAGACCCATCAAACACGGTGTAGTGCCGTCAGACCCATAAACACAGGTGTAGTCCCCGCAGACCCATACACCGGTGTAGTGCCCGTCAGACCTTAAAACACCGGTGTAGTGCCCGTCAGACCCATCAAACCTGTGGTAGCCCGTCAAAACCTGGTGAGAACACCGGGAGTGCCCGTCAACCTGTCAAACACCGGGTAGTGCCCGTCAAAACCGTCAAACACCCGGTGTAGTGCCGTCAACCTCAAACACCGGCAGTGCCCGTCAAACCTGTCAAACACCGGTGTAGTGCCCGTCAGCCCCTGAAACACCGGGTGTAGTGCCCTTCAGCCCCTTAAACCCCGGTGAGTGCCCGTCAGCCCCTGAAACACCGGTGTGTGCCCGTCAGACCTGAAACACCGGTGTAGTGCCCGTCAGACCTGTCAAACACCGGTGTAGTGCCCGTCAGACCTGTCAAACACCGGTGTAGTGCCCGTCAGACCTGTGAAATACCGGTGCCCGTCAGACGGGACAAAACATGAAGCATACTCTCAAGACCAATCACATCAAATTAGGCAGTAAAACATATAACCTAGATCTTGTCTGAGACAAGTACCATCTAGTACCATCAGCACTGCCCATGGTAACACTCAGGCGGCCTCCTGAATCACATTAAAACCTTCTGTCTGGAACAAGAAACTAAGTACTTCGACGTTACTTCCCTTTTTTTTATTGTTCTTGTGATAAAAGCCATCGACCTGCTCTGACAAAGTTAGTCAAGGCGTCAGACGAAGAGTTAAACATCTGGGTATCTATACTTAGAGAAGATTCGTCAGTCCAGTGACTTTATCAATACTAAATGGTCATAATACGAAGACTGAAGAAATATATACAGAAGACAGCAGAAAACCATATATTTCAACAATCTACAGATCTTGTCCATGTATTGTATAGAGCCACTGGATGACGATACGTCATACTACACGTGTGTCTAACTCATCTTATCGGTGCTGTATACCATTAAAATGCAACTTATAACACCCCAGGTGTAACATTTGGATATCTTCATTGCCGAATTGTGTCCATGTTTTTTTTTTCCAATCGACAATAAAGGCGACTTTTATAAAGAAGATAATGGACGAAGAGGAAAAGTAATTTTAAGATGGTCAGTCCCTTAGTCTTCGGTGAGGGGGATCGGTTCTTTAGCCTTGACTGATGACACTTAGACAATTAGCTCTGATTGGTGTTCACTCCTTCAGCCATGAGGTTGGAGTCTTAAATACTGGAGCTGATTGAGAAGTGTAGCAGATGGAGACGGCAACACAAGTGGGCAACACCCACCAGCAGAAGTATGTCAAGTCAGTGTGATGGGCAGCAATTAGCAATTACTGAGCCACTCCACAAGCTACACTGCATAATACTCCATGTCAATGATGACAAGGATATATAAACAATTCGAAGATTTAAATACACAAAAATTCTTGGGAATTTACTTAAAAACGAAACAAACAATACATTTATTAACCTAATTGAATTAAAGAATAAAAAAGCAAAACGTAAAGTGTAAAAAAAAAAATGAATTTAAAGTGAAATATGAATAATATAAACAGCTTCACCATCATTACGTACGACAGTTTGTGGTGATAAAGTCTGGCTGAGTTCCACTGAGAGATTTACGTAGTACAGCCAACGGTAGAAATGCTATTACAGAAACGGAAGAGGAGATAAATGGTACAAAATACTGAATTTGTGATTTTTTTTACCATCCAGAAGCCGAAGTGTCGAGTACATCGAATTGAAAACCGAGATGATTACAGCCAAAGGAAGGGCAGGAGTGGTGATGAGAGGTTCGTGTCAACACAAGTGTAGGGCAGTACAACAGTGGATGAACCTGAGTGGACGGTTCATCACACGGCGATCCCAGCAAACTGAAGTCTCAGTCACTGAACAAGGTGATGAGTTGACGGAGAGACGCACAGCTCCTGGATTAGATTTTCCTCTCCAAGAACTCCAGTCACAAATTTAGGAACAGATGACCTCCACATTCAAGCAAATTCAAGTGGAGTAGATTAATCAAATATACCTTTTGTGCCACAGTGAAGAGAACCTATCAGGTCCATCATGGTGACGCGGGCTCTGTCAAAACATTCGGGAACCTTCAAGAGTGAAAGTTGTCTCCTGGCTTCATTTGACACGTTGCCGCGCGCGTCACCTACATACCAACCCGAGAGTGATGTTAAGGAAGGCTGGAAGACTGTGCTGAAATAGGAATCCATCTGAACGAAGCGCTTCAGCATACACCACAATCACTCACCACGCACACAATATTATGTACGTATAAGTGAATTCTTCCCCCATACTCCAGCATCTTTAGATAGATCAGGGCCAAGGGAATGAACACTTTGCATCTAAGCTAACGAGCTAAACACCTATCAACTCGTCAAAAAGGAACTGAAGTTTACCTCTCCACTTCTTTAACTGAAGTATATAGATCAGAACAAAAAGTCACAATACAGTGACTGGAACAATACACAAAAATAACCCGCACATAGGAGGAGCTTATGACGACATTTCGTTCCGACCTGGACCATTTACAGTCACACTAACAGAAAAGAGGGAGGAAGCTGGTATATATAGGCTAGCTCTCTTGTCCCTTCCCTGCCAGCTGGCCTATATATACCGGCTTCCTCCCTCTTTTCTGTTAATGTGACTTTGTAAGTGGTCCAGGTCGGACCGAAACGTCGTCATAAGCTCCTCTCTCCTATGTACGGGTTATTTGTGTATATAGAACAGGCCTAATGAAGTGAACCCCTATAATCAAAGGTAAAGAACTGAACGCTATCAATCAAAGCCAAAGGACTGAAAAAACTACCATCTTATCAATGCTATAACAATGAACACCTCAAAATGATCTCTTTCTATCTTCCAGTCTCTCCAGTACATATATCATCGCTCAACGAATTAGAACCATCGATTCAATTTACACTTGACAGACCATTTGCACTGTGACAGATTATTTTTCTCGACGTTCTCATACACAATATAGATAACTCAGTAAGCTTCCACGTCCAGGAAAAGCGCATCTTTTTCCACATCCTCATGTCTGACAGAGCTGTATACCATAGTGCCGTGAGTTCCTCTGCAGATATTAGAATCTGCATGAAAGTGTCATCCGTCGAGGACACGGTAAATCTCCAATTATCACACCAATGTCATTATCACATCTGCGAGGAAAATAATGGAATGGATAATGAGAACTATCATAACAAGGGACGCCAAGCCAGTGATACCCCTCTTTAAGTCAATCGTTCTGTCTAAGCTGAAATACTACTGTGCACTAAAAGCCTCGTTCAAGGCAGGCGAAATTGTAGATCTAGAGAAAATACGGAGAACCTTCACTTCACGTAATAGTTCGGTTAAATACTGGGAACGTTTGAAGTTCCTTGACCTGTACTCCCTGGATCGCAGGAGAGAAAGATGCACCATAATCTACACCTGAAAAATCCGAGAGATATTGGTCCCAGATCTTCACGAAGTAATTACTCCCTACGAAAGCAAAAGACTCGGCAAACGGTGCAACATCCCCCTTATGAAGAGCAAGGGCGCCACGAGTACACTAGGAGACAATACAATAAGTGTCCAGAGATAAAGACTGTTAAACAGTCTCCCAGTATACATAAGGGAGATTACTAGTAAACCCCCCCTCCCCCGACTGTCTTCAAGAGGGAACTGGACAGATACCTGACGCCATGCTCGATCTGCTGGGCTGTAGTTCGTACGTTGGATTGCGTGCGGTCATCAGTTACAGCTGGTTTAATCAGGCATTGATCCACCAAAAGGCCTGATCAAGGACCTGGCCACGGGGGCGTTGACCCCCGAAAAACCCTCCAGGTAGATTCCAGGTGGGTAGATACATTTTTATTACAGTCAATACACAATAACTAAACAAAGAGCAGATGTTATTTCTTAACAGTACATCACACCGGCAGTACAGTATTACTAAACAATGATAGGTTTATAATTAAGACAATTATGCAACATTTGGGTATCTTAATTCTGGAAGCCTTTCTCCAGAAAGTGCCTTCTTCAGTCCAATGCAGAGAAAGGTGAAAGATGGGCAATTTGAGGGACTGATTACCTCAAACTACTAGTCTACCACCTTTCTCTGCATTAGACTGGAAAAACCACTGGCTGGCGAAACGTTTCCAGAAGATACCCAATTGAACAAGTGTCTCATTTATCCTGATTTCAGGGACAGTAAGAAGTACTGCAAGAAACACTGCAAGAAGTACTGAAGCAAGCAGTGTAATCAGCACTGTAAGAAGCACTGCAAACAGCAGTGCAAGAAGCAAGCTCTTCCCATCACCAGTTCACCGATTACTAGCACCATCTGGATGACAGAATCATGCTGACAACCAAGTTGCACTACACGTCTCTCAGACACTGTACAGAAAGCTCCTGGTTATACACAGTATTTCGGTCAACTTAGGTTAATTTTATCTTCAGGGTGGGACCCACACCAGTCAGCCGGGACCCACACCAGTCAGCCGGGACCCACACCAGTCAGTTAACACCCAGGTACCTATTTTACCGCTAGGTGAACAGGGACAGCAGGTGTCTTAAGGAAACACGTCCAATGTTCCACTCACAGACACTCAGTGTGTGAGGTGAGTGCGCTACCAACAGAGCTACGGGACACCAGGAATTATTATAGATGGCGCTGTGTAACGTAACCCTCAGAGCTAGAATGGTTTGGCTGAAAACACTTACAAGGTGAACCAAGTATCTTGGTACAAACTGAAAACAATTAACATGGTGTGCTACACGAGGTTAATACTGGTACTCGCTGTGTTTACATTGTCTTCCTTCTCTCATGTGCCTAAACGAATGTTCAACATTCCAACATATGCATTTATTTGTGCGCCGAATATCGACCATATGGTTGCGAATGATTGTCAAGTATTCTGGAGGTATTTCACCTGTTAATTAACACTTCCCGAAAGGAATGACGTCTCAATTTAGGAAAGCACCAACCACCCCCCCATGTCAATCTTCCTACCGATTCCTCCCGAGGCTCTGTCCTGCCTGTGCCTCTCCTGGCTCCTTGACACTAACATATTACAAATTTAGTTTCATACTCAAGTATTTATATAATTTAGAGACATTATTTTATGCAGTAAAACTGCAAGAATAAACAAATCAGTCAAGAAAATTCGCTTGATATGTTATTAATATGATTTATTTTCATATTTCGACGTTTAAGAGCAATTTGATGCATTTTCTAACTTCAGTTTTTAGCTAAATATATTTTTGTAAATAGTTCAAGAAAACGTCAAAGTTTACTACCTCAAATAAAATAAAATATATGGTAAGTTGGCCCTCATGACGTCAACAAATTAATTAGCTAATAAAGAATATAATCGTCAAAGGCGATTATATTGTTTATATGCCATATTATTTTTATGTTTGATGAACTGATTACATCGACTCAAGGCTGAGGGACTGATTACCTCAAAACTCCTGTTCTTCATCTTTCTCCTTTGTATGGACTGATGAAGCCACTGTGTGGCGAAACGTTTCCTCATTACAGATACCCAAGTGTTGCACATGTGTCTAATTTATAAACACAACTCATCTTCACCTTCAAGAATACAAACAGCGCTTCTAAAAAACAGTATTGTTAATAAAACACGAAATACAAACCTGACGGATGATACACTATCACCCAACTAAACCTCACCCCATAACATATAATGATTAATTAAACACAACAATAATAATGACATCAATTAATTAATGTCACTGTTGAATGTACCTTTATAATAATAATTGATATACCTACTTCCTGAATAACGTTTACCTAATTATTCAGCAAAAATCTCACCATTTCGCGAATTAAACTCGCAAAATGCGTGAACATTATTTGGGTTGGCAAAACAACAATAACTTTAGTGGGACTTCAAGGTGAGATGTCCCTTCACGCGTCCAGTCTCCGCTATAACAAATCCTCGTATTACTCTGGACATCAAATCGCTCCCCTGTGCTGTAAGCTCTTTAAACGTGGATTATTACGTTAGTTTTCCTATCTGCATATACTGCGTCCTTTCTCCCTCTCTCTCTCTCCTACACATCAGTGATCTTCACTAACTTCCATTACTTCTCTTTATAGCCCGCCTCTGCAATTCACTTTTCTACAACTCTAATTTTATTGCGAGTATTACCAGCAAATGACCTGCGAGCAACAGTAATTACCTTTGTACTTTGTAAGTTACTGTGCGATATGAGACGCAGTTGTGGCAGGAAGAACGTTTGAACTTGTCGTGAAGTGTGAACGTTTAGCTTGTTACTGTGTTTTGTTGGTAGCTCGGGTTTATGTGATGGCTTACTCCAGGGATTCACTGTTTCAGTTACCGTAACCACATTCACTGCCTCAGTTACTGTAACCACATTCACTGCCTCAGTTACCGTAACCACATTCACTCCCCTCAGTTACTGAAACCCCACATTCACTGCCCTCAGTTACCGTAACCACATTCACTGCCTCAGTTACTGTAACCACATTCACTGCCTCAGTTACCGTAACCACATTCACTGCCTCAGTTACTGTAACCACATTCACTGCCTCAGTTACCGTAACCACATTCACTGCCTCAGTTACTGTAACCACATTCACTGCCTCATTACCGTAACCACTTCACTGCCCTCAGTTACTGTAACCACATTCACTGCCTCATTACGAAAACCACATTCACTGCCTCAGTTACTGTAACCACATTCACTGCCTCAGTTACCATAACCACATTCACTGCCTCAGTTACCATAACCACATTCACTGCCTCAGTTACTGTAACCACATTCACTGCCTCAGTTACTGTAACCACATTCACTGCCTCATTTAAACTGTAACCACATTCACTGCCTCAGTTACCATAACCACATTCACTGCCTCAGTTACAGTAACCACATTCACTGCCTCAGTTACTGTAACCACATTCACTGCCTCAGTTACCATAACCACATCACTGCCTCATTACCATAACCACATTCACTGCCTCATTACAGAAACCCAAACATTCACTGCCTCAGTTACTGTAACCACATTCACTGCCTCAGTTACCATAACCACCATTCACTGCCTCATTTTACCATACCACATTCACTGCCTCAGTTACCATAACCCATTCACTGCCTCAGTTACTGTAACCACATTCACTCCCCTCAGTTACGTAACCACATTCACTGCCTCAGTTACCATAACCACATTCACTGCCTCAGTTACCATAACCACATTCACTGCCTCAGTTACCATAACCACATTCACTGCCTCATTACGTAACCAAAATTCACTGCCTCATTTACAGTAACCACATTAAACTGCCTCAGTTACCATAACCACATTCACTGCCTCAGTTACCATAACCACATTCACTGCCTCAGTTACTGTAACCACATTCACTGCCTCAGTTACCATAACGACATTCACTGCCTCAGTTACTGTAACCACATTCACTGCCTCAGTTACTGTAACCACATTCACTGCCTCAGTTTCCCCATAACCACATTCCTGCCTCAGTTACCATAACCACATTCACTGCCTCAGTTACTGTAACGACATTCACTGCCTCAGTTACTGTAACCACATTCACTGCCTCAGTTACCATAACCACATTCACTGCCTCAGTTACTGTAACCACATTCATTGCCTCAGTTACCATAACCACATTCACTGCCTCAGTTACCATAACCACATCACTGCCTCATTTACTGTAACCACATTCACTGCCTCAGTTACCATAACCACATTCACTGCCTCAGTTACCATAACCACATTCACTGCCTCAGTTACCATAACCACATTCACTGCCTCAGTTACCTGTAACCACATTCACTCCTCAGTTACTGTAACCACATTCACTGCCTCAGTTACCATAACCACATTCACTGCCTCAGTTACTGTAACCACATTCACTGCCTCAGTTACTGTAACCACATTCACTGCCTCAGTTACTGTAACCACATTCACTGCCTCAGTTACCATAACCACATTCACTGCTCAGTTACCATAACACATTCACGGGCCTCAGTTACCATAACCACATTCACTGCCTCAGTTACCATAACCACATTCACTGCCTCAGTTACAGTAACCACATTCACTGCCTCAGTTACTGTAACCACATTCACTGCCTCAGTTACAGTAACCACATTCACTGCCTCATTTACAGTAACCACATTCACTGCCTCAGTTACAGTAACCACATTCACTGCCTCAGTTACTGTAACCACATTCACTGCCTCAGTTACTGTAACCACATTCACTGCCTCAGTTACCATAACCACATTCACTGCCTCAGTTACCATAACCACATTCACTGCCTCAGTTACTGTAACCACATTCACTGCCTCAGTTACCATAACCACATTCACTGCCCAATACTGAAAAACACATTCACTGCCTCAGTTACTGAAACCCACATTCACTGCCTCAGTTACCATAACCACATTCACTGCCTCAGTTACCATAACCACATTCACTGCCTCAGTTACTGTAACCACATTCACTGCCTCAGTTACCATAACCACTTCACTGCCTCAGTTCCCCATAACCACATTCACTGCCTCAGTTACCATAACCACATTCACTGCCTCAGTTACTGTAACCACATTCACTGCCTCAGTTACCATAACCACATTCACTGCCTCAGTTACCATAACCACTTTCCCACTGCCTCATTACCATAACCACATTCACTGCCTAAAGTTACTTAACCACTTTCCCACTGCCTCATTACTGTAACCACATTCACTGCCTCAGTTACCATAACCACATTCATTTCCAGTTACTGTAACCACATTCACTGCCTCAGTTACTGTAACCACATTCACTCCTCAGTTACTGTAACCACATTCACTGCCTCAGTTACCATAACCACATTCACTGCCTCAGTTACCATAACCACATTCACTGCCTCAGTTACCATAACCACATTCACTGCCTCAGTTACCATAACCACATTCACTGCCTCAGTTACAGTAACCACATTCACTGCCTCAGTTACTGTAACCACTTTCACTGCCTCAGTTACAGTAACCACATTCACTGCCCATTTACATAACCACATTCACTGCCTCATTACAGTAACCACATTCACTGCCTCAGTTACTGTAACCACATTCACTGCCTCAGTTACTGTAACCACATTCACTGCCTCAGTTACCATAACCACATTCACTGCCTCAGTTACCATAACCACATTCACTGCCTCAGTTACTGTAACCAATTTCACTGCTCAGTTTACCATAACCACATTCACTGCCTCAGTTACTGTAACCACATTCACTGCCTCAGTTACTGTAACCACATTCACTGCCTCAGTTACCATAACCACATTCACTGCCTCAGTTACCATAACCACATTCACTGCCTCAGTTACTGTAACCACATTCACTGCCTCAGTTACCATAACCACATTCACTGCCTCAGTTACCATAACCACATTCACTGCCTCAGTTACCATAACCACATTCACTGCCTCAGTTACCATAACCACATTCACTGCCTCAGTTACCATAACCACATTCACTGCCTCAGTTACAGTAACCACATTCACTGCCTCAGTTACCATAACCACATTCACTGCCTCAGTTACAGTAACCACATTCACTGCCTCAGTTACTGTAACCACATTCACTGCCTCAGTTACCATAACCACATTCACTGCCTCAGTTACTGTAACCACATTCACTGCCTCAGTTACTGTAACCACATTCACTGCCTCAGTTACCATAACCACATTCACTGCCTCAGTTACTGTAACCACATTCACTGCCTCTGTGGCATGCAAAGAGTACGTAACCTTTATTCGGCGCATGGACACACCCTCATTTACAGGCTATCTCCCCCAACCAGCGAACCAGGTTGCTAAGAGTTGATGATGGGGCCCCATCGTTCAACTAGTGACCAGGTTCTAGCCAATAAGAAGGTGGGATTGACAATCGCAGAGGTTATGTGGATACCGCTCTCCTGTCTGCCCTTGTCATTCCCATTCTAGAGCTGGTTGAAGCACGGTCTGCTATCTTGTGGCTTCTATTTCTGCCTTGCTTACCGTGGAGTGCACTATATTTATCACTGTACATAGTGTACATATTGCTGTTATAAATTGGTGAAGGATAATATAAGTCTAAACTTTTTCTATTGTGTTTATTTGCTCCCATTACACCTGGGATAACAGGCCATTTGAAATCCTAGGTTGTAATAGCCTCAGTTACTGTAACCACATTCACTGCCTCAGTTACCATAACCACATTCACTGCCTCAGTTACTGTAACCACATTCACTGCCTCAGTTACTGTAAAACCCCATTTACTGCCCAGTTACCATAACCACATTCACTGCCTCAGTTACCATAACCACATTCACTGCCTCAGTTAAAAGTAACCACATTCACTGCCTCAGTTACTGTAACCACATTCACTGCCTCAGTTACTGTAAAACCACATTCCCTGCCTCAGTTACCATAGCCACATTCACTGCCTCAGTTACCATAACCACATTCACTGCCTCAGTTTCCAAAAACCACATCACTGCCTCAGTTACCATAACCACATTCACTGCCTCAGTTACAGTAACCACATTCACTGCCTCAGTTTACTGTAACCACATTCACTGCTCAGTACAAATAACCACATTCACTGCCTCAGTTACAGTAACCACATATCACTGCCTCAGTTACTGTAACCACAAATTTACTGCCTCAGTTACCATAACCACATTTACTGCCTCAGTTACCATAACCACATTCACTGCCTCAGTTACTGTAACCCCCATTCACTGCCTCAGTTACCAAACCACATTCACTGCCTCAGTTACCATAACCACATTCACTGCCTCAGTTACTGTAAAACCCCATTCACTGCCTCAGTTACCTTAACCACATTCACTGCCTCAGTTACTGTAACCACATTCACTGCCTCAGTTACAGTAACCACATTCACTGCTTCAGTTACCATAACCACATTCACTGCCTCAGTTACAGTAACCACATTCACTGCCTTAGTTACCATAACCACATTCACTGCCTCAGTTACTGTAACCACATTCACTGCCTCAGTCACTGTAACCACATTCACTTTATCAGTTACAGTATCCACATTCACTGCATCAGTTACCATAACCACATTCACTGCCTCAGTTACCAAACCACATTCACTGCCTCAGTTACCATAACCACATTCACTGCCTCAGTTACAGTAACCACATTCACTGCCTCAGTTACCATAACCACATTCACTGCCTCAGTTACCATAACCACATTCACTGCCTCAGTTACCATAACCACATTCACTGCCTCAGTTACCCCTAAAACCCCATTCACTGCCTCAGTTACAGTAACCACATTCACTGCCTCAGTTACCATAACCACATTCACTCCTCAGTTACAGTAACCACATTTCCCGCCTCAGTTAAACCAAACCACATTCACTGCCTCAGTTACCATAACCACATTCACTGCCTCAGTTACCATAACCACATTCACTGCCTCAGTTACAGTAACCACATTCACTGCCTCAGTTACTGTAACCACATTCACTGCCTCAGTTACAGTAACCACATTCACTGCCTCAGTTACCATAACCACATTCACTGCCTCAGTTACCATAACCACATTCACTGCCTCAGTTACCCTAACCACATTCACTGCCTCAGTTACTGTAACCACATTCACTGCCTCAGTTACCATAACCACATTCACTGAATCAGTTACCATAACCACATTCACTGCCTCAGTTATCATAACCACATTCACTGCCTCAGTTACCATAACCACATTCACTGCCTCAGTTACCATAACCACATTCACTGCCTCAGTTACCATAACCACATTCACTGCCTCAGTTGCAGTAACCACATTCACTGCCTCGGTTACAGTAACCACGTTCACTGCCTCGGTTACAGTAACCACATTCACTGCCTCGGTTACCGTAACCAGATTCACTGCCTCGGTTACCGTAACCAGATTCACTGCCTCAGTTACAATAACCACATTCACTGCCTCGGTTACAGTAACCACATTCACTGCCTCGGTTACAGTAACCACATTCACTGCCTCGGTTACCATAACCAAATTCACTGCCTTGGTTACAGTAACCACATTCACTGCCTCGGTTACAGTAACCACATTCACTGCCTCAGTTACTGTAACCACATTCACTGCCTCGGTTACCGTAACCAGATTCACTGCCTCAGTTACCATAACCACATTCACTGCCTCAGTTACCATAACCACATTCACTGCCTCGGTTACCGTAACCAGATTCACTGCCTCGGTTACCGTAACCAGATTCACTGCCTCAGTTACCATAACCACATTCACTGCCTCAGTTACCATAACCACATTCACTGCCTCGGTTACCGTAACCAGATTCACTGCCTCAGTTACCATAACCACATTCACTGCCTCAGTTACCATAACCAGATTCACTGCCTCGGTTACCGTAACCAGATTCACTGCCTCAGTTACAGTAACCACATTCACTGCCTCACTTACCGTAACCAAATTCACTGCCTCGGTTACCGTAAGCACATTCACTGCCTCGGTTACCGTAACCAGATTCACTGCCTAGGTTACCGTAACCAGATTCACTGCCTCAGTTACAGTAACCACATTCACTGCCTCAGTTACCGTAACCAGATTCACTGCCTCGGTTACCGTAACCACATTCACTGCCTCGGTTACCGTAACCAGATTCACTGCCTCGGTTATTTTCAGCACATTAACGGATCTGATTACTGAAGAAGCACATGTTGATCCAATTACCTTTGTGACTCACTGAACTGTGCATACTGTAGTCAGATTACTTTTGTAATCCGATTCCCTAATGACAAACTGATTACCTTAAAGGCATACACTGAGATGGTTACCTTCGCTACATAAACTAAACTTATTACAACGTATACTGAATCTTGTCACACACACACCTGGTTTCCTTACTGACAAACACTGACCTAATTACCTTAGTGACATTACCAGAGCTAGTTACCTTAACAGCATACACTTAACTGGTTCCCTTAATAACATTCATCGACACAATTATCTAAGACTTAATGTAAGACCTTAAACTTGTACACTAAACAGGTTACCTTAAATACGCAAGATAAACTTGCTACGTAACTGTTCAGTCATGCCCTCTTGTTCAGTCATGCCCTCATGTTCAGTCATGCCCTCATGTTCAGTCATGCCCTCATGTTCAGTCATGCCCTCTTGTTCAGTCATGCCCTCATTTTCAGTCATGCCATCATGTTCAGTCATGCCCTCATGTTCAGTCATGCCATCATGTTCAGTCATGCCCTCATGTTCAGTCATGCCCTCATGTTCAGTCATGCCCTCATGTTCAGTCATGCCCCATGTTCAGTCATGCCCTCATGTTCAGTCATGCCCCATGTTCAGTCATGCCCTCATGTTCAGTCATGCCCTCATGTTCAGTCATGCCATCATGTTCAGTCATGCCTCATGTTCAGTCATGCCCTCATGTTCAGTCATGCCCTCATGTTCAGTCATGCCCTCATTTTCAGTCATGCCATCATGTTCAGTCATGCCCTCATGTTCAGTCATGCCCTCATGTTCAGTAATGCCCTCATTTTCAGTCATGCCATCATGTTCAGTCATGCCCTCATGTTCAGTCATGCCCTCATGTTCAGTCATGCCATCATGTTCAGTCATGCCATCATGTTCAGTCATCTACAAACTACCCACATTATTACTCTGGTTTCCTCCTCTAGTTCCTGCCTATAACTACCCACATTATTACTCTGGTTTCCTCCTCTAGTTCCTGCCTATAACTACCCACATTATTACTCTGGTTTCCTCCTCTAGTTCCTGCCTATAACTACCCACATTATTACTCTGGCTTCCTCCTCTAGTTCCTGCCTATAACTACCCACATTATTACTCTGGCCTCCTCCTCTAGTTCCTGCCTATAACTACCCACATTATTACTCTGGCTTCCTCCTCTAGTTCCTGCCTTTATAACTACCCACATTATTACTCTGGCTTCCTCCTCTAGTTCCTGCCTATAACTTCCCACATTATTACTCTGGCTTCCTCCTCTAGTTCCTGCCTATAACTTCCCACATTATTACTCTGGCTTCCTCCTCTAGTTCCTGCCTATAACTTCCCACATTATTACTCTGGCTTCCTCCTCTAGTTCCTGCCTATAACTACCACATTATTACTCTGGCTTCCTCCTCTAGTTCCTGCCTATAACTACCCACATTATTACACTGGCTTCCTCTAGTTCCTGCCTATAACTACCCACATTATTACTCTGGCCTCCTCCTCTAGTTCCTGCCTATAACTACCCACATTATTACTCTGGCCTCCTCCTCTAGTTCCTGCCTATAACTACCCACATTATTACTCTGGCTTCCTCCTCTAATTCCTGCCTATAACTACCCACATTATTACTCTGGCTTCCTATTCTAGTTCCTGCCTATAACTACCCACATTATTACTCTGGCTTCCTCCTCTAGTTCCTGCCTATAACTCCCCACATTACTCTGGCTTCCTCCTCTAGTTCCTGCCTATAACTACCCACATTATTACTCTGGCTTCCTTCTCTAGTTCCTGCCTATAACTACCCACATTATTACTCTGGCTTCCTCCTCTAGTTCCTGCCTATAACTACCCACATTATTACTCTGGCTTCCTCCTCTAGTACCTGCCTATAACTACCCACATTATTACTCTGGCCTCCTCCTCTAGTTCCTGCCTATAACTACCCACATTATTACTCTGGCTTCCTCCTCTAGCTCCTGCCTATAACTACCCACATTATTACTCTGGCTTCCTCTAGTTCCTGCCTATAACTACCCACATTATTTACTCTGGCTTCCTCCTCTAGTTCCTGCCTATAACTACCACATTATTACTCTGGCTTCCTCCTCTAGTTCCTGCCTAAACTACCCACATTATTACTCTGGCTTCCTCCTCTAGTTCCTGCCTATAACTACCCACATTATTACTCTGGCTTCCTCCTCGAGTTCCTGCCTATAACTACCCACATTATTACTCTGGCTTCCTCCTCTAGTTCCTGCCTATAACTACCCACATTATTACTCTGGCTTCCTCCTCTAGTTCCTGTCTATAACTACCCACATTATTACTCTGGCTTCCTCCTCTAGTTCCTGCCTATAACTACCCACATTATTACTCTGGCTTCCTCTCTAGTTCCTGCCTATAACTACCCACATTATTACTCTGGCTTCCTCCTCTAGTTCCTGCCTATAACTACCTACATTATTACTCTGGCTTCCTCCTCTAGTTCCTGCCTATAACTACCCACATTATTACTCTGGCTTCCTCCTCTAGTTCCTGCCTATAACTACCCACATTATTACTCTGGCTTCCTCCTCTAGTTCCTGCCTATAACTACCCACATTATTACTCTGGCTTCCTCCTCTAGTTCCTGCCTATAAACTACCTACATTATTACTCTGGCTTCCTCTTCTAGTTCCTGCCTATAACTACCCACATTATTTACTCTGGCTTCCTCCTCTAGTTCCTGCCTATAATTTCCCCACATTATTACTCTGGCTTCCTCCTCTAGTTCCTGCCTATAACTACCTACATTATTACTCTGGCTTCCTCCTCTAGTTCCTGCCTATAACTACCCACATTATTACTCTGGCTTCCTCCTCTAGTTCCTGCCTTTTAACTTCCCACATTATTACTCTGGCCTCCTCCTCTAGTTCCTGCCTATAACTACCCACATTATTACTCTGGCCTCCTCCTCTAGTTACTGCCTATAACTACCCACATTATTACTCTGGCTTCCTCCTCTAGTTCCTGTCTATAACTACCCACATTATTACTCTGGCTTCCTCCTCTAGTTCCTGCCTATAACTACCTACATTATTACTCTGGCTTCCTCCTCTAGTTCCTGCCTATAACTACCCACATTATTACTCTGGCCTCCTCCTCTAGTTCCTGCCTATAACTACCCACATTATTACTCTGGCCTCCTCCTCTAGTTCCTGCCTATAACTACCCACATTATTACTCTGGCTTCCTCTAGTTCCTGCCTATAACTACCCACATTAGTACTCTGGCTTCCTCCTCTAGTTCCTGCCTATAACTACCTACATTATTACTCTGGCTTCCTCCTCTAGTTCCTGCCTATAACTACCCACATTATTACTCTGGCTTCCTCCTCTAGTTCCTGCCTATAACTACCCACATTATTACTCTGGCCTCCTCCTCTAGTTCCTGCCTATAACTACCCACATTATTACTCTGGCCTCCTCCTCTAGTTCCTGCCTATAACTACCCACATTATTACTCTGGCTTCCTCTAGTTCCTGCCTATAACTACCCACATTAGTACTCTGGCTTCCTCCTCTAGTTCCTGCCTATAACTACCCACATTATTACTCTGGCTTCCTCTAGTTCCTGCCTATAACTACCCACATTAGTACTCTGGCTTCCTCCTCTAGTTCCTGCCTATAACTTCCCACATTATTACTCTGGCTTCCTCCTCTAGTTCCTGCCTATAACTACCCACATTATTACTCTGGCTTCCTCCTCTAGTTCCTGCCTATAAAACTTCCCACATTATTACTCTGGCTTCCTCCTCTAGTTCCTGCCTATAACTTCCCACATTATTACTCTGGCTTCCTCCTCTAGTTCCTGCCTATAACTTCCCACATTATTACTCTGGCTTCTCCTCCTCTAGTTCCTGCCTATAACTTCCCACATTATTACTCTGGCTTCCTCCTCTAGTTCCTGCCTATAACTTCCCACATTATTACTCTGGCTTCCTCCTCTAGTTCCTGCCTATAACTACCCACATTATTACTCTGGCTTCCTCCTCTAGTTCCTGCCTATAACTACCTACATTATTACTCTGGCTTCCTCTTCTAGTTCCTGCCTATAACTACCCACATTATTACTCTGGCTTCCTCCTCTAGTACCTGCCTAAAAACTTCCCACATTATTACTCTGGCTTCCTCCTCTAGTTCCTGCCTATAACTACCCACATTATTACTCTGGCTTCCTCCTCTAGTTCCTGCCTATAACTACCCACATTATTACTCTGGCTTGCTCCTCTAGTTCCTGCCTATAACTACCACATTATTACTCTGGCTTCCTCCTCTAGTTCCTGCCTATAACTACCCACATTATTACTCTGGCTTCCTCCTCTAGTTCCTGCCTATAACTACCCACATTATTACTCTGGCCTCCTCCTCTAGTTCCTGCCTATAACTACCCACATTATTACTCTGGCTTCCTCCTCTAGTTCCTGCCAATAACTACCCCACATTATTACTCTGGCCTCCTCCTCTAGTTCCTGCCTATAACTACCCACATTATTACTCTGGCCTCCTCCTCTAGTTCCTGCCTATAAACTACCCACATTATTACTCTGGCTTCCTCTAGTTCCTGCCTATAACTACCCACATTAGTACTCTGGCTTCCTCCTCTAGTTCCTGCCTATAACTACCCACATTATTACTCTGGCTTCCTCGTCTAGTTCCTGCCTATAACTACCCACATTATTACTCTGGCTTCCTCCTCTAGTTCCTGCCTATAACTACCCACATTATTACTCTGGCTTGCTCCTCTAGTTCCTGCCTATAACTACCCACATTATTACTCTGGCTTCCTCCTCTAGTTCCTGCCTATAACTACCTACATTATTACTCTGGCTTCCTCCTCTAGTTCCTGCCTAGAACTACCCACATTATTACTCTGGCTTCCTCGTCTAGTTCCTGCCTATAACTACCCACATTATTACTCTGGCTTCCTCCTCTAGTTCCTGCCTATAACTTCCCACATTATTACTCTGGCTTCCTCCTCTAGTTCCTGCCTATAACTACCCACATTATTACTCTGGCTTCCTCCTCTAGTTCCTGCCTATAACTACCTACATTATTACTCTGGCTTCCTCCTCTAGTTCCTGCCTATAACTACCCACATTATTACTCTGGCCTCCTCCTCTAGTTCCTGCCTATAACTACCACATTATTACTCTGGCCTCCTCCTCTAGTTCCTGCCTATAACTACCCACATTATTACTCTGGCCTCCTCCTCTAGTTCCTGCCTATAACTACCCACATTATTACTCTGGCCTCCTCCTCTAGTTCCTGCCTATAACTACCCACATATTACTCTGGCCTCCTCCTCTAGTTCCTGCCTATAACTACCCACATTATTACTCTGGCCTCCTCCTCTAGTTCCTGCCTATAACTACCCACATTATTACTCTGTCTTCCTCCTCTAGTTCCTGCCTATAACTACCCACATTATTACTCTGGCCTCCTCCTCTAGTTCCTGCCTATAACTACCCACATTATTACTCTGGCTTCCTCCTCTAATTCCTGCCTATAACTACCCACATTATTACTCTGGCCTCCTCCTCTAGTTCCTGCCTATAACTACCCACATTATTACTCTGGCCTCCTCCTCTAGTTCCTGCCTATAACTACCCACATTATTACTCTGGCCTCCTCCTCTAGTTCCTGCCTATAACTACCCACATTATTACTCTGTCTTCCTCCTCTAGTTCCTGCCTATAACTACCCACATTATTACTCTGGCCTCCTCCTCTAGTTCCTGCCTATAACTACCCACATTATTACTCTGGCTTCCTCCTCTAGTTCCTGCCTATAACTTGCTGCTGCCCAACTTTCGCAAATCGTTCACATCACTTGCGTCTTGCGCTTAAGTCTAGTTGTCACACTTCCAGTTCTCTCATTATTTTCTTATTTTACTCCTCTTCTTTCTCCTACTAATTCACCTGATCCTTCCCTCTTATAATCACTCATCAAAGGAGGATCACTAATGTCTCCATTTTCCTCTCTGTTTATTTTTCTTCCTTCAACTTTTCACTATCACAAATACAGTAAGATCTCATTTCGACTTCATGACAAGACATCCATAAATAATTTAACTACAGCACTAAGTTACAGTCACTGCAACGACACGGGCATATAAAAACTTAACAGGTTACAGCAGAGGCACTAAGTAATCCACGACTAACATGCATAATCAGGTCCATTAATAACAACCATATGTACAAAAAACAGTATAAACTGGGTTTAATACTAAAGAACATATCAAGAACTATTCGTTAGTCTTTATTAAACTAATGAGGATGTCAAAATATTTTTTTTATTCTAGGAGATATAATTAAACCATAAGTAGCATGAAAAAGACTAGAGGCGCTCACTCTCAAAATCCTGGGTACTCAGAAGTTGACATAAACCAGAGTTATTGTATTAACTAAACCCGTGGTGAATGGTTTTGAAAACCGACAAGTTGAAGAATCGAGACACTTGTGCAACACATGGGAATCTTTATTGAAGAAAGTTTCGCCACACAGTGGCTTCATCAGTCCAATACAAAGTAGAAATGGGTAAGGAGAGGAGAAGTTTGAGGTAATCAGTCCCTCAGCCTGGAATCGATGTGTTCGGTCCATCACTATTGTAGGAAGTGTGATGGACCGAACACATCGATTCCAGGCTGAGGGACTGATTACCTCAAACTACTCCTCTCCTTACCCACTTCTACTTTGTATTGGACTGATGAAGCCACTGTATGGCGAAACGTTTCTTCAATAAAGATTCCCATGTGTTGCATAAGTGTCTCAATTCTTCATTAACTAAACCCAATAAACCGAAACTCCTGCTTGTAGTAACAGCTACCATGGGGTCAATTGTAGCTTATGAAATTGTTGCATAATACAATCGTAATTGCATGTTATTCTTACCTGCATAATACAATCATACCTGCATAATACAGTCTTGCCTGTATAATACAATCATACCTGTATAATACAGTCTTGCCTGTATAATACAATCATACCTGCATAATACAATCATACCTGCATAATACAATCATACCTGCATAATACAATCATACCTGCAAAATACAATCATACCTGCATAATACAATCATACCTGCATAATACAATCATACCTGCATAATACAATCACACCTGCATAATACAATCATACCTGCATAATACAATCATACCTGCATAATACAATCATACCTGCATAATACAATTATACCTGCATAATATAATCATACCTGCATAATACAGTCTTGCCTGTATAATACAATCATACCTGCATAATACAATCATATCTGCATAATACAATCATACCTGCATAATACAATCATACCTGCATAATACAATCATACCTGCATAATACAGTCTTGCCTGCATAATACAATCATACCTGCATAATACAATCATACCTGCATAATACAATCATACCTGCATAATACAATTATACCTGCATAATACAATCATACCTGCATAATACAATTATACCTGCATAATACAATCATACCTGCATAATACAATTATACCTGCATAATACAATCACACATGCATAATACAATTATACCTGCATAATACAATCACACCTGCATAATACAATCATACCTGCATAATATAATCATAGCTGCATAATACAATCATACCTGCATAATACAATCATACCTGCATAATACAATCATACCTGCATAATACAATCATACCTGCATACTACAATCATACCTGCATAATACAATTATACCTGCATAATACAATCATATCTGTAAAATACAATCATATCTGCATAATACAATCATACCTGCATAATACAATCATACCTGCATAATACAATCATTCCTGCATAATACAATAATACCTGCATAATACAATCATACCTGCATAATACAATTATACCTGCATAATACAATTATACCTGCATAATACAATCACACCTGCATAATACAATCACACCTGCATAATACAATTATACCTGCATAATACAATCACACCTGCATAATACAATCATACCTGCATAATACAATCATACCTGCATAATACAATCATACCTGCATAATACAATCATACCTGCATAATACAATCATACCTGCATAATACAATCATACCTGCATACTACAATCATACCTGCATAATACAATTATACCTGCATAATACAATCATATCTGTAAAATACAATCATATCTGCATAATACAATCATACCTGCATAATACAATCATACCTGCATAATACAATCATACCTGCATAATACAATCATACCTGCATAATACAATCATACCTGCATACTACAATCATACCTGCATAATACAATTATACCTGCATAATACAATCATATCTGCAAAATACAATCATATCTGCATAATACAATCATACCTGCATAATATAATCATACCTGCATAATACAATCATTCCTGCATAATACAATCATACCTGCATAATACAATCATACCTGCATAATACAATTATAAATGCATAATACAATCATACCTGCATAATACAATTATACCTGCATAATACAATCACACCTGCATAATACAATTATACCTGCATAATACAATTATACCTGCATAATACAATCACACCTGCATAATACAATCATACCTGCACAATACAATCATACCTGCATAATACAATCATACCTGCATAATACAATCATACCTGCATAATACAATCATACCTGCATAATACAATCATATCTGCATAATACAATTATACCTGCATAATACAATCATACCTGCATAATACAATCATACCTGCATAATACAATTATACCTGCATAATACAATCATAAATGCATAATACAATTATACCTGCATAATACAATTATACCTGCATAATACAATCATACCTGCATAATACAATCATACCTGCATAATACAATCATATCTGCATAATACAATTATACCTGCATTATACAATAATACCTGCATAATACAATCATACCTGCATAATACAATTATACCTGCATTATACAATTATACCTGCATAATACAATCATACCTGCATAATATAATCATACCTGCATAATACAATCATACCTGCATAATACAATTATACCTGCATAACACAATTATACCTGCATAATACAATCATAAATGCATAATACAATCATACCTGCATAATACAATCATATCTGCATAATACAATTATACCTGCATAATACAATTATACCTGCATAATACAATCATACCTCCATAATACAATCATACCTGCATAATACAATCATACCTGCAAAATACAATCATACCTGCATAATACAATCATACCTGCATAATACAATCATACCTGCATAATACAATCATACCTGCATAATACAATCATACCTGCATAATACAATCATACCTGCATAATACAATCATACCTGCATAATACAATCATACCTGCATAATACAATTATACCTGCATAATACAATCATACCTGCATAATACAATCATACCTGCATAATACAATTATACCTGCATAATACAATCATACCTGCATAATACAGTCTTGCCTGTATAATACAATCATACCTGCATAATACAATCATACCTGCATAATACAATCATATCTGCATAATACAATCATACCTGCATAATAAAATCATACCTGCATAATACAGTCTTGCCTGCATAATACAATCATACCTGCATAATACAATCATACCTGCATAATACAATCATACCTGCATAATACAATCATACCTGCATAATACAATTATACCTGCATAATACAATCACACCTGCATAATACAATTATACCTGCATAATACAATCACACCTGCATAATACAATCATACCTGCATAATACAATCATACCTGCATAATACAATCATACCTGCATAATACAATCATACCTGCGTAATACAATCATACCTGCATAATACAATCATACCTGCATAATACAATCATACCTGCATAATACAATTATACCTGCATAATACAATCATACCTGCATAATACAGTCTTGCCTGTATAATACAATCATACCTGCATAATACAATCATACCTGCATAATACAATCATATCTGCATAATACAATCATACCTGCATAATACAATCATACCTGCATAATAAAATCATACCTGCATAATACAGTCTTGCCTGCATAATACAATCATACCTGCATAATACAATCATACCTGCATAATACAATCATACCTGCATAATACAATTATACCTGCATAATACAATTATACCTGCATAATACAATCATACCTGCATAATACAATTATACCTGCATAATACAATCACACCTGCATAATACAATTATACCTGCATAATACAATCACACCTGCATAATACAATCATACCTGCATAATACAATCATACCTGCATACTACAATCATACCTGCATAATACAATCATACCTGCATAATACAATTATACCTGCATAATACAATCATATCTGCATAATACAGTCATATCTGCATAATACAATCATACCTGCATAATATAATCATACCTGCATAATACAATCATACCTACATAATACAATCATACCTGCATAATACAATCATACCTGCATAGTACAATTATACCTGCATAATACAATCATACCTGCATAATACAGTCTTGCCTGTATAATACAATCATACCTGCATAATACTATCATACCTGCATAATACAATCATACCTGCATAATACAATCATACCTGCATAATACAATCATACCTGCATAATACAATCATACCTGCATAATACAGTCTTGCCTGCATAATACAATCATACCTGCATAATACAATCAAACCTGCATAATACAATCATACCTGCATAATACAATTATACCTGCATAATACAATCATACCTGCATAATACAATTATACCTGCATAATACAATCACACCTGCATAATACAATTATACCTGCATAATACAATCACACCTGCATAATACAATTATACCTGCATAATACAATCACACCTGCATAATACAATCATACCTGCATAATACAATCATACATGCATAATACAATCATACCTGCATAATACAATCATACCTGCATAATACAATCATACCTGCATAATACAATCATATCTGCATAATACAATCATACCTGCATAATACAATCATACCTGCATAATACAATCATATCTGCATAATACAATTATACCTGCATAAAACAATCATAAATGCATAATACAATCATACCTGCATAATACAATTATACCTGCATAATACAATCATACCTGCATAATACAATCATACCTGCATAATACAATTATACCTGCATAATACAATTATACCTGCATAATACAATCATACCTGCATAATACAATCATACCTGCATAATACAATCATATCTGCATAATACAATTATACCTGCATTATACAATTATACCTGCATAATACAATCATACCTGCATAATACAATTATACCTGCATTATACAATTATACCTGCATAATACAATCATACCTGCATAATACAATCATACCTGCATAATACAATCATACCTGCATAATACAATTATACCTGCATAACACAATTATACCTGCATAATACAATCATACCTGCATAATACAATCATATCTGCATAATACAATCATACCTGCATAATACAATCATACCTGCATAATACAATCATACGTGCATAATACATTAATCATACCTGCATAATACAATCATACCTGCATAATACAATCATACCTGCATAATACATTCATCATACCTGCATAATACAATCATACCTGCATACTACATTCATCATACCTGCATAATACTATCATACCTGCATAATACATTCATCATACCTGCATAATACTATCATACCTGCATAATACATTCATCGTACCTGCATAATACTATCATACCTGCATAATACATTCATCATACCTGCATAATACTATCATACCTGCATAATACATTCATCATACCTGCATAATACTATCATACCTGCATAATACATTCATCATACCTGCATAATACTATCATACCCGCATACTACATTCATCATACCCGCATACTACATTCATCATACCTACATAATACAATCATACCTGCATAATACAATACCTGCATAATACAATCATACCTGCATAATACAATCATACCTGCATAATACATTCATCATACCTGCATAATACAATCATACCTGCATACTACATTCATCATACCTGCATAATACTATCATACCTGCATAATACATTCATCATACCTGCATATTACTATCATACCTGCATAATACATTCATCGTACCTGCATAATACTATCATACCTGCATAATACATTCATCATACCTGCATAATACTATCATACCTGCATAATACATTCATCATACCTGCTTAATACTATCATACCTGCATAATACATTCATCATACCTGCATAATACTATCATACCCGCGTACTACATTCATCATACCCGCATACTACATTCATCATACCTACATAATACAATCATACCTGCATAATACAATACCTGCATAATACAATCATACCTGCATAATACAATCATACCTGCATAATACAATCATACCTGCATAATACAATCATACCTGCATAATACAATCATACCTGCATAATACAATCATACCTGCATAATACAATCATACCTGCATACTACATTCATCATACCGGTAATGATCAGATATTAACCGGCTTCAAGATTATAATTGTCGAGTCATTCCATAAGAATTAAGGTGTCTTATAAATTTAAATTGTTTGGATGCAAATTAGAAATTTTGACTTTTTTAAACTTCAGATTATTGAGATTAAATGCAGTTTTTGGAGAATGTCTTTTCTGATAGTCATTAAACTTTCAGTGTTCATGGGGGGTTTATTTAAATAAAGCTGGGCTTTAACTTATGCAATTTTCAGATTTCCAGTTTTATGAACAAAATTCCCTTCCATTTAATAAATAGAGAATGCCTCTTTCGGTCGGCATCAAACCCTTTGGCGCTGATGTGTGCTAACTTGATTATTTTTGAATTGAAACTGATTTTATTAAATTGTGCTTTACTAAGAACACGTAAGAACACAAGGAGGAACACTGCAGTAGGCCTACTGGCTCATCCTGGGTAGCTCTTTCACACATCCATCCCGTTAACAGAATATTCGCCCCCAATAACCTGTAGAACCATAACCATAATGTCTGTAGAACCATAACCACAATGCTTGTAGAACCATAACTACAATGCTTGTAGAACCATAACCACAATGCCTGTAGAACCATAACCACAATGCCTGTTGAACCATAACCATAATACCTGTAGAACCTTAACCTTAATACCTGTAGAACGATAACCATAATGCCTGTAGAACCATAAGCATAATACCTGTACAACCTTAACCTTAATACCTGTAGAACCTTAACCTTACTACCTGTAGAACGATAACCATAATGCCTGTAGAATCATAAGCATAATACCTGTAGAACCTTAACCTTAATACCTGTAGAACCTTAACCTTAATACCTGTAGAACGATAACCATAATGCCTGTAGAACCATAAGCATAATACCTGTAGAACCTTAACCTTAATACCTGTAGAACCTTAACCTTAATACCTGTAGAACGATAACCATAATGCCTGTAGAACCATAAGCATAATACCTGTAGAACCTTAACCTTAATACCTGTAGAACCTTAACCTTAATACCTGCAGAACGATAACCATAATGCCTGTAGAACCATAACCATAATGCCTGTAGAACCATAACCATAATACCTGTAGAACCTTAACCTTAATACCTGTAGAACCTTAACCTTAATACCTGTAGAACGATAACCATAATACCTGTAGAACCATAACCATAATACCTGTAGAACCATAACCATAATGCATGTAGAACCATAACCATAATACCTGTAGAACCATAACCATAATGCCTGTAGAACCATAACCATAATGCCTGTAGAACCAAAACATAATATCTGTAGAACCATAACCATAATGGCTGTAGAACCATAACATAATATCTGTAGAACCATAACCATAATGCTTGTAAAACCATAACCATAATGCCTGTAGAACCATAACCATAATACCTGTAGAACCATAACCATAATGCCTGTAGAACCATAACCATAATACCTGTAGAACCATAACCATAATGCTTGTAAAACCATAACCATAATACCTGTAGAACTATAACATAATATCTGTAGACCCATAACCATAATACCTGTAGAACCATAACCATAATACCTGTAGAACCATAACCATAATGCTTGTAGACCCATAACCATAATGCTTGTAGAACCATAACATAATATCTGTAGAACCATAACCATAATACCTGTAGAACCACAACATAATATCTGTAGAACCATAACCATAATACCTGTAGAACCATAACATAATATCTGTAGAATCATAACCATAATATCTGTAGAACCATAACCATAACACCTGTAGAACCATAACCATAATACCTGTAGAACCATAACCATAATACCTGTACAACCATAACCATAATACCTGTAGAACCATAACCATAATACCTGTACAACCATAACCATAATACCTGTAGAACCATAACCATAATACCTGTACAACCATAACCATAATACCTATAGAACCATAACCATAATACCTGTAGAACCATAACTCGTATAGAATTTCCTCCAACGCTTTCGAGTACATCTTCAGAACGCCTTGTCAGATCGGCTTCAAATCTGCAACCAAGACAAGTGGCGGATCACTTAGCAAGTGCACTTGTTCTCTGTCTTATTTCACGGGAACTTTTTCTGTTATTTCCTTCCATGACGTAACTTTAAACCTTCTAAATAACCTCAAACTGTCAACTCTGGTCAATTATATTGACACCATTAATGGTATCATTAATGGGGTGTTGGCGCTATATTGACACTATTAATGGTATCATTAATGTTGTGTTGGCGCTATATTGACACTATTAATGGTATCATTAATGGGGTGTTGGCGCTATATTGACACTATTAATGGTATCATTAATGGGGTGTTGGCGCTATATTGACACCATTAATGGTATCATTAATGGGGTTTTGGCGCTATATTGACACCATTAATGGTATCATTAATGGGGTGTTGGCGCTATATTGACACCATTAATGGTATCATTAATGGGGTGTTGGCGCTATATTGACACCATTAATGGTATCATTAATGGGGTGTTGGCGCTATATTGACACCATTAATGGTATCATTAATGGGGTTTTGGCGCTATATTGACACCGTTAATGGTATCATTAATTAGGTTTTGGCGCTATATTGATACCATTAATGGTATCATTAATGGGGTGTTGGCGCTATATTGACACTATTAATGGTATCATTAATGGGGTGTTGGCGCTATATTGACACTATTAATGGTATCACTAATGGGGTGTTGGCGCCATATTGACACTATTAATGGTATCATTAATGGGGTGTTGGCGCCATATTGACACTATTAATATCTGTTTTACATTATTGCATTTAATTTGGTTGACACTGGTGAGGGGTTCTTGATCCAGGGAGCTGAGCTTATCTTCCCCTTTCCTGAATCGTATTTGAATGCCTCACATTCCACAACATACGGGTTTAGCGCCTTACACTGATTATAACGACACGATTCTGAACGACACTAGTCTCCAGTAGTCGACGTATCTTAATAAAAAAAATAAAACATATTTTTGGTGGTTTAAACTCTGTAGAGTCATTTATTATTAATTTTAATTAGCACATCGGCCGTCTCCCACCAAGGCAGGGTGGCCCGAAAAAGAAAAACTTTCACCATCATTCACTCCATCACTGTCTTGCCAGAAGGGTGCTTTACACTACAGTTTTTAAACTGCAACATTAACACCCCTCCTTCAGAGTGCAGGCACTGTACTTCCCATCTCCAGGACTCAAGTCCGGCCTGCCTGTTTCCCTGAACCCCTTCATAAATGTTACTTTGCTCACACTCCAACAGCACGTCAAGTATTAAAAACCATTTGTCTCTATTCACTCCTATCAAACACGCTCACGCATGCCTGCTGGAAGTCCAAGCCCCTCGCACACAAAACCACCTTCACTCCCTCCAACCTTCGTAATAAATGGATTTTTTAGCTAAATTTCTCTCAAAAAAAAACTTCTTGATTTTAAGTTGTACAGGTTTTAATGTGTTAATTTTAGTAATTAAACTCGTTAGTAAGAGATGGACGTCTTTAATGACTCATGAAATCGTAATAACGGGATTGCATAGAAACCAGGTTACGGCTGGGGTCAGAACTCGCGGCAAGTCAGAAATAAATACCAGTTTTTGGCTTTACTGGTTCAACTTAGGTGAAAAATTGATAAAGATTTTTTTTTATTTACAAGTCGGCAGGCTGGCCCAAAATAGAAAAACTTTCACCATCATTCACTCCATCACTGTCTTGCCAGAGGCGTGTCTACACTACAGTTATAAAACTGTGTGTAACTCTGTGTCCTCAAGACCATTGTTCAAAGAATTTCGTTATATTAACAAATTCTTGCTCATTGTAGATTCTTAATATCTACACATTCTTGCTCAACGTGGGGCTAAATCTGAGGAAATATCTTACACACTCAGTCCCTGACTGCGGACACCACATAAATTCCAGAATATGTATTTATTTACTACCAGTACTTGTATAGGTAGTAGGTTGGTAGACAGCAACCACCCAGGGAAGTACTACCGTCCTGCCAGATGACTGTGAAACAAAAACCTGTAACTGTTTTGCATGATGGTAGGATTGCTGGTTTCTTTTTCTGTCTCATAAACACGCTAAGATAACAGGGATATCTTGCTACTCCTACTTACACTTTGGTCACACTTCATAGACACGCACATGCATATATATATATATACATACATCTAGGTTTTTCTCCTTTTTCTAAATAGCTCTTGTTCTTTTTATTTCTTCTATTGTCCATGGGGAAGTGGAAAAGAATCTTTCCTCCGTAAGCCATGCGTGTCGTATGAGGCGACTAAAATGCCGGGAGCAATGGGCTAGTAACCCCTTCTCCTGTATACAATTACTAAAAAAGAGAAGAAGAAAAACTTTATAAAACTGGGTTGCTTAAATGTGCGTGGATGTAGTGCGGATGACAAGAAAACAGATGATTGCTGATGTTATGAATGAAAAGAAGTTGGATGTCCTGGCCCTAAGCGAAACAAAGCTGAAGGGGGTAGGAGAGTTTCAGTGGGGGGAAATAAATGGGATTAAATCTGGAGTATCTGAGAGAGTTAGAGCAAAGGAAGGGGTAGCAGTAATGTTAAATGATCAGTTATGGAAGGAGAAAAGAGAATATGAATGTGTAAATTCAAGAATTATGTGGATTAAAGTAAAGGTTGGATGCGAGAAGTGGGTCATAATAAGCGTGTATGCACCTGGAGAAGAGAGGAATGCAGAGGAGAGAGAGAGATTTTTGGGAGATGTTAAGTGAATGTATAGGAGCCTTTGAACCAAGTGAGAGAGTAATTGTGGTAGGGACTTGAATGCTAAAGTAGGAGAAACTTTTAGAGAGGGTGTGGTAGGTAAGTTTGGGGTGCCAGGTGTAAATGATAATGGGAGCCCTTTGATTGAACTTTGTATAGAAAGGGGTTTAGTTATAGGTAATACATATTTTAAGAAAAAGAGGATAAATAAGTATACACGATATGATGTAGGGCGAAATGACAGTAGTTTGTTGGATTATGTATTGGTAGATAAAAGACTGTTGAGTAGACTTCAGGATGTACATGTTTATAGGGGGGCCACAGATATATCAGATCACTTTCTAGTTGTAGCTACACTGAGAGTAAAAGGTAGATGGGATACAAGGAGAATAGAAGCATCAGGGAAGAGAGGGTAAAGGTTTATAAACTAAAAGAGGAGGCAGTTAGGGTAAGATATAAACAGCTATTGGAGGATAGATGGGCTAATGAGAGCATAGGCAATAGGGTCGAAGAGGTATGGGGTAGGTTTAAAAATGTAGTGTTAGAGTGTTCAGCAGAAGTTTGTGGTTACAGGAAAGGGGGTGCAGGAGGGAAGAGGAGCGATTGGTGGAATGATGATGTAAAGAGAGTAGTAAGGGAGAAAAAGTTAGCATATGAGAAGTTTTACAAAGTAGAAGTGATGCAAGGAGGGAAGAGTATATGGAGAAAAAGAGAAGTTAAGAGAGTGGTGAAGCAATGTAAAAAGAGAGCAAATGAGAGAGTGGGTGAGATGTTATCAACAAATTTTGTTGAAAATAAGAAAAGTTTTGGAGTGAGATTAACAAGTTAAGAAAGCCTAGAGAACAAATGGATTTGTCAGTTAAAAATAGGAGAGGAGAGTTATTAAATGGAGAGTTAGAGGTATTGGGAAGATGGAAGGAATATTTTGAGGAATTGTTAAATGTTGATGAAGATAGGGAAGCTGTGATTTCGTGTATAGGGCAAGGAGGAATAACATCTTGTAGGAGTGAGGAAGAGTCAGTTGTGAGTGTGGGGGAAGTTCGTGAGGCAGTAGGTAAAATGAAAGGGGGTAAGGCAGCCGGGATTGATGGGATAAAGATAGAAATGTTAAAAGCAGGTGGGGATATAGTTTTGGAGTGGTTGGTGCAATTATTTAATAAATGTATGGAAGAGGGTAAGGTACCTAGGGATTGGCAGAGAGCATGCATAGTTCCTTTGTATAAAGGCAAAGGGGATAAAAGAGAGTGCAAAAATTATAGGGGATAAGTCTGTTGAGTGTACCTGGTAAAGTGTATGGTAGAGTTATAATTGAAAGAATTAAGAGTAAGACGGAGAATAGGATAGCAGATGAACAAGGAGGCTTTAGGAAAGGTAGGGGGTGTGTGGACCAGGTGTTTACAGTGAAACATATAAGTGAACAGTATTTAGATAAGGCTAAAGAGGTCTTTGTGGCATTTATGGATTTGGAAAAGGCGTATGACAGGGTGGATAGGGGGGCAATGTGGCAGATGTTGCAAGTGTATGGTGTAGGAGGTAGGTTACTGAAAGCAGTGAAGAGTTTTTACGAGGATAGTGAGGCTCAAGTTAGAGTATGTAGGAAAGAGGGGAATTTTTTCCCAGTAAAAGTAGGCCTTAGACAAGGATGTGTGATGTCACCGTGGTTGTTTAATATATTTATAGATGGGGTTGTAAGAGAAGTAAATGCGAGGGTCTTGGCAAGAGGCGTGGAGTTAAAAGATAAAGAATCACACACAAAGTGGGAGTTGTCACAGCTGCTCTTTGCTGATGACACTGTGCTCTTGGGAGATTCTGAAGAAGTTGCAGAGATTGGTGGATGAATTTGGTAGGGTGTGCAAAAGAAGAAAATTAAAGGTGAATACAGGAAAGAGTAAGGTTATGAGGATAACAAAAAGATTAGGTGATGAAAGATTGAATATCAGAATTGGAGGGAGAGAGTATGGAGGAGGTGAACGTATTCAGATATTTGGGAGTGGACGTGTCAGCGGATGGGTCTATGAAAGATGAGGTGAATCATAGAATTGATGAGGGAAAAAGAGTGAGTGGTGCACTTAGGAGTCTGTGGAGACAAAGAACTTTGTCCTTGGAGGCAAAGAGGGGAATGTATGAGAGTATAGTTTTACCAACGCTCTTATATGGGTGTGAAGCGTGGGTGATGAATGTTGCAGCGAGGAGAAGGCTGGAGGCAGTGGAGATGTCATGTCTGAGGGCAATGTGTGGTGTGAATATAATGCAGAGAATTCGTAGTTTGGAAGTTAGGAGGAGGTGCGGGATTACCAAAAACTGTTGTCCAGAGGGCTGAGGAAGGGTTGTTGAGGTGGTTCGGACATGTAGAGAGAATGGAGCGAAACGAATGACTTCAAGAGTGTATCAGTCTGTAGTGGAAGGAAGGCGGGGTAGGGGTCGGCCTAGGAAGGTTGGAGGGAGGGGGTAAAGGAGGTTTTGTGTGCGAGGGGCTTGGACTTCCAGCAGGCATGCGTGAGCGTGTTTGATAGGAGTGAATGGAGACAAATGGTTTTTAATACTTGACGTGCTGTTGGAGTGTGAGCAAAGTAACATTTATGAAGGGATTCAGGGAAACCGGCAGGCCGGACTTGAGTCCTGGAGATGGGAAGTACAGTGCCTGCACTCTGAAGGAGGGGTGTTAATGTTGCAGTTTAAAAACTGTAGTGTAAAGCACCCTTCTGGCAAGACAGTGATGGAGTGAATGATGGTGAAAGTTTTTCTTTTTCGGGCCACCCTGCCTTGGTGGGAATCGGCCGGTGTGATAATAAAAAAAATAAAAAAATAACTTGTACAAGGTATACAGACCATAGCTGACACCAGTGACATACTACTGTATAGAAAGCCGCTTGTTATACTGAGCATTTCCCGCAAATTAGGTCAGTTTTGTCCCAGGATGCCACCCATACCAGTCCACTAACACCCAGGTACCCATTTTACTGATGGGTGAACATAGATATCATGTGTAAGAAAAAAAAACACGCACAGTGTTTCTACCCTGGCTGGGAATCGAACCCAGACCCTCGCCGTGTGAAGCGAGATCTTTAGCCACCAGTTTCCCGGGTGACAGAGTAGACAGGATGTCGGGAAAGGACCAGTCTCCTCTACTTTCCTGCCCACAAAAGTAAAACGAACCTCACATCTAACTCTCACGCTTGTCTGGCACTCTTAAAAAAAGACGGCATTGCTGGCACTGATGGTTATCTGCAGTAAATACTGGATAAGACAAGGAAATAATCATCACAGAAGAAGGAGAGAACATTAAATGAGAACCAAAATTCTGATACACTTTCTCTGCTGTAGGCTAAAATGGTACGTCAAGTGAACATTTTGTCTGGAAATTATAGGGACGTGACTGGAATAATGTGAAATGTTTATGAGAGAAAATTTAGTAATAGTTACTTGTGTCGGCTGATTGGAGACTACTAGGGTGAAGATGCTTATATAGTAACCACCTGTCCAGAAAGCTGATAAAGGAGTAATTCAGCTGGTTAAGGTAGCAATACAGCTGGTTGAGGACTGTAACAAGGCTCCATACTCCCTCTCGTTGTCTGCATAATACGAATCTTGCGTTTTCGGTTTAAATAGCAACGCTCTTCTTGCCGAATAAGGTAGGCAAAAGTTTGTGTATGCAATAACTTCGCAAAAATCATTCTGAACCTAAAGAAAAAATATATTTCATTGTGTTTATTAAATTATTGAAAACGTATCTTAAATATATATAGTTGGATTAGGCTAGATTAAATTGTGCTTGTTATAATAAAGGTCAGGTAAGTTTTCTAAGGTTCTTTTGGTACAAAATTATGAATTTTTACATTAACATATATTAAAAAAATATATCTTTAAACATCTACTGTAAATTATGGGACCCACAGCCTCGGAGAAGTGGATAAAAAGGCTACAGGGAAGAATATTTGGATTTCTTCCTGAGGCAGTTTGAATATTCCACTTCCCCTACCACCACATCTTTTCAGTCTTTGTTACCAATAGGTATATTTTATTACATAATACGGTACAAAAGGCTTAAGAGATATATTGTTGATATAAAGATGGTATATACAGTACATGAGGTGTGAGAGATACATGTCTAGTATATATTGTTACGTGTTTGTTACTGATTGTAATGGGAATATCTCATCTTTAAACGTATAAGAGAAAATTTTAGAAAGGACTTAATTTTAAATGAATTCTTGCTAATTGGCCAATTTTACCTATTCGGCACGACATATATATATATATATATATATATATATATATATATATATATATATAATATATATATATAATGTGTGTGTGTGTGTGAGTGTGTGTGTGTGTGTGTATGTGTGTATGTATGTGTGTGTGTGTGTGTGTGTGTATGTGTGTGTGTGTGTGTGTGTTTGTTTATGTTTGTGTACTCACATAATTGTTCTGACCTAGTTTTGGTTGCAGGGGTAGAGTCACAGCTCCTGGTGCCGCCTTTTCACTGGTCGCTACTAGGTCACTCTCCCTACTCCATGAACTTTATCATACCTCTTCTTAAAGCTGTATATGGATCCTGCCTCCACAGTAACACTTTCCAGGCTATTCCACTTCCTGTGTGTGTATACTCAACTAATTTTGGTTGCAGGGGTAGAGTCACAGCTCCTGACCCTGCGTCTTCACTGAACGCTACTAAGTCCTCTCTCTCCCTGGCCCATGAGCTTTATCATACCTCGTCTTAAAGCTATGTATAGTTCCTGCCTCCACTACATCACTCGCCACTTCCTGACAACTCTATGACTGAAGAAATACTTCCTAACATCTCTTTGACTCATCTGAGTCTTCAACTTCCAATTGTGACCCCTTGTTTCTGTGTCCCATCTCTGGAACATCTTGTCTTTGTCCACCTTGTCAATTCCTCGCAGTATTTTGTATGTCGTTATCATGTTTCCCCTAACCCTCCTGTCCTCCAGTGTCGTCAGACAGATTTCCCTTAACCTTTCTTAGTAGGACAATTCCCTTACCTCTGGAACTAACCTTGTTGCAAACCTTTGCACTTTCTCTAATTTCTTAACGTGCTTGACCAGGTGTTCCAAACAGGTGCTGCATACTCCAGTATGGGCCTGACGTACACGGTGTACAGTGTCTTGAACGATCCCTTGCTAAGGTATCGGAAAGCTATTCTCAGGTTTGCCAGGCGCCCATATGCTGCAGCAGTTATCTGGTTGATGTGTGCTTCCGGAGACATGCTCGGTGTTATACTCACTCCAAGATATTTCTCCTTGAGCGAGGTTTGTAGTCTTTGGCCGCCCAACCTATACTCCGTCTGCGGTCTTCTTTGCCCTTCCCCGACCTTCATGACTTTGCATTTGGCGGGGTTAAATTCTAGGAGCCAGTTACTGGACCACGCGTCCAGCCTGTCCAGGTCTCTCTGAAGTCCTGCCTAATCCTCACCTGATTTAATTCTCATTAACTTCACATCATCTGCGAACAGGAACACTTCTGAGTATCCCTTCCATCATGTCATTCACATATACCAAGAATTGCACTGGTCCTAGGACTGACCCCTGTGGGACCCCGCTCGTCACAGGTGCCCACTGTGATACCTCATCACGTACCATGACTCGCTGTTGCCTCCCTGTGCGTGTGTGTGTGTGTGTGTGTGTGTGTGTGTGTGTGTGTGTGTGTGTACTCACCTAATTGTACTCACCTAATTGTGGTTGCAGGGGTCGAGACTCAGCTCCTGGCCCCGCCTCTTCACTGATCGCTACTGGATCCTCTCTCTCTCTGCTTCCTGAGCTTTGTCATACCTCTTCTTAAAACTATGTATGATTCCTGCCTCCACTACTTCACTTGCTAGGCTATTCCACTTGCTGACAACTCTATGACTGAAGAAATACTTCCTAACGTCCCTGTGACTCGTCTGAGTCTTCAGCTTCCAGTTGTGACCCCTTGTCCCTGTGTCTCCTCTCTGGAACATCCTATCTCTGTCCACCTTGTCTATTCCCCGCAGTATCTTGTATGTCGTTATCATGTCTCCCCTGACCCTTCTGTCCTCCAGTGTCGTCAGTCCGATTTCCCTCAACCTTTCCTCGTACGACATTCCCTTGAGCTCTGGGACTAGCCTTGTTGCAAACCTTTGTACTTTCTCTAACTTCTTGACGTGCTTGACCAGGTGTGGGTTCCAGACTGGTGCTGCATACTCCAGTATGGGCCTAACATACACAGTGTACAGTGTCTTGAACGATTCCTTATTAAGGTATCGGAACGCTATTCTCAGTTTGCCAGGCGCCCGTATGCTGCAGCGGTTATTTGGTTGATGTGTGCCTCCGTGATGTGCTCGGTGTTATGGTCACCCCAAGGTCTTTCTCCCTGAGTGAGGTCTGTAGTCTTTGTCCACCTAGCCTATACTCTGTCTGCGGTCTTCTTTGCCCCTCCCCAATCTTCATGACTTTGCATTTGGCTGGATTGAATTCGAGAAGCCAGTTACTGGACCACATGTCCAGCCTCTCCAGGTCTCTTTGCAGTCCTGCCTCATCCTCGTCCGATTTAATTCTTCTCATCAACTTCACGTCATCTGCGAACAGGGACACTTCAGAGTCTATTCCTTCCATCATGTCGTTCACATATATCAAAAATAGCACTGGTCCTAGAACTGACCCCTGTGGGACCCCGCTCGTAACAAGGCGCCCACTGTGATGCCTCTTCACGTACCATGACTCGTTGCTGCCTCCCTGTCAGTATTCCCTTATCCATTGCAGTGCCCTTCCTTTTACGTGTGCCTGATCCTCCAGCTTCTGCACTAATCTCTTGTGGGGAACTGTGTCAAAGGCCTTCCTGCAGTCTAGGAAAACGCAATCTACCCACCCCTCTCTCTCGTGTCTTACTTCTGTTACCTTGCCCATAAAACTCCAGAGGTTTGTGAACAAGATTTGCCTTCCATGAACCCATGCTGGTTTTCATTATAATCTTGTTCCTTTCCAGTTTTTCGACCACTCCTCCTCCTGATAATCTTCTCCATGGACTTTGCACACGATACATGTCAGAGACACAGGTCTGTAGTTTAGTGCCTCGTTTCTGTTTCCTTTCTTAAATATGGGGACTACATTAGTCTGTCTTCCATTTCTCAGGTAGTTGCCCAGTTTTCAAGGGATGTGTTGAAGATTGTGGTTAGAGGCACACACAGCATCTCTGCTCCTTCTCTAAGGACCCATGGGGAGTTGTCGTCCGGTCCCATCGCCTTTGAGGTGTCAAGGTCACTAAGAGCTTCTTCACCTCCCTCCTCAGTTGTTCGTATGTCATCCAACACTTGTTGGTAATATTCCCTCTTGATGTTCCCTTCTGTTTCTGTCTTCCCACAGCCCTTCCTGTCTCTACTGTAAAAACTTCCTTAAATCTCCTGTTCAGCTCCTCACATACCTCCTGATCATTTCTTGTGATTTCTCCACCTTCTGTCCTTAATCTGATCCCTGGTCTTTGACTGTTGTCTTCCTCCTGATGTGGCTATACAACAGTTTCGGGTCAGTCTTGATTCTCGATGCTATGTCATTTTCATACTGTCGCTGGCCTCCCTCCTTACCTGTGCTACTCATTCCTGGCTCTGCGACTGATCTCCCTATTTTCGTGTGTTCTCTGCCTTCTGTGCTTTTTCCATTCTCTATTGCATTTTGTTTTTGCCTCCTTACACCGTCGGGTGAACAGGGCTTGTTCTGGTCTTCCCGTTGTTACTGTTGCCCTTGGGAATGAACCTTTTCCACTGCCTCTTGCATTTTGTTGCTACATATTCCATCATTTCATTTACTGGCTTTCCTGCCAGTTCTCTGTCCCACTGGACCTCCCGCAGGAAGTTCTCTTCAACCCTATGTAGTCCCCTCTTTTTTTAGTCAGGTTTTTCCCATTCTACTCCTGTTATTCTCTCCACTTGCAGCTCTACTATGTATTCAAAGCACAGAACCACGTGGTCGCTAGCTCCTAGGGACTCTCATACTTGATGTCCTAAATGTCTGAGCTGCCCAGGGTGAAACACAAGGTCCAATCTTGCTGGTTCATCCTCCCCTCTCACTCTGGTAGTGTCCTTAACATTGGTGCATGAGGTTTTCCCAGCACCACGTCCAACTCCTGGCTCTCCATGTTTCGGGACCCCCATGTGGCTCCAGGTTTTCCCAGTCAATCTCCCTGGGGTTTGAAATCCCCCATAACCAGCAACTTTGCTCTGCTGAGTGAGCTCTTCTTGCCACCTCAGCAAGTGTGTCCACCATTGCTTATTGCTCTCTTCATATTCCTCTCTTGGCCTCCTGCAGTTCTGTGGTGGATTATACATCACTGCAATGACCACTTTGTGTTCCCCCGACTGAAGTGTACCTGCTATGTAGTCTCTTTCTCCCGTCTCATCTATTCCTTCCATTTTCTCGAATTTCCCATCTGTTTTTTACGAGCAGAGCAACCCTACCTCCCCCCCTGCCCCTTCTATCTTTCCTCATGATCTGGTATCCTGGGGGGAAGATTGCATCTGTTATTGTCTCCATGATTTTGTTTCTGTAACTGCTATGATGTCTGGGGACTTCTCATTGATTCTTTCTTGCCATTCCTCATGTTTATTCGTTAATCCATCTGCATTTGTGTACCAAACCTTCAACTTCTGTTCTAATACTGTAACTGTGGTGCGGGGGTGGAAACAGAGGGATCGTGTGTGATGGTTGGTTTGGATTGTTCCAGTTGCCTTGGGGGTGTCGTGGCTGGAGTCCTTCTGCAGGTGTTTCTGGGGTGCACTTGTCCTTCCATTTGATCCTGGGTTATTCTGCTCTCCTTTTTCATTTCCTCCATTTCTCCTTTCGTTTTTGAACTCTCTCTTTCATTGTCTTCCTTTCGTCCTGTGTTCTGTCTCGGTCGAGGTACACACTCCGGAACTCCTGCTTGCCTCTCAGCCGTGCTTTCTCCTGCAGGATCATGGTTCGGTTGATTCTGCCTTGAAAATTACTTTGAGAGGCCGATTCCTTTTCTTTGTGAACCACCCAATTCTCCGAAAATTTGCCACCTGGGTCATGTCCCCCTCGCCTATCACCTTCATGATGTCTTCAATCGCTTTTTCTCCTCCTGCTTTCTTTCATCATAAGTTTCCCCTTTAGCTTCGTCTAGCCCATAGACAAACACGGATCTCTCCCTTTCCACCTCCCACTGTGACTACCATTGCATCCTCTGATGTGTTTTAGTTCCTTCCCGTGGAGTGTTCCTTCCTTCAGTCCCTTCCCTCGTTGTGGCCCCTATGCTTCTTGGTTTATCCTTCCTGATCACCTGCTCCTGGCCCCCACAGGTATCTGGTAAGGTCCTTGCACATGTCCTAGTTCCTTCGATGTCTTCCAACCTCTCTTTCTGTCCTAGAGTGCTCCCTGTCTTTGTTTTGGCCCCATGTGGGTTTGACAGGACCTCTGCATACAGTTTAGTTTCCATGCTTCCTTCGGACCTGTTGTCTGTGTTCGATGTAGCCATTGCCGATGCTACTTCTGTAATATCTTTGTCTCTGTGCTGTTTCAGATGTCTCAGCTCCTCTTCTAATCTCTCTATCTTGATTTCTGCTTCTGTGGCCTGTTGCTTCCACCTTCTGCATTCTGCTGCTAACCTCTCTTCCATCTTCCTTTCCAGCTCATCTAGTCTCCTTCCCCAGTCTTCCTCCCTTTTTTGAGCTCTATCTCCCATTCCTCCTCTCAGATTCGTCCTTGGAACCCCTTGTCCTCATCCTGGTTAGGGGAGGGGAATAGATGGTTAGGAGAGGGGATGGATGGTTGGGGGAGGGGAGGATGGTTATTGGAGGGGTAGAGATAGTTGGGGGAGGGAGTTAGATGGTTTGGGGGAGAGAGGGGATGGATGGTTATGGGGGAGGGGGAGGATGGTTATTGGAGGGAGGGAGGTTGTTGGGCGGGGGTTAGACGGTTTGGGAGGGGTTTTGGTGGTTTGGGGGAGGGGTAGGGGTGTGTGTGTGTGTGTGTGTGTGTGTGTGTGTAATACTATAAATATGCAAAAATACTATAAACAGTATCAGGACAGATACTTTATACTACAACTCCTGAACAACTTCTAACACTTTAATGTGTTTTACAATGTATAGATAACAATAGAATGAGTCTTAAGTTTAATTTGATAGTTGATGTATTTTAGTGGAAAGTTTGAAATTATTTTGGGCTGTATAATGTCGTAATCTGACATAGTTAAGTAATCGGGATATTGATTTCCATGTGATGACTTGTGAATGTCTCTTCAGATTCGCATCAAATCTTCAAATCTTTAACGATCTTCCAAAACTTATGCCCCACACTGCACTATTCCAATCGCTTACATTAACGTACATGGGACCGGGGTCACGCACTCTTGTGCAGCGACAGTAATAGATATATATTTGTACAATCACGGGTCACCAGTACCACAGAAAAACATCCCCCGCCTTTGTTAAAACTGATTTCTTGTATTAAATGTTTTGGTGTTCTGGAACAGAATGTGGAACAAAATTCACGGGATGTCAGCCAATACCTTAGACTGACATGGAAGGGAATTCGAATTAAATTAATCAAGAGGGAGGGAGGAAAAGAGAGAGACAGAGAGAGAAAGAGAGAGAGAGAGAGAGAGAGAGAGAGAGAGAGAGACATCCCTGCAGCTGCCTCAGTACCCTACCTTTCTCAAGGACAGGCACCTTACATGCCTTACACACCTACCACCTCAAGCTGACCACATCATGAGGAGCCAGTCTATCAACATCCTGTCGGCCAACATTAGAGGCTTCATTACTAATGTTGGAGAGCTCACATACAGTTTTGTGAAAACTCAACGTCCCGACATGGTAGCTGTTGTTGAAACATTTTTGGACGACAGGACTCCAGAAAATTTTGCAAGAATTGCTGGCTACACCTCATGGATGAGAAGAGACAGACAAGGGCAAGGAGGAGGTGTTGCTGTGTGCTTCTCTAAAAGTGTTCATGCCCAGCACATTAATGTTGCCATCCCTACACATCTTGAAATGATGTTCTTCAAGCTCTGCATAAACACTAGTACCTCTGTACTAGCATGTGCAATGTACAGACCTCAGTGACAACATGCAGACCCCATCAACTTCCTAATGGAAAATGTGGACTCCCTTCTGCTACAACACAACTGTCAACATGTCATAATTGTTGGTGACCTCAACCAACACCTTACATAGAGGGACTTTAATGACATTCTTGCAGTATTAGACATGAGAAGCTTTGTTGATTCCCCTACTCACATCTCTGGCTCCTCCCTTGACCCAGTACTGAGCGATCTAGCAGAAGGTATAGTCATTTGTCAACCCCTCGGCTACGTTGGATCATCTGACCACAAGGCTGTTTTTACGACACTTTAAAATCCCAACAAACAGGTGAGGGGTCCCAACCCCACAACCTGGCTTGGGGAAAGAGGTAATTGGCCACCCTTTTTCTCTGAGCTCGCCACCACCGATTGGAATGCTCTTTTCCAGATAAAGATGCTAGGGATGGGGTTCATTTATCTAGGTGGGGGGTGGGAGCACTGGCAACTGCAGTGGGGGGAGCAGTTAGGACTTTAAACTGAATGTTGGGTAGGGGTTTTTGCAGGAAACAGTGAATCCCAGTGTAGAATTTTTAGATTTAAAGGAAATAGTATAATAAGAACGAGATAGATTTTTAAAAGGGGCCAGGGCCCTTGGGGTGATAAGGACAGAAATGGGTTTTTAGTAGGAAATAGAAATGACAGAAGGGTAAAGAGAGATCTTTCAATGTTTTTTGTAATTGCCGAGTGCTAGGAAAAAAAGGGGGACGGTTGAATTATTTGAAGTAGGTAACATTGATGATTTCCCTAACTGGACGTGGTTTAATTAAAAAAAGTGGGGGGACAGGGCCTGGGGAATGTCATTTCGGGTTTTTTAAATTGTTCCAAGAAGAAGAAGTATTGGGGGGGGGGTGGGGGGGCATTGTTGTCCGAATCGCTTGAACTGTTGCAAAAAAAGGTTTTAAATTTTCTGAATAACCATACGGTTTTTTTGGATAGAATTTTCGAGGGGATAAAAAAACTGATTTTAGGATAAATTTACCGCCCCCCCTAACAGATGGGGACCAAGGGAAACTATATGGGGGAAATTGTTAAGGGCCAAAAGGGCACAAAAAAAGTATAATTTAGGAGATTTTAAAACTTAGTCTGTTGAGGGAAATTTTTCTTGACTGGGAAATTTAGAATCGTACGATTCTTAGAAGTATTTCAGGATTTTTTTTTTGAAGCAGTTTGTGACAGAACCACAAGGGGAAATAACCTGCTTGAATTTTGTTATGGGGAAAAATAATCCCTTTTAATAATTTAGAAAATTTTGAGGAACTGGGGCTAGCGACCACAAGTCAATTTAATTTTGATTGAAGGAAGTACGAAGAGCGATAACCATAACGTCCCAGATTTTCGTTAGCAGATTCGATGGGTTAGGAAAACTTATCATCTGTTGACTGGGGGGAACGAAGAGAGCTATCAATTGACAGTTTTTAACACTAACATGCGCTCAAAGACTTTTTATCCATATAAAGAAATTAGATAAAAAAAAAATGCCCAAAAAGGATAATAAAGGCTCAAATATCTACTAGGGCTAAAAAAGGAATTTATAGGGGTATCAAAAAAAAGGGAGGGGCATCTTATAATCAGTATATTGGGCATTAAGAGGGACATTAAAAAAGGGGGGAAAAAAGCTAAAAGACTATGAAATTAAATTGCTAGGGATTTTAAAAATTAACCCAAAAATTTTTTCCAGGTCTATAAAAAAATTTGAGATAAATTTGGCCCCTTTAAAAAAAATATGGGCCCCTTACTGACAATGAGAAAAAAAAAAAAAGTGTGCTTGATTTTAAATAATTATTTCTCTCAGTTTTTTACACAGGAAGACACTAACAATATTCCAGTAATTAATTTTTACAGTGGGCTAGAAGAAGATAAATTATGTAACATCACAGTCACTATGAGAGGGTTGTGAGGCAGATAGACAGACTGAAGCAAAATAAGTCGCCGGTCCTGATGAGGTTTTTCAAGGGTTCTTAAGGAATGCAAAATGGAACTCTGTGAACCATTAACTAATATTTTTAATTTATCTCTTCAAACAGGTGTAGTGTTTGATATGTGGAAGATGGCTAATGTAACTCCTATTTTTAAAACAGGGGACAAGTCGTTACCGTCAAATTACCGTCCAATAAGCCTGACCTCAATTGTAGGCAAATTACTAGAGTCAATTATAGCTGAGATTATAAGAAGCCATCTCGATAAGCATAGCTTGATTAATGATACTCAGCATGGATTCACAAGAGGCCGGTCTTGTCTAACTAATTTATTAACTTTCTTCAGTAAAGCTTTTGAGGCTGTTGACCACAATAAAGAATTTGATATTATTTACTTAGATTTTAGTAAGGCTTTTGATAGAGTTCCGCACCATAGACTGTTAAAGAAAGTGGCAGCTCATGGCATTGGGGAAAAGTGCTCTCGTGGATCGAGTCATGGCTCACTGACAGGAAGCAGAGAGTGTCCATAAATGGGGTTAAATCCGAGTGGGATCTGTAACAAGTGGCGTTCCACAGGGATCAGTCTTGGGCCCGTTGTTATTTATAATATATATCAATGATCCTTGATGAGGGAATTACTAGTGATATGAGCAAATTCGCCGATGACACAAAGATAGGTAGGATAATTGATTCAAACGTAGATGTTAGGGAACTTCAGGAGGATTTAAAACAAACTCTATTCTTGGTCAAAAAGTGGCAGATGCAGTTCAATGTAGATAAATGCAAGGTTCTGAGCTTGGAGTGCCCATAACCCTAGTACTTATAAATTAAATGATGTAGAACTTAGCCATACAGAAATTTCGAAAAGGACTTGGGGTTATGGTGAGCAGCAACCTTAAACCAAGACAGCAATGCCTAAGCGTACGTAATAAGGCAAATAGATTACTGGGATTTATATCAAGAAGTGTAAGCAACAGAAGTCCAGAGGTCATACTGCAGCTTTATACATCATTAGTAAGGCCTCACCTTGATTATGGCAGCTCAGTTCTGGTCTCCGTATTACAAAATGGACATAAATTTCGTTAGAAAACATTCAGCGTAGGATGACTAAATTAAAACATAGCATCAGAAATCTTCCTTATGAAAAAGATTGAAGACTCTTAAGTTACATTCACGTTGTTAGACGAAGAATGAGAGGAGACCTGATCGAAGTGTATAAGTGGAAGATAGGTATTAATAAAGGGGATATTAATAAGGTCTTGAGGATGTCTCTCCAAGAGAAACGCGCAGTAATGGATTTAAATTAGATAAGTTTAGATTTAGAAAGGACATCGGAAAGTATTGGTTTGGAAATAGGGTAGTTGATGAGTGGAACAGTCTACCTAGTTGGGTTATTGAGGCTGGGACTTTGGGTAGTTTCAAATCTAGGTTGGATAAGTACATGAGTGGGATGGGTTGGATTTGAGTGGGACTTTCACATCAGAGCTTATTTCTTGGGTGGCATTGAAAATTGGGTAGGGCAAATGTTTTGTTAGTGGGATGAATTGTAAAGGACCTGCCTAGTATGGGCCAGCAGGCCTCCTGCAGTGTTCCTCCTTTCTTATGTTCTTATGTTCTTATATAACTGGAGGAATTTTAAACAGTACTTAAGGATGCGGAAAACATCAGGGTGGTGAACGACCACTGAACGTTCTGTGACCATCAACGACACAGCGGCTGCATTAACAAGAACGACGAGTTGAGACAATACAAAACTTCACAAAAAATCAACAAT